>OY992878.1:28106885-28369385 GCA_963921405.1 Cepaea hortensis
GCTTCAACCAGACTGTTCCACTGAGCTGGCTCGCACAATATATTCCGTCTTGTCTGCTGAACACTGGCCTCCGCTTAATCTGGGTCAAAACACAGGCTCACTACACTGGCTAGCCTGCATGGTCAATACTTAACGTACAGCTGGTGTCCCCTGACCCGAGGTCAATTTGTACATCTCGGTCAGAACACAGGCTACGGCGCAACCGCATGGCCTGGTCAAGAATTAACCCACAACTGAAACACAAACTTTAGTTAAGCGACGCCAAGTATAAAAGTGTGTTACCATTAAAACTTAGGAACAACTAAGACAGCGATTGCAATCCCAAAGAAATCAGGAACCTTGGAATGTGATCAACATAGAACAATTAGTATAATGAGTCACATTACAAAGATTTTGCTAAGAATTATCATGCAAAGAGTGAGGAAGAAGATACATCCTGGAATAGGGGAAGAACAATGCGGGTTTGTAGAAGGAAAGGGTACAGTAAATGCTGTGTATATGCTGCGAACAGTTATTGAACGTGCTATAGAAGTAAACAAGGATATACATCTTTGCTTTATTGACTATACAAAGGCTTTTGATAGAGTTAGACATGTCAGCATGGTGGATATGCTTGCAGATCTACAAATTGATGGGAAAGACATTAGACTTATAAAAAACATATACTGGAAACAACAAGCTGCAATAAGGATTGATAATGAAGTGGGACAGTATCAGCCAATTAAGAGAGGTGTTAGGCAGGGATGTGTGATGTCTCCAGATCTTTTTTCCCTATACAGTGAAAATATTTTCAGAAATGTAGAGGATATAAATGGAATCAACATTGGAGGACGAAACATCAATAACATTAGATATGCAGATGATACAGTATTAATTGCAGACAATGCGCAGGACCTGCAACAATTAGTAGATGCGGTTGTTGTACACAGTGAGCAACTGGGGTTAGAATTAAATTGTAAAAAGACTCAGGTTATGGTCGTCACTAGGAAGAAAGAAGTGCCACAATGTAATATACAAGTAAATGGAAATATTCTTCAACAAGTGAATCGGTACAATTATCTTGGAACAGTCATAACATCTGATGGGAGATGCCTTGAAGAGATTAGAACAAGAATCGCCATGGCGAAAGTGGCCCTTAGCATGATGAAAAACATTCTGACCAATAAAAAGGTGTCAATTGAAACGAGAAAAAGAGTGTTGAGGGGATACATAGAGCCTGTTCTTTTGTATGGATGTGAAACTTGGACAATGAGCAGTCAAGCTGAAAAGCATCTGATGGCTGCAGAAATGTGGTTTCTGAGGAAAATGCAAAGAATACCACGGACAGACAGAAAAACCAATGACCAAGTACTACAGGAGACAAATGAACATCGTAAACTGATTAGAGAAATTAGACGAAGACAGTCAAAATTTTTTGGACATGTTATGAGAAGAAATAGATTGGAGAACTTAATGACAACTGGCAAGATCGAAGGGAACAGACCAAGAGGAAGACCGAGAGGAAAATACCTGGATGGATTGGCCACATGGCATGGACGAGACAGGAACACTGAGCTGATCCACGACACTGGTGATCGAGTGAAATGGCGAGTCATGACCGCCCACGCTTTCCGGCATGTCACATGATTGATTGATTGAAGACAGCGACCCGGTAGGTTCATCAAGCTTTGGGCTGTACAACATGATACATCTGGTCAAAGACACGGCCTCTCGTCTCAAGGACAACAATGTCACCACTGTAGATCAATCCCTGATTCCATAAGAGTTGCATAGATTATAGCCGGTGGACACGGCCGTGAAAGGATAGCTTCAACAGAAATAACTTCCGCTGTAGAACATTCTCCGGCTCCCCGTGATGCCAATTTTACAGCTGGCTATAGAAGCGGCCTCCCTTCTTGATGACTTGCTACCGAATGGCCTCTTCGTGTCAGGTCCAGGGTTGCCACTTTTCTTTGACCAAAAGTATCTAGAAACGGCCCAAACAACATCCATAAATATCTAGATTTCGTTGCAAAGTATCTAGGAAAAATATCCAGATTGAGAAAGTAAGAAATTACATATGTATTGATGTGACTGCCGCTCTCCCCGGCGAAAAGTTTACGGCTATCGCCGTTATCCCGTATATTCTCGTGAGTAACGCAGCTGCGCCCGAACCGGCAGCGGTTCGAGCCGCGCTGGTAACTTACAGGGGTATGTGAGCCGGTCGATCAGAAAGCAATGGCAAACTACTGAGCGTAATCTTGCCTTGTACATCAACAGCAGCTGAAAAATTCTGATGTTGACTGCACCATCCTGTAAGGGATATGCAACATTAAAAAGAAAATTGATGTGACTTACCTATAGAATCATGTCCTCAACTTCACTGATGCCTGTCTCACAAGATGCACTTAGCTTGGATGATGACGTTGAAGCTTCACATTCAAAATGACTCTGGTGTACTTTAGCTGTTCCAATTTCTATTATTATATGATCAGGGAGCTGATACGTTGAACAGCATTTTCCTGCTCTCATCAGGCAAAATCTTATTGTCAATATAGCATTTAAGAGATCAAGTTTCATCCTGTTTCTTAGTTTACATTTTGTATAATTCACAGTACTGAAAACTCTTTCCGCATCAGCATTTGAATGGGGTAGTATCATGGCAGACATCGCACATTCAAAGAGCTCACGGAATGGACTGTTACCTGAGACATCTTTAAATTGTCTTACTTCACTCCAAAAAGCTTCAGTTTCTGTTTTGTTTGTCCAGTCAACCAAATTTATTTTTGTTAACTAATATTCTGCTTCCGCCACACTAGCCCCGAAAAATTTAATAACTTGACAATATTTAGGTATGTCCTTTACTGGCTGAGGTATTTTGTTAATAGAAAAGAGTGAAATATTTTTCAATACATCTAAATTTTCAGGAAGTCTCTGCTTCAGTTGATCGAATAATGAGACAAGAAAATCTTGACAGCGCTTTCTTAAGTTGTTCTCTTCATTTTCTGTTAACAGTCCTTTTGTTTTTAAACCATCAATTTTTGATTCGATTTGATATCCCAGGTACGGCTTGGGAGCCAAATAGCTCTCTATAGTGCAAGTGAACAAGTCCGCTTTACAAGTTGGCAATATAAGTCTTTTACCAATTGAGTGAAATAGCAAAGTGAGGTCGTCAAGTAATTTAACTTTATCAACATTTTGAGATTCAAATAGTTTATTAACTTTTTGCACTTCACTTAAAATGGGTTGTGAAAAGAGAAGGAATGCCAAATTTTTTTCATCACTGTACATTCCATATAGTATTTCAGATGTGTAGCACTTTTCATTTTGTCTTGTTATTCCTCATGCTCCAGGAGCTAAATACAGACAAATACCATTGCCCTGGGTACGCCAGTTATATAAACCCCTGAGAAGCTACAGGCCAGGAAAAGATACCTGGTCAAATGCAGCCACTTTTGCCTTTGATGTTTATGAGGGGTTCCAGAGTAGACAGGAAACGATGGCGGTAGCGCTTGATCTCGAGGATGCGTACAATAGAGTTCGATATGATATTTTGATGACCGCACTGATGGAGAAGGGGGACAATCCCTGGTTGGTGAACTGGTGAACTGCTCTCTGGACAACAGGATTGTAAGAGCTGATGTCCCAAGCCTCGCGATAGATGGTAGAAATGTCAGCAGAGAGAACAAACTGAAGTATCTGGGGATCACATTTGACAGGAGCCTATCCTTCAAGGACCATGTGGAGACGGTCGTGACAAGATCTCAAAAGGGACTCAATGCACTTAAAACTATGGCTGCAATGGACATAGAGCAGAGAATGCTTTTCACACTATACCAGCACTTGATCCTCTCAGTAATTGATTATGGATTAGGTCTGCTCACTGTCTCAGAGAGTCAGCTGGTGAAGTTAGAGCGCATAAGAACGAAGCTATGTGGGTTATTCTGGGATGCACTAGAGACACCCCAGTAGTGTGTATGCGTTACATCCTTGGTCTGCCGACTGTTGCTGGTAGGCTCAAGGTGATGCAGGCGAAAGCATACCTCAGAGTAGCTGCAGACACAGACCACCCACTGTATGAGGCGCTGGACGCAGTTAAGGGTCAGCGACTGATAAGAGGGAAATCATGGATGGCTCAGGCGGAGGATACGATCAGACAGGTGTGCCCCTTGGAGAACATTAGGCGTGGAGAGGAGTGGGTCAGAGTGCCAGCGGAGCAGTCAGACTTGTGCAGAGTTATAATCACATTAAGCCGGGAGTTCAGGGAGTGGCCAGCAGGGGCTACGGAAGTGGAAATCCAGCAACTAATTCAGGACAATGCTCACTCGAGTGATGTGATTATCTACACAGATGGTTGGAGTATTGATACATGACAAGGCAGACGTGGTTGCGGCCTTGTGGGAGCACGTGCACACCTCGAATGAGCAAATGGATTACCATGGTCTGGCAAGAATGAGACAACGAGGAGTGACGAAGGGATCTGGCCGACGCTCAACGCTCAGAGGAAAGGCGAGACGGACTTATAAATTATGCCAGATTGTTGAGCGTTGACCCAAGTCAGTTCAAAGTTTAAATAATGGCAGTTACCATAATTTACGCGCGTTAAGACCGAACATAAAATGGGTAAATGACACCGAAAGAAAAGTAAAATCTAGAAAGTATTCAAAATATCCGACTCCAAATGAAAAGTATCTAGAATTGTATCCAGCATCCAAACGTCAGAAAACGGTATCCAGATGCCGGCAAAAACCTCTAGATCTGGATATAAAATATCTAGAATGGCAACTATGGTCAGGTCCCGGAAGGACACACTCACGGAACCTGCCGAAGATCTCCGAGCATTACCTCACGAAAGTGAAGGCAACTCAGCATTCCCCTAGTTTTATCTGAATGTGCGATTTACAACAGAAAATATCTACGCAGACTCAAAGAGTTGAGTGATGATTCTCGGGACCCGTGAAGTTCATGACAATCCCGATACATAACATCTCAAGGACCCAGAAGACGGTCCTAACTCTTTTTTTACTCGGAAATCCCCCCTCACCCGCCTTATAATGTGGACTAGCCACGGAGACGGGGTGGGACAGAGTGGGTACTGTGTTGTCCCTCTGAGACCCACTTGTGTTTCGCGACAGAATTATATACAACATTAAAATCCGAAGCTCCTCATCTGGTACTAGTTAGGTGTGTATGTCATTCCCTTCAGCTGGCAGTGCCACATTTTTGTAAAACAATTGGCACTCAATGGGTGATGTGGTCAATAGCGCACACATCGCCTTTACTTTCCAGAACATTTCATGGTGCTTAGTTTCGGCTGAGTCAACCCGGGAGCAATAGTGGGGACTCAATTGCATGATCTACGGTCTAACCTTTAGCTATCGTGCGTGCTCTCGACGGCCTGTGCAATTGGTAAGCGAAATTTAAGGGGAAACAAATACCTCTATTTCACGGGAACATAATATTCATTTTACCGGCTCCGTGGCCGAGGAGTTAGCAGCTTTCTCCGCTAACCCCGAATACTCTCGTCACGTGACGCGACGAGAATTAGCAATGGTTCAAATCGCAAAAGTGACTTATGAGAGTATGGAGCCGGTCGCTCAGAAAGTCGTGGCGTGCTGATGAGCGTAATCTAGCCTAGGAATCAACATACAGCTGAAAGATGCTGGTGTTGACCGCAATATCCTGAAACAGGATGGAAACGCGGGGAAAAAAAATAATATTCATTTTATTGTTTGCAAGGGACATAACTCGTCAACGTTTTTCTAAAAAAGCAATTAGTTGCATTAATTGTTAAATGTTTAATATAATGACACCATTTATTCACAGTTAACAGTTGACATGCTAAAGTTTCAAATACTTTTACTGCTAAAAGTGAATAAAATGTACTTGTTAATGCAATATATACAATGTTTCAACACTGCAAGCTCCGTGCACGATGTTAACGACTGTCCCCGCAATGGACACCCTGGTTTGCTGTTTCTCTTCACAACGTATAAATTGTTGGGAACGTTTCATGGGCGTCCTTTTGCCCTTGGACGTGCTTGCAATCAAACCCGGCTTCAATCTAAGATTGCTGATCAGTTAACAGAAGAACAAATTGCAGAGTTCAAAGAAGCTTTCAGCCTTTTCGACAAAGATGGTGATGGTACAATTGCAACAAAAGAGCTGGGCACAGTCATGCATGCGTTCCTTGGGTCAGAATCCAACAGAAGCAGAGTTGTAGGACATGATTAATGAGGTGGATGCTGATGGTAATGGTACAATAGACTTTCCAGAATTTCTCACAATGATGGCTAGAAAAATGAAAAATACTGACAGTGAAGAAGAAATTCGAGAAGCATTCCGTGTGTTTGATAAAGATGGGAATGGATTTATTAGTGCTGCTGAGCTTCGACATGTCATGACAAATTTAGGTGAAAAATTGACAGATGAGGAAGTCAATGAGATGATTAGGGAAGCAGATATTGATGGTGATGGGCAAGTGAATTATGAAGAATTTGTTACCTTGATGACATCCAAGTAATTATTTCAATGATCTGAGCCGTCATCTTCATTGTTACTTGCCACAATCATCAACAGTGTGAAAGAAAAAGTGGAATGAAAAGCAGGAAGAAGTCTATGGGTCTTACGTTTACGCTTACCAAATGTAAGCATAACCTGAAGTGGATCAAATACCTAGGGATCTGACGTCTTGTCACTTGTTTTCCCGAGAGGAAGTTGGAATCAACAAGCACATCTTCAAACTTATTATCTGTTGGGATTATTGACTGACTTTGGTCTACACTCCTCTCTTCGGTCTTCCCTTCCATATATCTATTTCTTTCACTCTCTCTGTTATTCCCTCAACACATACTCCGACAACAGTTCCTTTCAACGATAAACAAAAGATTTATTAATAAAAAACTATGTCTGGTGTATGTATGGACTTTGTAAGCGTAGTTGGTAGTGTATTCTATTGTTGGTGCCCGAATGAACTCTGAATGTCTATCAGCGGTGTTGCTTCTCGCCCTTTCATTCTTCAAGATCACAGGACAACACATCAAACAGGACAGAGCTCACCCTGGATGATCCGGATGCTTGAGTCTGATGATAAATCCGTTATTGAATGAAACAAAACTGTTCACCACTGATTCACTGTACCGTAATAAAAGTCCCGTAAGTTTATGACGGTAAGTATCCAACATCTAAAAAAAACACCACATCGTCACAGTTCTTCCTATTGTCTTTTATTACTAGCAATGTTTTTACTTGTCTATTCTTTATTCCCTATGCATACAAGACGTATGTAGTTGTAAGTATCCCTGCTTGCCACAGGTTAACATCTTTTCCTTTTAAGTGTTTTAGTGGTATATTCGTTTGAGCATACAGTGTTCTGTATTTGACTGTATTTTATCACGTCTTCATTTTAAAACATGTCTATGTTCTTTTTGGTTCTAAGTAAGTACTTTATTTACTCCAGTGTAGTACTCTTCATCTCTTCTCTGACTTCACTAGGAGATTGGAACCTGTGGAGAAGTATAACAGATCCAGTGATAAGCGTCCGCTCCTTACTACTACCTATGCAAGTGTCCTTCTCCAGCCATAATGACAAGGCTTCCGAAGCAAACACCCGCATAAGACATATGAATTCACCAAAGTCTAAACTATCCACTAATAGAAAGCAATGGTAAATGCTATTCACACACATCTATATTCCTATGCTAAAACTATACTCTAATATATTAATACCTTATAATTATCCTTGTCTGAATTGGGGGTACTAATGCACAATAGATACACAAACGTTCATCCGAACGCCGTACCACCCTTTTCATACTCCCTTGTCTCATGGAAATCAAGAATCACACTAAACTTCCACAAAGAAGTTGCCACTCTTTATAGGTCATTTTTGCCGCATAGTCCTTGACCTTGCTTGACACCTCCAGTCAATACTTCATTATCACCGTTAGTGGAAAATTACTGATCTGAAACTTTTCCGTTATTTTATAAAACCCTCATTGTTTTCTTCCTTCCCTCTGAGTCCTCTAGACCGCAATATCTGCGGAAATTTTCCTCAGTAACCCATCTCTCCCCCCACCTTATCAGCCCCAACTCTCTCTCCACACACACCTGACACTATCTGGGTTTTTCAATCCTGTCTTTATCACCTGACCACGATCCTGTCCAACAGTGCTGTCTGCCTTTGTCGCAAACCTATTTGTCCACGCGACAGGTTACCTGTACTGTCGGTGGGCACTTCCGTGTCTTGACCTATAAACACATGCGCCTGGTCACTCAACCCGACATTTCGTGATGTTTTTGACCAGTGAATTAACCTCGTCATCCTACACTCTCGTTGACCTGTGCCGCGGTTATTTCTACGTTAACACTTCAACCCGTTAACATTAGGGTCATTGACTCCGGTCACACCGTTGTTGGTTATCCTTACTGTTCTGTTTGTTAACCCTTCTCCTACCTGGTTAGTCGTTGTATAAAGTCGTCTATCTGGGAATCATTAACTCTCAGTATTCCACGACATAGGCCCCCTCTTAAGAGATTAGACCGCGTCGAATCTTTCTCACTGTAGGTTTGATTCCCATGATCCCCAACCCTAGTCTTCTTCCTCCGGAGCTGGATGTCTGGATAGGAAATCTGCTCCTACATTCTCCTTACCAAGGATGTATTCCACTGTGAAGTCCAGTTGCAGCAACCACGTCCATCACATCCACCGTGCGTTGGGCTTCTGCGAAGTAGCTATTAACATCACGTGTTGATGATATGATTGGATCCTCACATGGCTCACCTCATTATCCAGTAGGCGCTCTAATTGACACCCTACTATACTACTCACGACTGAAACTAGTGTTGGCTCCTCGCTCCTGTACGTCCGGTCGACCTACTTTCGACTTGCGTCAGCGACGGCTCACAATACAGACGGATTGTCCCATCCTGATTGTAACACTGCTTCCATGTCCTCTTGGTTTCCCCCGGCTTTGCCTCTGGGGATGTTCCACCTCGTCCTCGATGGACCGAGTCGTCTTTCCCAAATCTCCTGGACTTTTGCTTCCAGGACCATCTTGGGCGATATTGTATCTGGTCAGCCAATCTTCGGTTGGAGTCCTGGGTAATTCTCGCTTTTCCCGACGTTACCCACCCCTTCTGAACTTGGTTACCGGTAAAACTTTCACTCTTGTCCTTTCCCTGACTTGTGATTTCCCTCCTCCTGTCGTTGGGTAAATCTGACCTATCACGTACTGTCCCATAGACCCTCCTATGTTGTACTGGCGATCTCTGGTCTTCGTCTGGACTGGTAACCTTTGTCCCAATGGCTGCCATCACCATAAAGTGCGAAGCTTTGCTCCCGGATCTCTCTTCATATTTCCTAATGAGATGTCTAGGGAGATTTTTCTTCTCTTCCCCGATCCGTATTTTGTAGAGGTTCTTGGACACCACCTTTTCCCCAGGATAAGGTCCTTTCCATCCTACTTGGAGTATATTGGTCTCTGCTGGACTCCACACTTCCACTTTGTCTTCCACTTTAAGAGCTAGTTTCCTCTTAATTCGCTTGTTGGGTGGTGCTTTCTGGCACTCCGAACAAGACTTCAACCACCGGCGTACATCTCCGGTCATCCCTGGCCAGCAATAATGGCCGGAAATTTGCTGCAAGGTCTCTCTGACACCCATATGTCGATTCTCGCCTATGATGTGTCCACTCTGAAGAATGTGAGGACGGTGGGTCTATGGAACCACCCACTGCTCGTGCAGGTTATCTCCCCTCCCAGCTCTCCGATAGAGTAGTCGATTCTTCAGAAAGTACTGTCCCCGTTCTGGTAGCTCAGCACTTCTTTGCAGCTTCCTGTAGCAAGGATGCAATGTAGTATCCTTCCTCTGGGCAGTATGCAATTCTCCTATCCCTGAGTTGTCGCATAGTGTCTCTGCCTCTTTTTCCTTCCCTTGAGATCCACTGACTACTGTTCCCTTTTGGGCTGGCTGTCTGGGCATCCCCAAAAAGACATATTTCGTGCCAATGATCATGGGAAATAAGGAGTCAGATAATACAGCTGCTGGAATAATGCCCGTGACGTACCTGGATTTAATCTCCACCTTGGCGATTGGCAGCGTCATGGTAACAGCACTCCTCATTGCCGGCTGTATCTCTATGGTCTCCCCTGTAAGTTGGTCTGGGCTTACCAAGCTGGCGTCCACCACCGCTTCCCCATCCAAACCTGTATCGTAGAGACAAGCAACCTGTTGGCCATTTACTTCAATCAGTTCAACCACAGGTGGTCTCTCTTGGTCCTGAGTGCCTTTCATCTCCTTGACCGTTTCCTTGCCTTCCTCTTTTAATTCCTCGAGGTTGGTTATGCAATTGGCGTCTTTTGCCTTGCATCTGCAGTCCACAGTATTATGTGTTATCGACTGGCAGTGTGTGCACCCTGTTCCCTTCCTAGGTTTCCGTGTGTCCTTTTTGTTCCTTTCTCCTTCGCCGACCTCAGCCTTGTCTGTGATCACTGATGTAGGAATCACTTTGCATGCTGCGAGGTAAGAACTTTTAGGTTTCGATCTGCAGTCCTTCGTGTTATGAGATGGTACCTTGCAGAATGAACACCACCTCTCAGACCACTGTCGTTTCGCTGGAGAATTCGAGGTGCTCTGGTTTCCTACCTTCACCTTCTCTGAACTCTCCTCTGTGTGCTTTATATAAGGTTCCACTTTTTCTCCTTCCCAGTTTTTAGGTTTCTTTCTCTCTTGTTTCTCCTGACCTTTGGTTTGAATACTGAGTTCCGCAGCCTCCCCATGTACCTCTATGAATCGTTCCGCCAGCTTATTCACAACATCAATCCGTTCCGCCCCTTGTTCTCCCAAGAAGGTTCTGAGAGGTTTCGACATTTGCTTACGCATCTGGTCGACCACCATCATCTCTTCGAGATTCTCATAATCCCTCTTGAATTCTGCCAAGTCCATCCATTTCTGGAGATAGGATTTCAGCCTCAGACTGTAGGCGGCGAATAGCTCTCCCGGCTCTCGTCTAGACGATCTAAACTTCTTCCTATACGTTTGTGCTGTGACTTCATAATGTTTCATCAAAGCGGCTTTCAATTCCTCGTACTGATTTTCATGTCCTGGTGGTAGGCGTGTGTAGACCTCGTACCCTGAACCACGTAATGCCTGGGATAATTTAAGAGCCCATCGGGTCCTATCTAGTCCCATAGCGACTGCCATGGCCTCGAACCGATCCAAAAACTGGTATATCTTCTCTTTACTTTCATCAAAGACCGCCAAGGGAAACTTCATGGCATGGTAACCCTGCCCAATCATGTGGGTTGCCCCAGGTGAAGATGAACTTCCTTCTGCTGCATCTATTTGACCCTTAATTTGTGTCTTGAGTTCTAACTCTTTCAAGCGGTATTCATGTTCCATTTCTTGTCTCCTGGCATTCTGTTCCATTTCCAGTTTCTTGGTCTCCTGGTCCAGTTTCTTGGCCTCTTGTTCCATTTCCAGTCGCTTGGTCTCCTGTTCCAGTTTCTTGGCCTCTTGTTCCATTTCCAGTCGCTTGGTCTCCACCTCTATTCTTCTCACTTCCAACTCGGCCTTTCGCTCTTCTCTTTCCGCTTGACGAATTTCCCTCTCTCGTTCCTGTATGTAATCAGTTAGTTCCGACCCAGCTAAACCAATTGCCTCTCCGTTTGCCCTCAGTTCAGCGGTAGTTATTTTGGGAGTGGCCATAGTTAAAGCAGGTAGGTCAGCAAGTTGAGTAAAGACACCTCAAGGCCGTAAAGAAGTACTCCCTATAACCAAATAATCTATTATAACCTATCTCAATTATCTATGTCTATTAAATATTATTAATCTACAACACCACACAGTACATCACAACCACTCTCTCATCCACAAGAGGAGATATAGGATAAAGACTTATGTAGACGTGTGACCGTGTGACTAGGTATGTAATGTGTCTTACCACCTATCTACATTCACTCTGTCTGGAACTTTCTCACTGTACAGTCACCAGCATTAATGAAATGTTTCTACCATAAATGTAATGGCACCATATATCCAATGGACGTGCTTCCATTAAAAGTCATCAATGTATACTTATATTTATTCCAATCAGTATGTCCCAACATGCAGGTACTCCGCTATGCCTGTGCCAATATGCAGGTACCCCTCTATGCATATGCCTGTTATGCCTTCAGGTCATATGGGTATCATGTATGTATCCCGCTCGCTCCACCAATTATGTCACTTGTTTTCCCGAGAGGAAGTTGGAATCAACAAGCACATCTTCAAACTTATTATCTGTTGGGATTATTGACTGACTTTGGTCTACACTCCTCTCTTCGGTCTTCCCTTCCATATATCTATTTCTTTCACTCTCTCTGTTATTCCCTCAACACATACTCCGACAACAGTTCCTTTCAACGATAAACAAAAGATTTATTAATAAAAAAAACTATGTCTGGTGTATGTATGGACTTTGTAAGCGTAGTTGGTAGTGTATTCTATTGTTGGTGCCCGAATGAACTCTGAATGTCTATCAGCGGTGTTGCTTCTCGCCCTTTCATTCTTCAAGATCACAGGACAACACATCAAACAGGACAGAGCTCACCCTGGATGATCCGGATGCTTGAGTCTGATGATAAATCCGTTATTGAATGAAACAAAACTGTTCACCACTGATTCACTGTACCGTAATAAAAGTCCCGTAAGTTTATGACGGTAAGTATCCAACATCTAAAAACACACCACATCGTCACAGTTCTTCCTATTGTCTTTTATTACTAGCAATGGTTTTACTTGTCTATTCTTTATTCCCTATGCATACAAGACGTATGTAGTTGTAGGTATCCCTGCTTGCCACAGGTTAACATCTTTTCCTTTTAAGTGTTTTAGTGGTATATTCGTTTGAGCATACAGTGTTCTGTATTTGACTGTATTTTATCACGTCTTCATTTTAAAACATGTCTATGTTCTTTTTGGTTCTAAGTAAGTACTTTATTTACTCCAGTGTAGTACTCTTCATCTCTTCTCTGACTTCACTAGGAGATTGGAACCTGTGGAGAAGTATAACAGATCCAGTGATAAGCGTCCGCCCCTTACTACTACCTATGCAAGTGTCCTTCTCCAGCCATAATGACAAGGCTTCCGAAGCAAACACCCGCATAAGACATATGAATTCACCAAAGTCTAAACTATCCACTAATAGAAAGCAATGGTAAATGCTATTCACACACATCTATATTCCTATGCTAAAACTATACTCTAATATATTAATACCTTATAATTATCCTTGTCTGAATTGGGGGTACTAATGCACAATAGATACACAAACGTTCATCCGAACGCCGTACCACCCTTTTCATACTCCCTTGTCTCATGGAAATCAAGAATCACACTAAACTTCCACAAAGAAGTTGCCACTCTTTATAGGTCATTTTTGCCGCATAGTCCTTGACCTTGCTTGACACCTCCAGTCAATACTTCATTATCACCGTTAGTGGAAAATTACTGATCTGAAACTTTTCCGTTATTTTATAAAACCCTCATTGTTTTCTTCCTTCCCTCTGAGTCCTCTAGACCGCAATATCTGTGGAAATTTTCCTCAGTAACCCATCTCTCCCCCCACCTTATCAGCCCCAACTCTCTCTCCACACACACCTGACACTATCTGGGTTTTTCAATTCTGTCTTTATCACCTGACCACGATCCTGTCCAACAGTGCTGTCTGCCTTTGTCGCAAACCTATTTGTCCACGCGACAGGTTACCTGTACTGTCGGTGGGCACTTCCGTGTCTTGACCTATAAACACATGCGCCTGGTCACTCAACCCGACATTTCGTGATGTTTTTGACCAGTGAATTAACCTCGTCATCCTACACTCTCGTTGACCTGTGCCGCGGTTATTTCTACGTTAACACTTCAACCCGTTAACATTAGGGTCATTGACTCCGGTCACACCGTTGTTGGTTATCCTTACTGTTCTGTTTGTTAACCCTTCTCCTACCTGGTTAGTCGGTGTATAAAGTCGTCTATCTGGGAATCATTAACTCTCAGTATTCCACGACACGTCTGACATGGAGCACTTTCAGTCTGTAACTCCAAACATGGCTGGTGCGTCATGATAAACCTTGCCTGCTGATATTTATATTCTGAAAGCTTGTACTAGTTGGTGATCATTTCGTTTATTTTTCTTTTCTTCCCTTTCTTTTTTCAACATCAGGCCAAAACAGCTTTTTAAGTGTTGTTGGTTCTGTATAGATCTGAAAAGCATTTCATTTATATATATTTTATATTGTTTCATTTCTGAGACAGTGTCAATATTATTAAGGGTTATGCGTTACACATTTCTGCAGGGTATTGTTACAAATGTGTTTATTTTTATTCAAATGTTGACTAGTGCTTTGAATGGGCGGTGTATGTTTGGTAAATAATTCCATCTCGTTAATATGTTTACATTTTCATTATGTTTTTCCTTTTTTATTCCTAAGTCAGGAGCCGTGCTTAGTTTTTTTTTTTTTTTTTTTTTTTTGTCTCCTATTTTTATGGCTTATTTCTTACAGACGCACAGAAAGAAATCATCATTTGCATGTCTGAGGACATGTGCTGAATTTACCTGCTTAATATTGCTAGTGACAAATCATTTTTCATGTTGAAGCATTTTGAATTTGCTTTTTCTTTCCCCGGAGTTGTAAATTTTTTATTGTTTTGGGACCATTACATAGTAGATTAGGTAATCTATATAGACAAGACATTTCTCTTTCAGCTACCTTATCACAAGAGCCTGGCCCAATATATTTGGCATCAGAGTTCATTGTTTGTGATGTTGATCTAAACTTGTTAAGTATTCCAACATTGCTGTTGGATACCAGTTCCTTTCAATTCTGTTTTACTTATTGTTTAATGATTAACTCTAGTGTACAACTGTCATCTGGCATAAACCACGCCGTATCATCGTTAACAAATAGCATTTCATTGTTGCTAATAATTCTTCACTTTGTTACTACTGTAATATGACATCTTTTTTCCCCCTTTCTGCACTGGGTTTGTTTCTGTTTGTGTTTTCAAAACAAATAACTGTTCATGCATGCCACTAAGTTACTAGCACACAGTATTTTCTCAAGTCTTGGTTTTACTGATCAACCTTAGTACATTTGTCCTTCTTCCATATTGTTCATACATGATTTATTAAAGAAAAGAAAAAATGTTTCTCGCACGTGGAACGGCCCAGACACGTGGAACGCCTCATAAGTGGCCTACCCGCCGCCTTCTGTTGATGACACGATTACAGTTTGCGCACCTATGTCTGTTGTCTACCACATTAAATAGCCCAATATTGACTCGAATGTCTACGTTTTATAAAATCGGCCGATTGGGAACGTTTCTGAATACAAAGCCGCAGATTCTCTGAAACGGATTTGCTATTGTTTCTAACAACTGCCAAGCAATATTAAACGCCTGCATAATGTTGCCCCGTCATCCATTTCAAATATCAGTTGTAAGGCATGTAATATGTAATACGTGGCAAGACAAGATCCCAGACACTGAATTCCTAGAAAGAGCGTCCATGCCCAGTATCCACACTCTACTAATGAAGAATCAGATTCGCTGGGCTGGTCACTTAACTCGCATGCCAGATCACAGGCTCCCTAAACGAATTTTTTACGGCGATTTGCGTTGTGGTAAACGCTCCCAAGGCGGCCAGAGGAAACGCTTTACAGACACTGAAAATCTCACTGAATGCTTTTGGAATTCATCATGACACCTGGGAGACTGCAGCCAGAGACCGAAATTCGTGGCGTGCATCATTACGCAAGGGTGCAGTCACTTGTGAGGCAACCAGGACTGCAAGAACTGTGAAGAAAAGACAGAACAGAAAAACCACTGCAGAAAATCCTCCTCCAGAAACGTCAAGCATTCTTTGTCCATATTGTCAAAGAACATTTCGAGCCAAAATAGGCCTTATCAGCCATCTTAGAACTCACGGCTCCATACTTTCAACCCCACTGGATGAAATGAATGGTCATCATCATTAATGATGGACAAACAACATGGATCTGATCCACGACTCTGGTGATCGAGTGACATGGCGAATCATGACCGCCCACGTTTACTGGCATGGCACATGATGGATGGATTATCAGTTAGGCGATTGCAGCAGTCGCTGTGCAAAAAGAATAATTTCTTTTAAAATCTTCGACTGCCGTGAGGATAACATACTTCCCAGTCGAATAATATTAATGAATATCCATTCAGTCGTATCATCCGTTACTTGCCGATACTCCTGTCTGTTCCATTGTTCACATTGAGCATAAGGAACATTTTGTGTGATATTCACTGGCACAGGAACGGAGCAATATGGGGATGACCCGTTGCCGTGAAGTTGGAACCACGACTAACTAACTAACTAACTAACTAGTCCGTTTATAATTCTGCAATATGCACCTGACGAAATACACTATGCACAAAATTGGAGAATGTCTAGCTTGTAGCCTCATCTCATCATGTTCCTCTTGTACCTTGCGGTGTCAAGGTGAAGTATAAACATCGTGAGAGTGCCCGATTATGGGCTTCATATATCGATATTCCCATTGACTCTGCTATTCCCTCCGTCCAACGTTTACATGGTCGGCCTCTTCCTCTGATTCCATCTGGTCTGTACATCATTGTTTGTTGTTGTATGCTGTTGACTGGTAACCTACTTGCATGGCCAAACCATTTGACTTGCTGTTTTCTGATAAAATCTAGTGCTGCTATAGCCTTCAACATTTTGTGTGATATCGCTATAGCCTTCAATTTAGTCCTGATTTCTTCATTTCTGATCTTATCTCTTCTTGATACGTTAAGTATTCTTCTCAGGAACCTCATTTCTGTTGTTGTGATTTTTCTTTTCTCTTTTTCTGTCAGTGTCCAGGTTTGGCATTGGTAGCATAGAGTAGCATCTATAGCTTAGTAGTATCTGTGTAAATTCATTAAGGCATGTAATTGCTACGAAATTCTATTTAAACTATTAGTTGAAAAAAACTTTAAAAAAAACAAAAAATACCACCTCCGACGGGACTCGAACCCGCAATCCCCGGCTAGCACTTCATTCAGCCAAATCGGCAGACTAGGAGGCCGATGCCTTATCCATTAGGCCACGGAGGCTTACGGCTAAATCTCATAACTATCTTTATATAATATTATATAGACATGTTTAACAATTTTCGAAATTTTTTTTTTTACCATTATATATTTCATATTAGTTCATCATAGTATGGCTGTGTATAACTATGGCGACCTTAAAGATAAGATGAATAAGTAATTAAGCACGCTGTCAAATTACAGCAACCGGAAAGAGTTTCTTAGCTTGAAGTTACCGCTCTTCATCGTTGATCGTTGCTCGTGAACATCGAGCCCGCCTGTTGTGGTTGTGAACGGCTGCAGTAGCGAGCGGGACCGGTAAACACAATATCAATATCTGTGAGCGCTGAAGAAGCCGTTCTTTTCATTTATTGACAATGCCGAGAAGCCGAAGTCGCACGCCACCTTCAAAACGAGGTAACTTAAGCTTATGGTATCTTAAAATTAATGAAAACTCAAAACCAAGTAAGAGTCTTGTCCGATTTGAACGATTTCTCATTCTCCTCTCTCTGTCAACTGTCAATGTACGGGAACTGTCACACAGACTATTCAAATTCCAGCGTTATCTTTATTCTGGCTAAGTCTAAGTTCTGATTCCGTGAATAGTTATTAGTATTAGTTTTAATAAGAAAACACTCACTAGACTAGCCAAGTTTATTCTGTTGGTAAAACTAGTAAGTGACGATGTCGGGTGTCGTCACAACCCGGCGACTTCCTTTTATTAAGATTTATTTTGATTTTGTATTGCAGATCCTACGTACTTCCACTTTAATTATTTAAAAAAAAAAGGTACTGGTTCTAGTTCTTGTTCTCTCTCTCTTCATTTTCTAGTATATCTTTAGGTTTTAGGTCTTTACTTTCTATTAAAGTATTATATTCATTAATATCATGATAGTCTGAGACTAAGTTTATAATATGTTCTGATTTCCCCAACATCGTCTCCATCTTGTTTCATGCAACCAGAGATGCTCTAGTCTATTATAAGTATGAAGTGATTATAAGCAAACAGTTGCTAATAATGTACGGGACATTATTCGCAAACGGCTGGTCACGTGATTATTCCTGGATGCGGATGGTCGTAAACAGCTGGTCACGTGATTAATTCATAAAAAGGTCACGCGACCTAGGTTTGACTGCACTATTAATGTTTGTGGAAATATTATCGTGTCCTCAGTAGTGTAGTGGTTTTTTTTTTGTTTAATAGAAAAATTAGATCTTATATGTCCTGATTAGATCTAAAAAAAATATTAAACATTGCAAACTAAAATATAGAACTGAGAAACTCGAAGCTTGTGAATCAAGTGTTCTCTATGGCTCTGCGGAAGCAGTCAGGGAGGGGGGATGCGCATCCCCCAGGCAGCGATGGAGTGATCGAGTGTCGGAATCGATGCATCCAATAGATGTCTTTGTTTAATGTGAATTTTATTTGCCAAATAAATTATCACTCTACGTAGTGTGTGTCCTTGTCGACAAATACCGTCTTTGTGAGGTTTGAAGATAAAGAACTTGGAAGAACTTAGGGAGGTCATCGCTGGAGCTACTGAGTTCGTTCTCTGTGTAACGCTTTCACCAGACGGCAGAAATATGTCTTCTTGCCTGTTAAACTTTGTTGTAACCGTGTCGCTGGCACCCAGACCACCAGGCAAATATCGTCTTAGTGAGGTTTGAAGAAAAAGAACTTGCAAACAAAAGACTGACAAGAAGGGAGAATGTCTTCTTAAGCCAATCGACGGCGGTAGTAAACGTCACGTGACCAGCCGTTTGCGAATAATGTACAAGACATTATTAGCAAACATTTGCTAATAGTCTTCCTTTTAAGTATTCATTACAAACTTTCTTGTCTTCTCTGATCACATTTGTTTGTCTGGAGAACTAAATATTTTGCTCAGCCATCACTACAGGCACGATCGCTTATGCGATGAAATGTCAAACATTTATCATAAAATGTTTTAGTGTCTTAAATATATTTATTTACTTCATAGACTAAAGTAATTAATAAGTATATGCAACTGGTACCATTAGTACTGAGTCCTTTGCTGGCTGTTGAAGATGACAGAGCATGTATGCGAAACCCGGGTACTGTGATGTTGATTCATAACTTAACTCTTGAGGACTTCCAGTCAAGATGGCGAAGGACGGTTGTGTTGTTTTTCTGACCGCTAACTTTTCGCATAGGAGATGGATATTTTCATCTCCTCCGTGTAATTTGTGTGCCAGGATGTAAAACCAGGAGTTTTTTTCTCAAGATCTGCGCCGATGCTACAGAGTTTCGTGCATTGAGCGAAGCAATCCTTGAGTGAATTTTTCGCAGCGTGTGTGGTTCTGTCAGGTCGTGTTTGGTTTTTTCAACATGGCGGAACAATTTGTGTCTTCCTTGACCCTGTTCTCGAAAATCTGGTTTACAGGAACGACATTGTAACACTCCAGGAAATGTGACTGGGTGATCAGCTACTCAAAATGGCCGGCGTCAAATGTTTCTACAACAGGCGACATCTGGGAATGGCGATTCTTATCCTCGATAGTATGGTTCTTCAGAGCTAGACATGTCCAGCTGGGACAATGACGACATACAAATACAGGCAATCAGAGTTCAATCCGGTCTACCATTCGTGTTGGTTAATGTTTATGCCCATAACGCGTGTGTGGATTCCAAGAAGTGGCAGTGCTTAAGTGACATATTAGGTCATGAAAAAAGTGTCATTTTCTGTGGTGATTTCAACCCTAAAGGCAGATCATGGGGAAATATTTCCTCCAACACACAGGGGGAGGAGCTCGAGACTGCACTTGAAACCATTGACTTGCTTTGCACCAATAGTGGCTGTGTCACCAGGACAGCTAGCCGCCCAGGTGATGAGGACAGTGCTATTGATCTGGTGCTGGTTTCTCCTTCACGCACTACAGTGTGTAGATGGGGTGTCCTAGGGTACCACGGCAGCGACCACCACCCTTGCAGCATATTGGTGGAGAAAGGCAGCACAAGTCGACAGTCGACTTTCCAGTATGACAGTACAGGGCAAGATGTGGTGAGTAAAATAAGGCGCGACAAGCGCAGAAAGTTTCAAGGTGCTGGCCTCATCTGGCAGAGGACTGACGAGAACAAGGGCAAAGCCCTCTTCGAACCCTATCTTGAGCAGAGCAACCAGCCAGACATGAGAGGCCGAAATCTTGCCAAGGAGGTCACCTCAGATAGGTGTAATGCCCATATCATTTCGGATGAAGATACAGAGACAGTGAAAGAAATCAAGGCTGTGCTTCGACGATCAAAAATAGCGCTCCAGGGCCAGATGGCATAAGATATAATGACATCAATAGGTGTACCGACAATGAGCTAGAGAAACTAGCAGACAAGTACAACAGTATAGGGAGTGCTAGCATCAAGGAGGAGTGGTTACACAGCTATCTGATTCCCTTGCTGAAGCCTGGCAAAGACCAAACAAAAATTCAGGGATATCGAGTAATCACCATGCAGAATACAATAGGCAAGCTACTGGGGAAGTTAATAGCCAAAAAAATATCAAGCCAGTTAGAGAAGCAAGGTGTTTTCCCACCTACCCTGGGAAGGTACCGTCCCAAAAGAGAAACCTGGACCAATGCAGCAGTTTTTGCCCATGATGTCTATGAAGGTTTCCACTCAGGCATTGAAATCTTTGCTGCAGCTATTGATCTTGAGGACGCGTACAACAGAGTACCATTGGATTTTCTAATGCTTCAGCTTCTTGAACTCAAGATAAGTCCGTTCCTCCTTAGTTGGATCGCTGTAGCCCTCTTCCAACAGAAAGTAGTTTTTAGATGTGGCAGCTGGACTTTGGAACCAACAACAATATATCCTGACCTACCACAGGGATCACCATTATCTCCGGTGCTGTTCAGCGCCTACACAGTGAGAATCGCCAGCGAGCAGAACACTGGCCCGGGGAGGAAATTGTCATATGCTGACAATGTTTTAGTGTATCATCAGGGTAAGGATAGAGATCAGGTTGCTGTGGAGCTGCAAACTGAACTCAATCGCATAAGTACTTGGTGTGCTGAAGCTGGGGCAATGGTCAATCCAACAAAGGCAACAGTAACATGGTTCTCTTTGAATAATCATATTGTCAACACTCCGATACCAACTGTTAATCTGTGTTCAGAGACTGGAAAGAATGCAGGCAATGAATTACCTGTGAATATGTTTTGATCGAAGCCTTGCTTATAATGAGCACATAGACCAGGTGATAACAAAGACCAAGCAGGGTCTGGCTGCGATGCAGATGATGGCGGCAGCAAACTGAGCAGCACCATCTATGTCTTCTGTACGAGGGGCTGGTCATGTCTGTTTTTGAGTATGCAATGGCAATCCTGACTCTCAGACGTAAGCAGATAGAAAGGATACAAAACGAAGCTATGCACATTATTCTTGGATGTACAAGAGTTACAGCATGCAGGGCGATGCCCTACCTTCTTGATTTTATAACCATTGAAGACAGACTTCAAATTTGCAGAGCACGTGCCTACCTCAGAGTTAACGCAAAGACACAACATCCACAGCATAGTGAAATTAGGAAGGTGAAGGGCAGCAGGTTAAAAAGAGGAAGGTCGTGGATGGGTCAAGCCAAAAACATTCTTCAACAGGTGTGTTCACTGGAGGACTTAGAACCTGGCGAGGAGTGGATACAAGTGCCAACAGATTTCTGTATGTCCTTTTCAGTTTGCATCCAACTAGACAGAACATTTTTTATTTTTCCCACGTTTCCATCCTGTTTCAGGATATTGCGGTCAACACCAGCATCTTTCAGCTGTATGTTGATTCCTAGGCTAGATTACGTTCATAAGCACGCCACGACTTTCTGAGTGACCAGCTCCATACTTTCATAAGTCACTTGCGCGACTTGAACTTCTAATTCTCGTGCGCTCACGTCAACCACAAGAGTATTCGGGGTTAACGGAGAAAGCTGCTAACCCCTCTGCCAGGGAGACAGAAAATGCAGACAAGAAAATCCGGCTGCTGTGGAGGTGGAAGTACAAGCGTTGATTTTTGAGAATTCGTTAGGCGGTGATGCTGTCATCTACACAGATGGGTCAGTCGTCCAACATGTGAGAAGCTCATGGGCTTTCACGGCGCGGGCCAGAGGGAGAAATGTGAAGGACTCTGGTGCTTTTGCTGAGACCACAAGTAGCCTGACTATGGAAGTCATGGCAGTAAGTAAAGCGATAACATGTTTCCTTAGCGACTCAATGAGCATGCTCAAGAGGATAGAGATGGGATGGATCTGAAAAGAGTGGTTGTTGTCTCGGGTAACAAATATTAGTTTCATCTTCATGCCAGGACATGCAGGAGTACAAGGAAATGAGCGGGTTGACAAGCTCGCAGGTAATGCTAAGGTGGAGGGCGGACGCGCCATGGACCAGGCTGACATTCTGAATGCTCTACAAGAAGTACGACTTGTGCGAGAACCAAGTGATGACTGCGAATCTACAACTATGGTCAGAATGCGAGAACAGCAAATCAAAAGAGGGGTGGCCAAACAAGAACACTTCGCTGGAAGCCAAAGAAGATTGATAAACCAACACAGAACTGGTGTCGTTAGCCGCTACACGGTGCGGGATGTGCTGAGGAGGGGATCTGAGCACTTATGGACTGAATGGTTCGATGTGCAATGAGGGTGATCTGTCCACTAACTTAACTTAACTCATATTTTCTTCTGACAGTCAAAGAGATGTGTTTTTTAATCCGTTATTTTCAGTTATAACTAGCAGTGGAAATGAAAGATCATAGGTGAACATCACGTGGAGATAATAGTAGAGTGCCATCATGATTTTCAATTTGAGTGTTACTAATGAGACCACCACAGATAGATTGACCTTGAAAACCCAAATCTAATGGTACCTCAATTATGCCTGTATGTCAATTCTAAGTGGAGATATTCACATTTTTGTGAAGGTGTATCAGAATAAAATATTCACATGTCTGCCGTGACTTTGGAACTCTTCAGTGTGTCCATTACCTTCACGCTACTACAGTCTGTACTGTGTGCCATTTTGAGTTTTCCATTCACAAAGGCACATCTTCGCAGAAAATTTGTTTTTTAACCACAATTCAAGTTAAGCGATGAAACTTTCCAAATATATGTAACATTGGATGCAGAATTTGAAATCCATCTACACTTGATGGTTTTCTATTAAAAGCGCCAGAAAAAAAAATTAATTACAGGCGCTACCAGTCCGTGCGAGAGATTGATTGTCTCAAATGGGTCATAGTCGGACATGAAAAACTGACTTCAAACATGTGTTCCGTCATGTTAAATGATTAAAAAATAGTACAAGTATACAAATAAATTATTATTAATCTTTAAACTTGTATTTTCTTTAACTTTAGTAGTTTAAATTGCACATTTTGAGTGTTAAAAAGTGACATGCCAGTCCGGTCGAAATGCACGGCCGCCATTTTGGGTTCCCCATTCACAAAGGCATATCTTCACAGAAAAGATTTTTTTCAACCACAATTTGAGCAAGCTAAGTGATGAAACTTTCCAAATATATGTAAAATTGGATGCAGAATTTGGAAATGTTGCTGGTCTACTTGCGTTATAAAACGAATTTTAGAAGAATGAGAAGTACAGAACTGTAAAGTATGGAGGGAAAAACATCAAGTAATTGCAAGTAATTGGTTCTTGTATTAACGCGATCTTGAAATAATCTTAATTCCCTCCCCTGGAAACCCTAAAATCCTCCTCCACCGGTTGAGAACCACTGGTCTAAATGTATAAACACAACAAAATATATGTTCCATTGACTTAGTATGTATCTAACATTAACCCTTTACAGAGCAGACGCTTGTCCGTTTTGTAGCCCTGAACGGGCAAGATTTTTTCAGTTTTGGTAAAATTTCGGGTCGCGTTAGTAAAAACATCACAAATAAGGTGTTAGTCAGCCGATTTTAGTTAAATAAACAACACAATGAAGGGAAAAGCATGCAGAATATGTTACTCACGTGATTGTTGTCGGTAATCCATATATGAACACAAATATTTACGAAATACGGCATGTTGTTTGTGATTTTCCGTCATCTATACGGCAATTTACAAACACATTTTCAGAATCATAATCACTGCAAATCTAACCATTAGAGAACTCCTGTTTGCGGACGACCAAGCACTAATAGCAAAATCAGAAGCTGAATTACAAGACCACATGAATAGTCTAAACGAAATGTGTAGGGAACATAACATGAAAATTAGCACAAGCAAAACAGAGGTAATGACTATAACTAAAGAAGAACAAACAGCAACAATTCACCTAAACGAACATCCCTTGAAACAAGTAAAGAGCTTCAAGTACCTAGGAAGTATAATATCATCAAATGGCAGATCAGAAGACGAGATCGAAAATAGGTGCAATAAGGCAAATCAACTCATTGGACAAATGGCACCAATACTAAAGAACAAACATGTATCAATAACTACTAAGAAAGCACTTTACAACACAATCTTCCTACCAACTCTGTGCTACCAATGCCAAACCTGGACAATGACAGAAAAAGAGAAAAGAAAAATCACAACAACAGAAATGAGGTTCCTGAGAAGAATACTCAACGTATCAAGAAGAGATAAGATCAGAAATGAAGAAATCAGGACTAAAGTGGGGGTTAAAGCTGCTCTAGATTTTATTAGAAAGCAGCAAGTCAAATGGTTTGGCCATGCAAGTAGGCTACCAGTCAACAGCATGCCACAACAGGCAATGACGTACAGACCAGATGGAAACAGAGGAAGAGGCCGACCACGTAAACGCTGGACGGAGGGAATAACAGAATCCATGGGAATGTCGATATACGAAGCCCATAACCGGGCACTCTCACGAAGTTTATACTTCACCTCGACACCGCAAGGTACAAGAGGAACATGATGAGAGAGAGAGATGAGAATCACTTTCTTTAAAGTCCGACTCAGACTGCTAAATGCAAAGTAACGCTTTGCACTGATATCTAGCTCCGATTAATAGTCAACTTTGTGCCCTTTAATGTCACTTAAATTGAACAGAGCAAAATCTCGGCTATCACTTGAAGAATCGCCAAAATCCGTTTTGAAAAACAGCGTGAAAACTATCAAAAAAAAGTCTGTAAAAGTGGGTTCAAATTCAGAGTACGCGCTTTACAAATGGCGGCCACGTTGTCAAGCTATCGGCGAAAGCAGCCGTCGGAAGTATCGGAAAGCCGAGAGATCGCGTTTTTACAATGCATAATAGTATCGGCCGGTTTGAGACGTTTTGCCCGTTTAACGTATCGAACGGAAATGGACGGTCCACCCTGTAAAGGGTTAAAGTTGTATAAGAAAATTCAATGTTGGGAAAGGTCTATTTAGGAAAACATAGTTATTTCATGTCATTTCAGGCATACGTCATATGACAATATTCAATGATAAAATCTGTATTCTTCTGAGGATATTCAATGAATATTTAGCAGCTTATTCACACTACGAATGATGAAATATTATTAAGGGGTATTTGTCGTTTTAAAATGCATTTTTCTTTTATCAAGATATAATAGTGTATGCAATTTACCCTTGCATAAAAAACGAAAGAATTCTTCAATGTATTACATAGAGATATTAGCCATACAATACTGCATTGTATTGGTGTGTTTACCGTCGCCAATGATTTTTAAGGGGCTGAGGAAAATGGCAATTCCTGCAAATGTTTAAAAATTTAACATTTTTTAGATAACGGATTGAGAAGAAATGACTACAGTCAATAGTTTCAGTTCATGAACACAATTTTAGTCCCTATTTTCAAGGGTAGAACTAAGCAGGTTGCCCAGCTGCCATAGCACCTGGAAATTTGTATCTACCATCTAAATGTGTCATTTTCTTTGCCAATTTTTGCACCCCCACACACTGGAAATTTGTTTACCACAGATTTACCGCAGTTCCACCAAATTGCACCTAAGTACTATCTTCTTCTGTTAATTATTACATGTTGTTATGCCTTAATGTAGTCACCGGGGAATCTTTTCCTGTACTATATGTCGTGTTTCGTGCATGTATTTGTTTGCTGATGAAGGCTAGTTGCCGCAATGTCCTGTGTGTGTCGTAATTCTGTTCTGTAAAGCTGCATTACTTTATTTTATATTGCATACACATACAAACAAATGCTGGCTCCTGAGAAAATAGATTGGCTCCTGAATTAATTCTGTTTTCTACCTTTGTTTATTTTATTCTGTACAGACAGACGAAGGTCACGGTCTCGTTCAAGGGAACGCAGACGTAAGTATGCATATTTTTAAAATGCATTTCTGATACTGAATTTAGAATCATATCATTTGCCCACAGACAACTAAACGTTTTCTTTATAGAAATAGTGTACTTCACATTTTCCGACCTAATACATTTTTTATGATGATTTCTGGAAACTAGCATTGTTGGACATTGCACACTCCCATAGGTAGTTTCTTCACAAATATCTTAGAAGCTCCTTCTTTAGTAAGATAACATGTTTAGTATATGATTTTAAAGATTTCTTTATATTTTTCACACAGATCGCAAGAAACGAAGTAGGTCCAGGTCCCCCAGGTACAGATCTCCTCCTCCACGGCATAGAACAAGGTCCATATCTCCAAGAAGAAGGTTAGTGTTGATTTGACATTAATAAGCACTTCCTTAGTGTCCTTGTTTGGTGCGCTTGTTTCTAATTTTTTGTAAATTTTGCCTTAGAATTTTTCACTCTGGTATTTTCAGTAGTTGATCTGTCTAATATTGCAACAAGCAAGACAGTCTAGCTTTTAGTATATTTTCAAATATTTATTTTCCCCAATGTCTTTAAGAATTTGTTCATTTAATTTTATTTCTATTTGCCCAGCTCACTGGTTTTCATCCTACAAATCCCAAAATCTTAATTTTGTCCATTTATTTAGAGCCCATGTTTCAGGGCCAGTTTTGGCAAACTTGAAGGGAAAACTATCAGAAATGGAATAAAGACAAAGGAGAAAATTATTGCAGATAAAGCACACACAGAGCGTGAGAGACGTAAGATGGCGCATGATGGTGGAAATGACCATGTTTCCACATGCATCAAGTGTGGACAAACATTTACAGTACAAATTGGCCTTATCAGCCACACTCGCCACCACCATGAGTCGTAGTTATTAAGCCTTTTTGAAGCACAATGTACCAAACTATCGTCTGTCAAGACGGAAAGGTGCCAATCGATGGGAAAAGAGGAGCAATGGGAAGGATATATGGATAGCTTGGTCACATGCTGTAACTATGACAAGAACACGGCTCATATAATCATGTGTAGGTCAACATGGCCGAATGGATAAGAACACATGTTCTTAAACATCCGGTGTGCTGATGTCGAGGTAAAGGGTAAAGTATATAATTTTTCTGTCCCTACACCGGACAGTTGGACTAAAATGCTGACTTGTCATCCTGACTTGGGGACGTAAATTACTAGTACCTCTGAAGTCTGACTGAGTTCGCCTAATGGCGAGGGACACTGTTAATAAGGAAAGCTAATCCACACACAAAATTCAGTGAGAGCGCCCCCCAAAAAAACGATCGTATGAGATGGCGAACCATGTCCACTGCTTTTGTGCATGGCACATAGTTATGATGTTCAGAGCCATGTCATGCTGCAGGCCAGATATGTAGTTAGTATTCTTCTTTGCTGCTCAATATTGTTACTCTAATTTGTTTGTGTCCTATTTTCTCCCAAAATATTTTCTTGGTTTTAGTGATTCCAGATTTTATTTCAGCTTCACAACAAACATTCTCTGTAACAATTTGGGTCAGATAGAGAAATTCTATAAATATAAACGAAAACATATATACAAATACAGCATAATGTTAGTGTCAGTCCCTTCAGCCTGGCAAACAAAACTTATTTCTGTACTGGAGATGATTATCAATTGGGAATGGTATCTCATGAAACAACTGGACTGTTTTCTGAATAGTAGCATATTTTTAATTTGACAATATTTGGTAGTTAATGGCCAAGATTAATTGTGACTAGAAAGTAACTGTTATTTGAAATTTACAACTTAATGTTTGCTTGAATATTGATAATTTATTACTTTTCATTCATAATTTTCTAAATATGTGTTAATGACACAAGTATCAACTAATTATATAATTTTTCTTTTGCTTGTTAGATCTCCATCACATAGGCGGTCAAGAGAACGGTAAGTTTAATTATGTTGATTGCTTTGTCATGAATTGCTATATTTGTTTTAATGACACAAGTAGTAGTAGTAGTGGGCCTCTTTCAGTCCTGAAGGACTATAGAGTTGTGCCGCTTGGGAGGTGCCTGGCAGCACCGCTGGTGACTGTATAGTCCAATGCGAGAGTGACAATCCCTGTCAGTTTCCGCATCTGTAAGACGAGGCAAGTCCCGCAGTAAGTGACTGCATTTTAAGCCTGTGTCGCCTATCCTCAGTTTGTTGGATCAGATTGCACTCAAAGAGCACCAGTCCGTTTCGTACATCTCTTCTCCAGGAGCATCTGTCTGTTGCAACTCTTTCCCACGTGTCTGGATCTATTCCTAGGGTTTTCATATCGTGTTTACATACATCCCTGTATCGCATTTGGGGTCTTCCGGTTGGCCTCTTTCCTGTGGCTAGTTCTCCGTATAGGAGATTTTTGGGAATACGTTCATCCTCCATTCGAGATACGTAGCCCAGCCACCGGAGGCGTCTCTGCTTGAGGAGGGTGTGCACTGTGGTAATATCTGCTCTTTCAAGCACATCTTTGTTTGTTATGTGGTCTTTCCATGTTATGCCCAGGTTACGTCTCAGACATCTCATGTGGAAGGAATTCAACTTCCTTTCCTGTCTTGAGTACAGAGTCCAGGATTCAGACCTATATATATATATATATATATATATATATATAAGCTTTATATGCTTGAGCTTTTTTACGCTCTGTTAGTCTATTATTCTCCCAAACTCTTTTAGCTAGCTTGGAAAATGTTGTGGCTGCCTTTCCAATGCGTCTGTCAATTTCTGTCTCTAATGAAAGATTATCTGATATTGTCGACCCCAAATACACAAACTCGTGGACGACCTTCAATTCGCAATTAGAAATTTTGATTGACGGAGGCGCACCAGCATCTTGTTCCATCACCTGTGTTTTATTTAGGCTAATGGTGAGCCCAAAGTCTTTGCATGCGGCTGCAAAACGATCTATGAGCCTTTGGAGATCTTCTGCTGTATGAGTAGTCAGTGCTGCATCATCTGCAAAAAGTAGTTCTCTTGTGCATCTTGATCTTATTTTCGTCTTTGCCTTGAGTCTTGATGGGTTAAAAAGTTTGCCATCAGATCTTGTGTGGAGGTATATGCCTTCAGTGGCAGTTCCAAATGCCTGTCTTAAGAGAACGGCGAAGAAGAAACCAAAGAGTGTAGGAGCAAGCACGCAGCCCTGCTTTACTCCGCTGCTGATGCTGAATGACTGGGATGTTGAGCCGTCAAATAAAATGGTCTCCTGCATGTTTTCGTGGAATGATTTCACGAGACTAAGAAGGGTGGGTGGACATCCAACCTTTTCAAGGGCCTTAAAAAGGCTGCTTCTGCTCGCGAGGTCAAATGCCTTTGTGAGGTCGATGAAGGCAATATATAATGGCTTCCTCTGTTCTCTGCACTTCTCTTGGAGCTGCCGGAATGAGAAAATCATATCGATGATGGACCTGTTGGGTCTAAATCCGCACTGCGATTCGGGGTAGATTCTTTCAGCAAGAATGTCTAATCTTTTAAGGATTACTCTGGCAAAAATCTTGCCTGTAATGCTGAGTAGGGAAATGCTGCGATAGTTGTTGCAGTTGCTTCTGTCGCCTTTGTTTTTATAAAGGGTAACGATGTTTGCGTCTTTCATATCTTGTGGTACTGATTTTTCTTTCCAGCAGAGCTGAAATATTGCATACAGTTCTGGGATGATTGTTTCTTTGCTACATGAGAGAGTCTAGTGCTTCGCTGATTTCTGTGAGGCAAGGTTCATTATTCAGGGCATGCATGGCGGACTGTTGATCGATGGTTTCCAGAGCTTCTTTGTTGACAGTGTTAGCCACTGAGTATAGCTCTGAGTAGTGTTCTACCAGCGATCCATTTGTTTCGCTTGATCTTTTATGATTACCCCCTCAGTTGATCGTAAAGGGACAATCTTATTTTTTGATGGACCGACAGCTTGCTTAATGTCCTCGTACATTCCTCTTATATTTCCAGTGTCTGCACAAGTTTGAATTTGAGCAGTGAGCTGTAGCCAGTACCTGTTCACACATCTTCTTGCCATTTGTTGTACTCTATTTCTGGCCGTTCACAATGCCTGCAGTGTTTTCTCTGAAGGTGATGTTTTATACATTGAGAATGCATGTCTCTTTATCTCCAGGACTGGGAGCATCTCTTCAGAGTGTGCTTAAAACCAGTCTGTTGACTTAGTTTGGTTCTTGCCAAATGTTGATAGTGCTGTATTGTAGATGGTGTCGCGAAAATGACTCCATCTCTCGGTGGAATTTCCGTTTGTGGGGCCAGGCAGAGTATCCGCTAGAGCCTGCATGAATTTATTGACCTTCTCTTTATTTTGGGTGCCTCTGGTGTCAATGCGTGGTCTTCCTTCTGTTCTGCTTCTGTAGATTCTCTTGGGCTTTATCTTCACCTTGCTGGAGACGAGTGAATGGTCGGTGTCGCAGTCAGCACTATGATAGCTGCGAGTCAGCCGTACATTGCGGAGGTTGCTGCGTTTAGTGAGCACCAGGTTGAGTTTGTGCCAGTTCTTTGAAAAAGGTATAGGTGCCAGTCGTTCAGAAAGCAATGGCAAACTACTAAACGTAAAATTTGCCTAGGAATCGAACGGAGAAAATGGTGGGGTTGACTGCTATGTCCTGTGAAGGACCTGCAACTTAATTTCTTTTTTTTTAAATCAACTAATTATATCATTTTTCTTTCGCTTGTTAGATCTCCATCAAATAGGCGGTCAAGAGAAGGGTAAGTTTGGTTATGTTGATTGCTTTGTCTAAATGTCTCTTTGTCTTTTTGTCTTTCTTAATTATCAAAGGCTCAGAATATGGTAATAACATTCTTATTTGCAGATACAGCCACCATGGAACAGAAAAATGTGTGCCCACTCACTCTCTCTCTCTCTCTCTCTCTCTCTCTCTCTCTCTCTCTCTCTCTCTCTCTCTCTCTCTCTCTCTCTCTCTCTCTCTCTCTCTCTCTCTCTCTCTCTCTCTCTCTCTCTCTCTCTCTCTCTCTCTCTCTCTCTCTCTCTCTCTCTCTCTCTCTCTCTCTCTCTCTCTCTCTCACATTCATTCATATATTCATCTCCCAAGAGACATCTTTGGTGTGTGTGTGTTTCACATATGGTCGTATTTATAATCTCATATATTCCATTGAGACATGTTATGCGGAGAAATAAGCTTAAACTTAGCGACAGCCAACAAAATTAATGGTGGGAAAAGAGAATGGTAAGGCAGAGAGATAAATACTTGGCTCTCTTTGTCACATGGCATAATAGGGACAAGAACCTATCTCTTCCAAGACTTTTGAGACTCTGTGAGGTGAACTATGACTGCCCGCACTTAGTGACATGGTACATATTTCATAAATTCATCATTTGTACAGGAACTCTCTTACTGTTTCCATGGTGCACAAGTGCTGAAATTCTTTGTGAGGCATTTATGTAGCCAAGAAAGTACTCAAAAGCTGTGTAGAGTATATAAGTATGGCAGGAATCATGAAATATGAATAAATTAGGAAGAACTTGGAAGCAACAGTGTGTTCCTGAGACAAGTGTTGCGAATACCTTATACTGCCAGAGTAACTAACAGTGACTACTTGGACGAAGCTAATGAAAGTAGAACATTATATACAACAATAATGGAGAGACACAAAACATTCTTTAGTCATAAAATAAGAGAGCATTGGAAAACATAGTGATGACTGGAAAGATAAGTGGATATTTGGATAAATGGAGACAGTGGTTTGAATGAATATCAGCAGAGTTGATACAGAACACCATAGATCAAGATGTGTTCACAGACATGAATGTTGATACAGAACACCATAGATTAAGATGTGTTCACAGACATGAATGTTGATACAGAACACCATAGATTAAGATGTGTTCACAGACATGAATGTTGATACAGAACACCATAGATCAAGATGTGTTCACAGACATGAATGTTGATACAGAACACCATAGATTAAGATGTGTTCACAGACATGAATGTTGATACAGAACACCATAGATCAAGATGTGTTCACAGACATGAATGTTGATACAGAACACCATAGATCAAGATGTGTTCACAGACATGAATGTTGATACAGAACACCATAGATCAAGATGTGTTCACAGACATGAATGTTGATACAGAACACCATAGATTAAGATGTGTTCACAGACATGAATGTTGATACAGAACACCATAGATTAAGATGTGTTCACAGACATGAATGTTGATACAGAACACCATAGATCAAGATGTGTTCACAGACATGAATGTTGATACAGAACACCATAGATCAAGATGTGTTCACAGACATGAATGCAGAGACCAGTTGACAGGGCACATGATGATATGGCCAAACCATCGGATTTGCTGCTTTTTTAATGTAGCCTATGCTAACCTACTTGTTTTCTGGTATTGTTTCTGATTTTCTGTTCACATTACAATTAGGATCTATCATACACATTTGTTTCAGTGTTACTTTTGTCACTCCATTTTTCCATAGGATGTTGATATGCTTTCCGTGGATTTGAAATGTTTTATTTGCTGTAATTGCTAGTTTTGTTATGTTAGCTTTGATTTCTTCCCCATCCATCCATCCATCATGTGCTATGCCGATAAGCGTGGGCGGTCATGTTCTGTCATCTCACTCGATCACCAGAGTTGTGGATCAGCTCTGTGTACCTGTCTCGACCATGCCACGTGGCCAAGTCATCCAGGTATTTACTTCTCGGTCTTCCCCTTGGTCTCTTCCCTTTGATCTTGCCAGCCGTCATCAAGTTCCCAATTCATTTCTTCTGATAACATGCCCAAAAAGATTTTTGACTGTCTACGTCTGTCTCTAATAAGTTTACGATCTTCATTTGTTTCTTGAAGGACTTGTTCATTGGTTTTTCTGTCTGTCCATGGTATTCAATGTATTTTCTTCAGAAACCACATTTCCACAGCCATCAGCTGTTTTTCAGCTTGGCAGCTTATTGTCCACGCTTCACATCCACACAAAAGTATAGGTTCTATGTAGCACTGCAATACTCTTTTTCTCGTTTCAATTGATATCTTTTTATCGGTTAATATGTTTTTCATCTTGCAAAAGGCTACCTTCGCAATGGCAATTCTTGTTCTAATCTTTTCAAGGCATCTCCGATCAGATGTTATGACTGTGCCGAGATAACTGTATCGATTCGCTTGCTTAAGAATATGCCCATTTACTTGTGTATCACATTGTGGTATTTCCTTCTTCCCAGTGACGACCATAATCTGTGTCTTCTTAAAATTCAGTTCTAGCCCTAGTTGTTCACTGTGTGCAACATGTGCATCTACTAAATTTTGCAGGTCCTGTTCATTGTCTGCATCAAGACTGTATCATCTGCATATCTAATGTTATTGATGTGTCGTCCTGCAATTTTGATTCCTTCCATATCTTCTATATTTCTGAAAATATTTTCACTTTACAGGGAAAAACCTGGAGACATTACACATCCCTGTCTCACACCTCTTAATAGGCTGATATTGACCTACATCGTTATCAATTCTGATGGCAGATTGTTGTTTCCAATTTATGTTTTTTTTATAAGTCTAAGGTCTTTTCCATCAATTTGTAGATCTTCAAGCATCCTTATCATGTCAACATGTCTCACTTTATCGAAAGCCTTTGTGTAGTCAATAAAGCAAAGATATAGATCTTTGTCTACTTCTATAGAACATTCAATTACTGTTCTCAGTATATACACAGCATTTACTGTGCCCTTGCCTTCTACAAACCCACATTGTTCATCTCCTATTTCGGGTTGTATTTTCTTTCTGACTCTTTGCATGATAATTCTCAGCAGAATCTTGGTGATGTGGCTCATTATACTAATTGTTCGTTGATCGCATTCAAAGGCTCCTGATTTCTTCGGGATTGCAATAAATATGGAATTATATAATTCAGGAGGTATATCTCCAGTATCATATATTGCGTTCAGCAGTCTGATGACTTGGTCTATTCCATATTCTTCTAAGGCATTGATAATTTCTATTGTGATGTTATCTATAAGGTTAAGAGTATTCTGAACTTCCATCTTCAAAATTGATGGTCCTTCATTATTCTAAATACCATACTGTTCTTCTCTTGTATCATCATAAAGGTCTTTCACATAATCTGACCACGCTTGTAAAATCTGATCTTTTTCTATTATGATTTTGCCATCTTTGGTTTTTAGGCAACCCGTTGTGTGTGTTCTTTTGTTAGTGATGTAATTAATTCTTTGTCACCTGGTGCACATGACTACCCCTACCGGGTGAGGCTGCTCCTATGGGGCATCCATTTACGCCATTTCTCTGATTATCGATAAGACTGCAGTACATGATATTCTTGGCATCTGTAAAGAAGGTAGTTTGCCATTGCTTTCCTTCCTAGCAGTAACCATACTGGTCAATGGCCGTAGTCATTGTCTCCCAGAAAAGAGATCCTCTGCCTACCGTCGTGAAGTTGGAGACCATAACCTACAACTATCTGTTGGCTGCTCTTCAACTTCATCCACCACCTGCTACCATGGCTTCACGTAACCCTGATCGGGGGGCTAAACGGGTACTCCACCTTGCCCAAGGGTGTCCCATAGGTTAGCGGAGGGAAGGAGGCACCTTACCTCTCCTTTGATAGGGAATACCCCTACCCAGCTACTCCTTCCCCACCAACGGTCAAAACAGAAGTTTTGACAATGTTGATTTTCATGGTTAACTGTTTTGCTGATGTCTTAAGGTTGTCAGTGTGCCATTGATATTCAGCTTACATATGCTAAGAGGGCTTGATCATTGACAAACAAAACTTCATTACACTTATTTCCTTGTATTTGTACCCCTTCGCCACAGACATGCTATTTCAGTATCTCCAGCATTTAGCACAACATTTTTCCAGCCAATTCGATAACATCATAGTTACTTAATGTTCTGCACAAGTGTCATTGTTCTTCTGCAATTGTTTGCAACACACGGTGCGTAGCATATTTTGTAGTACATAGATGTTTGCTTTCTAGTCCCATGCCACTTGGGCCAGCATCTTCCACTTTCAATGGTTGCGGTTTCTTTTCTAGATTCCTACTCCCATAGGCAGATTGCCTTCCTGGGCTAGTGGGTTCTGCCAACTCACAATTTCATTCAGGCTTTGTGTTCCGCCCGTCTCTTCTTTCTCTCTCCCCCCCCCCCCCCCAGCCTTTGTTCTTTCAAGATCTTCCACAGGGCAGTGATGGTTTGGCATTTGGTCTGTCCTTCACATGGATGCATTTCCTTCCTTGGTTTATGAGCTCCATCAGCCTTTTTTTTTTTTTTTTTTTTTTGCTTGTTTATTTTGTCTTATCAAGCATAGAACACATGTCAGTTTCCTTGGTCTAAGGTTTCTCATGGTCTACATATGCTATAAATATCAATAATTTGAAATTTGTGCAAATATAGACATTAAAGAAAGCTACAGATATCTAGCTCCCCTTATGAAAAGTGAACAGTCTTAGACATTGTCCATTACTGAAAATACTTAAGGGCAAGACAGTCGGCAGTGAATGAATGAAAACTTTATTTTTGAAGAGTTAAGAATTGTGATGCAAGTGCGAAAACAGTCTGCTTGTATCTCTCTATCATACATAAAGTGGATGCCCTATGAAAAAGGGAAACAGCAAAGGTTATGCCAGACCATTTAACTATACACAATCACATTTGATTTTCTCTAAGCACCTTTTTTCATCTGTCCCATTTACGACAATTACCTGTTCTCAAATTTTGCTGAAAGTGAGTTGTAGCAGCAGTGCGATTAGAAACTTTTTGATGATGAGGGTTTAGAAGTATAATATTAATAGTTAGTTAGTATTTAAGTGTAAAAGTGCGTGTATGTGTTTTTTGTTTTTTAAGACCTTTATAATTGTTTAGGTTCTCAATATTCTTTTCCACTTTACTGTACTTAAAATGTTTCTTTCTTTCATTTCTTTATACAGAGAAAAGGAACCACAAAAAGTGGACAGGAAACTTAGCGTTGATGGTATGTTTCCAAGTTTAATGTTGTTCAGTTTGTTTTCAAGACCTATGTTTCCTATTCTTATATATTTAAAGATTTTTTATTTGCATGTTGTCCACTTTTGGTACTATTTACTTGTATTGCTATGTAATTGAAGAATCATGACTTGCACTCGTGACATTACCACACGATCTCTTCTTCCCCTCCTCTTCTAAAGCCACTTAAGTTTCCAGGCTGATTATTCCAGTAGTAATTTTGTCTACCTGGCTTTTCCTCTATGCTTTGAATCATCATCATCATCATCAAGTGCTATGCTGGCTGGCATAGACATTCATGACTCTCCACAGATCTCGGTCTTTGGTTTTCTGCATCAACTTCGCCGTCAATATTCTTTGTATTAGGGGTTGAAAAATCCATGGTGCCTGAATTTTTCAATTGCTGGTTTAGCCAAACAAATAGACTGGCTCCTAAAGTATGTTTTTTTTTTTTTTCTACCTCTGCTTTGTTTCATCTAGACCCACTACTCACTCTTTTGAACCAGTCATTCTGGATATGTATACTGTCTGTCCAGTCGCTCTCTCCATCCAATCCCGGTCTTCACACGTCATTTTTATCATAAAGTAGATCTTCGCCCAAAGGGGCAGCAACAGCTAATCTATATTGCTTTATACACCTCTGCATACCCTTATATTACATATATTCTGGTAGTGGTAGTTAGTAGGGTTTTTTTTAAGGATGAAGATAATCATGTAGTAGAAATTACTATGAAAATAAACTAATATATACTAGATTGTGATTTTGAATAACCATCTTGCTTCAGTTGCCTTTTCTTTCCAAACTTAAGAGCAAAATAAGGCACGTTTTACACTTATTGCTGTCAGCCATGCATAACAAACACCAGACTGTTTGAGTGCATATTACTAGAACGGTGAGATAGCTAACTATAGAAGTTATATGTGCCCATGTGTTACCAGGGCCCATATGGAAACTAGGAATAGGAGCCTTGTAACCTACCATACATGTGGTGAGAGATGACTAAAGAGGTCATGTTATATTATGGGTGACAAAATCATTGTTCTGTTCTCACTTTGCCTTTCAGTGTTAAGTTCAGGAACACAATCATATCAAATCATAACCCGTAACAACTCTGTATTTTTCATTAGAACATGTAAAACTGAATACAGCTTGTAAGATCATTAAGTATTATGAGATCCAGCACAATTTATCATTACCGCTGTTAACATTTTCATTTTTTAAATTCCCTGACAGAATCCAAAATGGAAGGGCTCGATGAAGAACAAATGGACATGATGAGGCTCATGGGCTTTGCTACTTTTGACAGCACAAAGGTGAGATTTATTGATAACTGTTGCTTTGGCCTGCTCACGAAAAGGTTTTTTCTGCTTAGCAAATATAATTCATGCCTTTTTTCTTATTCTGCTTCCTGTTATAACATTTTTCTTAGCTAAGTTTAAGCGACTTTTTCATCTAGATGGACACAGGTGTACACAAGTTTGTTTTATATACTCTTTTGGACCTGATCTGCCCTTGGGATTGTCAAATGGATATCTGCATAATTTATGAGCGTAAAATCGCACTGCGCGTGGGTTCATGGACGTCTGACCCCTGGACTGCCGCAAGGATCTGCCATGTCTCCAGTGCTCTTTAATGTATTCATTCATTCAGTAGCATGTCCTTTGCAGAACTTCTTGATCATAAGCACAATGTCCCACATCTGATATACTCATCTGTAGATCATCTGCCACATCTTGTACCCATCTTTTTAATGTATACATCAGCAAAGTCGCAGCTTTTGAGGGACCAGGAATTGGTAGAATCTTGAAGGCACTCTCCTGCAGTTTATGCTTCACCTCGACACAACAAAGTACATAATGAATAGCATGTGAATCGTCTATATTCATGAAACTCCTGAGTGCAGTGATTAAATAAGTAAAAGTTAATAACTTATCCTGAGCTCTTTTGTCCAAATCATTTGCATAAATCTTATCTGAAACAAAATGTGCTTTTTGTAAATATCACGCATGAAAATACTTTAGCATACTGAAATACACTATGATGATCTTCTCAGATTAAGGAAAGGTTGGTTACAACTGCTTCTATTGACCATAGTGTTAATTGTATATTATATTTGAATGTCTCACTGGAAAGATCGAGGGGAAGAGAGGCAGAGGCAGACCAAGAGAAATTATGCTTGATGGATTGAGACAGTGGCATGGAGGAATATCAGCAGCAGAGTTGATCCAGAAAACCAAAGACTGAGATCTGTGGAGAGCCATGAACGCTTACGCCAGCTGGCACTTGATGATGATGATGTCTCTCACTGGCATTTAGGGTATTTCGACTTAAATAGGCAGAAATCCCTACCCAAGAATTAGCCGACAGTCTCTTGAAATTATGGCTCATTTTAAGAATGTCTAGAGGGATGGTGCCATAACACGGTCTAGTTTATCTGGCCGGGTTCCTTTGTCAGAGTTTTAGCCCCCTTGTTTAATACACTTTCACACATTCACACACCTTGCGCTCAGAGAATCAGGAGTGGAGTACCTGGGTGAAATTACCAAATCTTTTTAATTTTTTTTTTTTTTTTTTTTACATATCCTTAGTTCAACCAATGAACTAGAACAAACAATGTATCCTATAAAATTGTGTACGTAAAGAACTGTGATGCATAGCTTTTGGAGGTTAACAATTAAACGTAAGCCAAAAAAATGTCTTGAAACCTGAGAAGTTTATACATTTATTCAGGGCAAGAAAGTAGATGGCAATGATTTGTCTGCTGTGAACTTACAAAGAAAAAGACGTTATCGGTGAGTTTGGAGAATTGCAAGTTTCGTATTTCTGCAATGCTGCAGCACTGAAAACTATTTTATGTAACAAGCTTGTATTTTCTATTGCATTACTATGAACAAAAGCTAAATAGTACACCATATAATGTACTGCAAGCACCACAGTAGCGTAGTGACTAGAGGCTAGTCTCCGGCCCCTTAAAAATGGGTTTGAGTCTAAATTACTTAACATTAACCTGGCTCCCAGGGAAGCAAAGGCTGACTACATCACCCACTGAGTGTCGTTTGGTCTACATAAAATGTCTAGTTCCTTACGTGTGTAAAAGGGGTGTCGTAAAGGCGATTAATAGTGGGTTGTAGAAAAATAAATCAGCCAATATTCAACTAATCATGCACTGCTGTGGCTTACAAAGGGCTTGACATACATGATTTATCAATCAATCATGTGCCATGCCGGAAAGCGTGGGCAGTTATGACTCGCCATTTCACTCGATCACCAGTGTCGTGGATCAGCTCAGTGTTCCTGTCTCGTCCATGCCATGTGGCCAAGCCATCCAGGTATTTTCCTCTTGGTCTGTTTCCTTTAAGTTACAAAATGTATATGTACAATTTTTCTCCATTTTCTTTACAATTTTACGACAATGCTCACGACAATCGTCACTGTATGTGTGTGTAAAGTGTGGGAGTTTGATCATAATAGTAGATTGGGGGGATCGGGGGATGTGTGTGTGGGTGGATTCGTGATGTGTGTGGGTGGGCTCAGGATGTGTGAGTGGACGGGGTGGGTTTGTGTGGGTGGGTGGGGGATTTGTGTGTGGGTGGGTGTGGGATTTGTGTGTGGGTGCGTGCGAGATGTATGGGTGTATGGGGAGATGTGTTTTTGGGTGGGGATGTGTTTGTCTAGGTGGTTGTGGGTGAGTGGGTGGAGGAGGTTATGTTGGTGGATTATGGGATGGGTGGGGGTATATGTGTGGGTGGGGAGATATGTGGTGGGTGGCAGATGTGTGCAGGTGGGGGTGGTTGTGGGTTTGGGGATGTGTGTGTGGGTGAGGGATGTTTGGGAGGATGGGTGGGGAGTGTGTGTGGGTGAGAGATGTGTGGGTGAATGTGTGTGGGGGATGTGTGTGGGTTGGGGGAGGGTGGGTGATGGGTGTGGGTGATGGATTTGGAGATGTGTGTGTGGGTGGGGGATATGTCTGGCTGGGTGGGGGCGTGTGTGGCTGGATGGAGGATGTATGTGTGGGTAGTGAGGGTGATTGTAGTTGGGGGATGTGTGGATTGGTAAGAGATGTGTGGATAGATGTGTGTGTGGGTGAGGGATGTGTTTTTGGGATGTGTGTGGGTGTGGTATTGTGTGGGAGTGGAGCTGGGTGTGGATAAATGATGTTTGTGTGGGTGGGTGTGGGTGGGTGAAGGATGTGTGTGAGGGTGGGGGATAGGTGGTTAGGATGTGTGAGTGTGGGTGGGTAGATAGGAGATGTATGTGTTGATGAGTGGGAAAGGGATGTGTGGGTGTTAGTGGTTGAGGGATAAGTACGTGTGTCTAGGGATGTGTGAGGGGATGAATGTATGGGTTGTGTGTGCGTGGATGGGAGGTGTGTGTTTGTGAATGGGATTTGTGTTGGTGGGTGGGGATGTGTGTGAGGGATGTTTGTATGGGTGGGGAGATTGTGCGTGGGTGTGGATGTGTGTGTATATGGGTAGGGGTGTGTGGTTAAGGGATGTGTGGATGGAGGATGTGTGGTTGGGTGGATGATGTGTGGTTGGGTAGAGGATGTGTGGGTGGGTGATTGTATATGAGTAAGGGTGTGTGGTTAAGGGATGTTGGTTGGGGGATGGGTGGGTAGAGGATATGTGGGTGGGTGAGTGTGTGCAGGTTAGGAGATGGTGGGGGATGTTTGCAGGTGTGGGCTCGGGATCTGTGAGTGGGCTGGGGGAGATGGGAGATTATGTGGGTGAGTGCGGAATTTGTGTGTGGGTAGGTGCGGAATATGTGAGTTGACGGGGAGATGTGTGTGTGGCTGAGGTATATGTGTTTGGTTGAGTGGTTGGAGGTGTGTGGGTGGAGGAGGATATTGGATGAGTGATTGTTGGTGGGAAATGGGACGGGTAGAGGATATGTGAGTGGGTGGGGAGATGTGTGTAGGTGGGGGATGTGTGGGTTATTGAATGTATGTGTGCTTGGGGTGTGGGTGGATGAGAGGTGTGTGTGGGCGGGGAGATGTGTAGGTGTAGGGATGTGGTGGATGGGTGGGGGAATGTATTGTATGTGTGTGTGGTTGGGTGGGGGAGTTGGAGTGAATGGGGGTTGTGTGGGTGGGTGGTGGATGTGTCTCATAACATAGTAATATGCATTGTTTATGTTTACAAAATTCATGTGACAATGTTTTTTTCCTATGCACTGTTGATGAAAGAAAGATGAGTGATTGGAAGGGCCGAATGTAAGACGGGCCTGCGTGCCCAATTTGTTACCCTTTGAAAATAAAGTCTGTTCGTTCGTTCGTTCGTTCGTTCCTTCGATCTTGCCAGTTGTCACCAAGTTCTCCAATCCATTTATTCTCATAACATGTCCAAAAAATTTTGACTGTCTACGTCTAATTTCTCTAATCAGGTTACGATGTTCATTTGTCTCCTGTAGTACTTGGTCATTGGTTTTTCTGTCTGTCCATGGTATTCTTTGCATTTTCCCCAGAAACCACATTTCTGCAGCCATCAGATGTTTTTCAGCTTGACTGCCCATTGTCCAAGTTTCACATCCATACAAAAGAACAGGCTCTATGCATCCCCTCAACACTCTTTTTCTCGTTTCAATTGACATCTTTTTATTGGTCAGAATGTTTTTCATCTTGCTAAAGGCTACTTTCGCCATGGCGATTCTTGTTCTAATCTCTTCAAGGCATCTCCCATCAGATGTTATGACTGTTCCAAGATAATTGTACCGATTCACTTGTTGAAGAATATTTCCATTTACTTGTATATTACATTGTGGCACTTCTTCCTTCCTAGTGACGACCATAACCTGAGTCTTTTTACAATTTAATTCTAACCCCAGTTGCTCACTGTGTACAACAACTGCATCTACTAATTGTTGCAGGTCCTGCGTATTGTCTGCAATTAATACTGTATCATCTGCATATCTAATATTATTGATGTTTCGTCCTCCAATGCTGATTCCATTTATATCCTCTACATTTCTGAAAATATTTTCACTGTATAGGGAAAAAAGATCTGGAGACATCACACATCCCTGCCTAACACCTCTTTTAATTGGCTGATACTGTCCCACTTCATTATCAATCCTTATTGCAGCTTGTTGTTTTCAATATGTTTTTTTATAAGTCTAATGTCTTTCCCATCAATTTGTAGATCTGCAAGCATATCCACCATGTTGACATGTCTAACTCTATCAAAAGCCATTGTATAGTCAATAAAGCAAAGATGTATATCCTTGTTTACTTCTATAGCACGTTCAGTAACTGTTTGCAGCATATACACAGCATTTACTGTACCCTTTCCTTCTACAAACCCACATTGTTCTTCCCCTATTTCAGGTTGTATCTTCTTTCTCACTTTTTTCATGATAAATCTTTGTGATGTGACTCATTATACTAATTGTTCTATGTTGATCACATTCCAAGGTTCCTGATTTCTTTGGGATTGCAATAAATACAGAGTTACATAATTCAGGAGGTATATCTCCAGTATCATATAATGTGTTCATCAGTCTGGTGACTTGCTCTAGTCCAAATTCTTCTAAAGCTTTAATCATTTCTGTTGTGATGTTATCTGCACCGGGGGCCTTGCCAGCTTTCATATGCTTAAGAACATTTCGATCCTCCATCTCCAAAATTGGCGGTCCTTCATTATTAAATCTAATATCATACTGTTCGTCTCTGTTATCATCATAAAGGTGTTTCACATAATCTGTCCATACATGTAGAATCTGGTCTTTTTCTATTATGATTTTGCCATCTTTAGTTTTTAGACACCCTGTTGATGTACTTGTTCTTTTATTAGAAAGTTCCTGAATTCTTTTGTGCACTAATTTGGTATTTTGACTGTTGTGTTGGTTTTCAATTTCTAAACACTTTTCCTCAAGCCATGCTTTTTTTGCCTGCTTACATAATATTCTGACTTGTCTGTGGATTTCTTCATATTTGACAGAATTATTTTCGTTGAGTCTTCTTGTTTCCATGAGTTGTAAAATTTCTTCAGTCATCCATTTCTAAAGACCCACCTTCTTTAATTTTGGAATAGTTGTTTCTGCAGCCACATTGATTGAATTCTTCAACGTTTCCCATTGATCATCCACATCCTGGAATAATCTCTCTAGATCAGACAATATTTCAAATCTGTTCTGTACTTCTATGTTGAATTTGTTTTGTATTTCCTTGTCATTACTCAATGTACACAAATCATATTTAGTGTTTCCTGTTATATACTTGACTTTCTTCAACTTTATCCTCAATGTTCCTGAGAGTAATCTGTGGTCACTATAACAATCAGCACTGGGAACTGTTTTTGCTACTGTTAGCGCGTTTCTAAATCTTCTGCTAATGAGAATGTAGTCAATCTGGTTTCTAATCCTGCTATCAGGACTCCTCCATGTCCATAATCTTCTAGGGTGTTGCTTAAACCAGGTGTTTCCTACAATCATTTCCTGTTCTTTTGCCCACTCCACGAGTCTGTATCCTCTTTCATTTCTCTCTCCTAAACCATAGTTTCCTACTGTGTATCTATCCCCTTGATTTCCTACTTTTGCATTGAAGTCCCCTATTATGATGTTTATTTCTGAATTTTTACATTTCTTTAAGGCAGCCTCTATGTCAGTGGTTCTCAACCTTTTTTGGCCCATTCCCCCCTTCACCATATTTTCAGAATGCCATTCCCCCCCCCCCCCCCTCCCTATCAAAAATTTGGCCCGTTCCCCCCTTCACCGTATTTTCAGAACGTCATTTCTCTCCCCCTCCCCCCCCCCCCCCTTTCATATTTCCTATCTAAAAATCCCCTCACCCCTACACAGTATACATAAAAGTGGAAGGCAAATGTAATAGTATATACTAAAACAAGTCTAGACATACACATAAAACATGATTTGTGGGTCTACTTACTTTATAAAATGAATTTTAGAAGGACGAGACATACATAACTGTAAAGTATGAAGGGAAAAACTATGTCAAGTAATCGGTTCTTGTATTAACACGATCTTGAAATGGTCTTCATTCCCCCCCCCCCCCCCCCCCTGGAAACTCTGAAATTCCCCCCTGGGGGGAAATTCCCCACCGGTTGAGAACCACTGCTCTATGTCATTATAAAATTTGTCTACACTATCTTCACTGGATTCTCCTGTTGGTGCATATACTTGAATAATATTTATGCTAAAAGGTCTGCCACTTAATTTAACTAGTAGAACTCTGTCCAACACGGCCCAATATCCTTGAACAGATGTTTTTTTTTCCGGTCCAAAATAATTGCCACTCCCCTATGACAATCTTCACCTCCAGAATAAATAATCTTGAAATCGTCATCTATCTTGATGCCTGCTCCTGTCCGTCTCGTTTCGTATAGATGATTTATACTATGTCTTAAAAGTAGAAGATTGTATACTGTCATATCTTGAAGGCATAAAAAAACAAAGGAAAGAACAGCATAAAGTGAAAACTGTTAATGGGCATATCCAACACAAATAGTTTTTATAGTGACATAACAGCCATAACAATTCTTCATCCTTCTTTGATTCCTGTTACTATTCTTAGACACTGACAAAGATATATTCAAAATGGTTTCTGTAAAGTGAGAAGGAAGCTTATTATATCATGTAGGTCCTTATGTATTGGGTGGAAGAACAGATACACCTAGTGAGAATGGTGTGGCAGGGAATTACCAGAGGATCTGATGGATGCTCGGTACTCTGAGGAAAGGCCAGGACAGCAAACAATCAGATTGTAACTGGTACCATTAGTTTTTTCCTCTCATTTTGAACTCAAGTGTAGTACACACATGTGCTACAGTTCTAGTGCACAGGCCCGATATTTGCATGTGAATTAGCTTTCTCTTTTACCAGTGTCCCTCACCGTCAAGCAAGCCCACTCCAACTTCAGAGGTAGTACTACTAGTATTGGGACTCTTCGCTGGTTGTTGAAGACGATGAAATGCTATTGAGAATGACACTTGTGACAAAAATATTTAATATGAAATTTATTTTCCATAAAGATATTTGACTATTTAATATAAAATTGATTTTCCTAAGTTGAACTGTTAATGGTTATTGTGGTTTGTAAGCGATAATTGCATTAATATATTAATACATTTTCTATCCTCCAGACAGTATATGAATCGCAGAGGAGGTTTTAATCGTCCACTGGATTTTGTTGCCTAACAGGACTTAAGGATTAAGCCATTTACTTTGTTCTGTACATATTTATTTCACTATTGACAGTTGTTGGTTTGAAATATTAGCAGTTTCTATTCTATTTCGTGTAACTTGTGTGGTGTAATAATTTGGTGTTGAGATACGCACTTACCATTTCTACTTGGTGTTTTGTGCAAGACAAGATTAGTTCTTAGAGATGCTGTTTGTCGAGTCATTCATTGTTCAATGTCCTCAAAAAGAAATGTTTTCGCTTTTCAAACTTTGCAATGTGCCATCAGTGTAATATCCAAATGTTCATAAATTATCAAACATTTTAATATCTTTATTATCAACATCAAATGTGGACTTGAACTAAAGATCAAGAATGAATCTTCATATGATATATGCTTGACAATAGTGCCTGATGCCTCAAGAAAGGACAAAATAAAGAAATGAACAAAAGTGGACTGAAATTTTGTATCGCCAGACAAGAATTTTCCCTATATCTACCAGCACAAGCATATAAGTGCCACAAGAAGCAAACAACATGGATATATGATGTTGGACATCAGAATTATGGCGACATATATCAGCAGTGAACCTAGATATTCAAAACTGCTCATACTTATTTTATAGGTTAATGCTTTTGGTATAGCAAATTTATTATGTGGTTGAGAATTTCAAATACAACCTAAATCGTGATATTCAAATAAAATTTATTGTAGTAGCTACACATTGAAAGTGTTGAGTACTGGAGGCATGAGCATTGATACACGAAAGTGAGAAATGAACCATTACTTTGAGATTCAGTTGTTTTATTAATACACACAGAATTACCTATTTAACAGAATGCCTGCATGACACTGCAGCAAATGTAACATGTTATCGTGTGTGCTTCAATGATTCATTAGGTTATAGAGCTAGGTGTGTAAATATCCTTGTGCAGTGGGTGTGTAAAAGCCCTTGTGCAATGGAAATAATGGTGCAGACCTTTCTGTGTCCACTTAGGACCTGGCTTTGCCTGGAGTACAGTGGTAAATGCATGTTATGTGGCCTGTAAATGTTCCGTTACCTGAGCTCATGTTTTATCATTCAGTTCGTTTCTTGCAAAAAGACTTCATTAAAGGTTTGAAATAAAACAGCCTAGCCTTATACTGTTTAGAATTATAATAGCATTAAGACCATAAGATAATCAAATGATGTATTTTATGCCTAAAGTCTTGTTCACTATTTATTCTGATGACCTCCGAGTTTCTACATTGACTAAACATGCACAAAAAGCAAGTGTGCTAGATTAGCAGCCCAATGGTGAACTTTCAGTACTCTTGATGTGAATCATAATGGTTTTTCTTCTTCTGCGTTCATCCGGGGTGTTTTTTGGACGTAGTGGTTTTTTTTTTTTTTTTTAAAGTCGGATCAACATCATGGCACACGGTTTAAACCCATAGGTGCTCCGTTTTCCTCCTAACTCAAACCTGAGTTTGGCGAACTCAGCTCAATGCATGAACTCTGTTGCATCTGCGAGGATCCTGAAATGCTTTGGGTAGATTTTTAACTCGAAATTTTGCCCGGGCAGCGCCATTAGGCTACTCTTTTTCAATTTCCGAATGCCAAGGGATTTTTTACGTGCGCAACAATACACACGGGCGTCCGATCTCACTACCCAGAGAGCAGGGAAAATTACTGGAAGTCCAGGTGGATTTTTTAAATAAATCCTGGTCCTCACCGGGGTCTGAACCCGGGACCTCCAGCACTCGAGGCGGACACCATACCTCGAGACCACTCAGGCCCCCTCCCCCCCGGACTTAGTCACGTTCTCTGTTTACAGCAGAGCTGCGATACTTCGGCCGACAACCCTATTTCTGTGGGCATTTGTTGGCCAGGTTAACCCTCCTTGGTATACATGATTCTTTCCTATGTTCCCCAAATAGAGCCAAATGTTTTACCTCTGTTGGTTGCATCTATATGAAAGTGATGCATTTTCATCAGGTTTGCTTTGCGCTGCCATTGGCAGCTGTTAATATGCTTATTTTGGTTTACCATGCCACACTTTACCTGGGTGTCTTTACCATTCCTTGTTCTCTGCATATTTCAAGTCCTTGCTTGTATGGGCTTATTTACTTGAGCTAAGGCTAGTGATGATGGAAATAACACTATATGTCAAGGAATGGCAGCAGTTTCTCCTGCCTTTCATCTTCCATTGGAGCATAGGCCTCAACTAACTTATGCCACGCCTTTGTAAACTTGTGCAAGATTTCTAAGGAAAGAGGTTCCAGTCTCATGGCCAGCCCTCTTTGGTGGTCTCCTATGACATGCATAAAAGGTTAATGTTTACATGTGCTTCCCTTATGGGCCTTGGTAACAGTTTAGTTAACCATAAAGATAAATGCGTTCAATCATTAGGACTGTTTTGATTGCTGCTTTTGTGACTTTTTGAAATTGCGTCACCTCAAACCCTCATTTGTAAAATGTCTGCTTTGGGTTAAAAGGCAGATGCCTTGGAGGAAGTTAATCTTTCATCTCTTGAAGCCTTGACCCAGTACAATTGAAATCCTAGGCATTTACACCTCTGCATTCCATATGGGCATTGGGTTGTCTATTCACAATGAAGTACTTAAAAGAATTACCCCATGGAGGTAACATTACATACCATTAAAGGTCTATGGAGGTAACATTACATACCATTATAGGTCTATGGAGGTAACATTACATACCATTATAGGTCTATGGAGGTAACATTACATACCATTATAGGTATATGGAGGTAACATTACATACCATTATAGGTATATGGAGGTAACATTACATACCATTATAGGTCTATGGAGGTAACATTACATACCATTATAGGTCTATGGAGGTAACATTACATACCATTATAGGTCTCTGGAGGTAACATTACATACCATTATAGGTCTATGGAGGTAACATTACATACCATTATAGGTCTCTGGAGGTAACATTACATACCATTGTAGGTCTGGGCGAAGCAAGTCTGTATGTGTTATGTTGAATGACTTGGCTACATCTGAATATGCCTATCCATGGATGCCAAGTTCCAGCACTGGTCTTGCCTGTCCCATTGGTTTATAAACTTGGAGAAAAGGAAGGTCTTTCTAATACAGCTCCTGCGGAGATGGTACTTGGTCAGAAGGAGACTACACTAGCCTCATCCTGATATATGAAAACCCTTTTTAGGGCTCCAGTGGCCTGAATGATTATGCTTCTGGCTTAACAGTTAAACCTGTCTTCCCACTCAACCAACCAATCAACTACTCTACATGAGCATTGCTATGGAATATTTTGTGTATCATGATAGATGATTCAAATGAGTATCAGTTCTCAAGATGGTGTGCCTGCGCACTAGAGGCCATTAAATACACTTAATTGGCTTACTTGGCTTTCCATTTGTGCAACTTTACTGGAATATACAGTAGGCTACGAAATACCAGTGTTGTTTAATTTCACCAAGATTCTGTGATTTCACATACAACATATGTACTGTTGGAGAGCTTACAGATATATAGATACATTACTGCTCTTGTGACGGGCATGTAGGTTCTCGATCTCTCATAGATGTCAAGAGTGTATGGATGTTGATACTCCTGTAGCACTGTGGGTTCATAAGTGTCTTTCTCCTGTCATGAATTTCCTAACACGTAAAAATCTAGATTCCAGATTGCAGCAGTCTGTGGTGTGTTAATCACCAAGGGTGTTGTCCTACATCCCATACTGAAGTATTGACCTCATTTCTATATGGGAGGTGCCTTCTGTTGTGCCAGGAAAGCCAAACAATACTGTCTTCAGTAAGGAGACCTGTATGACAGTAGATACACAAAAGACTGGCAGTTGCAATAGCTGAATTGATTACAACCATTCCTACCAAAGACATGCACACTGGTAATATGAGGCAGTCAGGCGCAGGTTAAAACACCGGGGCTCGTCATTTTTCAATGTGAGGGAACGATTGGTCATCTATTCCTCTCATCACTCTCAGGCTTACAAAATGTGATGGTGCTATCACATCTTAGGCATATGACAGGAAACTGCTTTAGGACAATATTATTATTATTTTTTTCCGCATATCCTTTACAGGACATCGCTGTCAACACCAGCTGATTGTTGATTTCTTGACAAGATTATGCTCAGTAGTTTGTCATTGCTTTCTGAGCGACCGGCTCACATACCTTGTAAGTTACCGATGCGTAGAGAACCGCTACCAATTCTCCCGCACGTTGCTTACGAGAGTATACGAAATTATGGAGAAAGACGCTAACTCCTGGGCCATCATTAACTTAATGGCTAATATAATTGATTAAAATAAGAATAATACAGGGAAGATTAACCCAGTCAACAAACGCCCGCAAAAGTCGGATGTGTCAGCCTAAAGGCACAGTATTGCAGCTCCACTATAAACGTGCAACACAATCTCATCCGAAAAAAGACTAGATGAACGCAGAAGAAAATACGAATACAAAAGGCAAGAAGAGTATTAGGAAATGTGAGGAGGTCGAATCAAGTTGAGCTGAGCGCCACATTTGGAATTTGTAACTAGCATTAAATCGGTGCTACTGTATAGATCATAAACATTGAGTGCGACTAGAATAATAACCAATCAGGCGCCGTCTCCACAATGAAGGTTGGCTGCAATGGATCTCAAACACTTTCTCTCGCCTTGACTGTACATTCTGTCAGGCTGATGTTCGTCCATCTCTTGATGTTATCTTCCCACTTGTATCGTTGTCTACCTCTTGCTTGCTTGGCCTCCACAGTATGGTTTTTTTTAAAAAAAAGTATCTTGTCTTTTAACATAACCGAAATATTTCACTTGCCTCCTTTTTATTTCTGTCATCTACTCTCTCTTCATTCCCAGTTTTTCTAGAACCTCTGCATTCGATTGTTTTTGTTTCCATGAAATACGATATATTCTTCTGTATATCCACATCTCCAGGGCTTCTATGTGACTTTCTAGTTGCTTGTTCAATGTCCAGGCTTCCGCGCCATACAGTAGCGTTGAATATATGTAGCATTTGACAATTCTCATTTTTAATGCGTTATTAAATCTCTCTAGATGTTCATACTGATTTCATGCCGTTGAAAGCATTTTTGGCCATTCCTGTTCTCTTTTTGATTTCTATTTCACTTATGCCATCATCTGCTATATGTCCAAGATAGCAGAAACTTATTGTTCTAGAATCTCCCCGTTTACTGTGATGCTCATTGATGACCTTTCCTTTTCACTGCTAATTATCATAGTTTTTTTTTTTTTGGGATGTTAATATTCAGTCACACTGCACATTCTATACTGCCTGTTTACTTGTTCCACCAGGTCTTGTGGCTCTTGCTGACTTTCTGCTAGTAACGCGGTATCGACCTAAGATTGTTTATGATTCTTCCATTGATGTTAAGTCCAGGCATTTCAACTTGTTTAAAAGTTCTTTCTGTGTATAGATTGAAGAGGCTTGGGGACAGTACACATCGCCTGCCGTACTCCTCTTTTTATCTCTATAGGCGACGAAAATAATACGTGTATGTATTGAGGTTCGAGCGTACTTGGTTCGAATCCCAGTTTAGGACTTGGAATTTTTAAAAGAACCATTTATATGTAATGTTATCACAATCCCCCTTATATCTTGGATAGCGAGGTCGGATATCTCGTATATCCTTCTTAAACTAGGGTGAAAAAAAAAGAAGGTGCCTTTGTAAGTTGTGCACGTTTTAAAATAAAATCACACGGTAGTTGGAAATTGTAAAAAGTAGACTTTAAGGTAAGGCCCCTGATCTGGCTATGCTATATTCTAGGAAGGGAAGCCAATTCACGGGTAGATAGAGCCCGTTACTTCGAATGCAATCTGCCTAGTGTAAGTAAACCTTTCATAAAGGAAAGGCATCTAGAGTTTGACACATTGACCTCTGAGGAACGTAACTATGTCTGTCGCAGTCGCTTCGAAAGAGAAACGAAGTGTGGATCCCAAAACACAAACTACAACCAGAAGAAAACGCGAACTATAAATGCAACAATAGTTTCAAGATAAAATGAAACAAAAATTCATAAGAGGCTGAAAGAAATAACCACTAAACACAAAAGAAATACGTAACGTTTTACATTGTTCAACTTTGCTGTTTCTCCCGGGAGTAATAAGAAATAAAGACATGACGACTTTAATTAAATAAGAACAGATATATGTTTTTGTCTCATATGAGAATCTGTATGTTCAGGTTCGAGAGATCAGTATAGCACTGCATATGTCGTTCGTTACGGGGCAGTAGAAATAAGTAAATAGTGTTAATTAAAGCATGAACAACTACGAAAGGTCACAGGTCGTGTTTGGCTGTGGTCGCCAACACGAGTAAACCAAGAAATACGAAAAATTGAATTAGTCAGCACAATCACAAGTGACTGGCAAAAAGCCCTCGTCAGAAATAAAAAATAAATCACTTAACTTCAATCAATAAATCATGTACCATGCCGGATAGCGTGGGCGGTCATGACTCGCAATTTCACTCGATCACCAGCGTCGTGGATGAGCTCAGTGTTCCTGTCTCGTCCAACAGTCATAGTTAAATGAAATTGTGTTAGATATTGAGAACCCGCGGCGAACAAAACTGGGAAAAAAACGCGAGTCTTGCGAATTCTTTCATGTGATGTTCAAGATATTCATATGGTCGCCAAAGAAGACCATACTCAGTGATCACTACAGTCATATAAAGGCCCCATTGGTGCGTGCGCGCGAGAGAGAGAGACCTTTTACTTGCAACACAAATTTGAGGATCATAGAGGTGACGAAGAAGTAGGCGCAGGTTACTCTAATCATGCACAGTGTATCTGTGCAGACTGTTGTTTGTCGAGACTCCTGTCTTTTCCACTTTTCACCTTGGGCAGTGGGGAGCGTTTTGTGTGATATTCACTGGCACAGGAACGGAGAATAATGGGGACGACCCGTTGCTGTGAAGTTGGAACTGCGACTAACTAACTGACTAACTAACTACTCTAATCAGCAAAGATTGATGATCCGTGATAATACCATTATCGTCATTTTACTCAATATAACTTTCATCTATGCACTGGACAGTCAAGCGTGAAACGCAACAAGCGAGCCGATCAGTTGGCGAACATGGCGATGATCGAGGTGGGAAGAGCTATGGATGTGCCAGACATCACCAGACTCTGGATCAACAGAGGACTTTAAGGAAAGGAACCTGGGAATTCGCTTCTTTGCTCAGGGTGAGGGAGATTATAGTGAAGCCGGCAGCCTCCAAACATAAACATTTTACCAAGAGCACAAGACATTTTATGAATCAACATATTACTAGTACGGTCCTTCATTATGGCATACCATGGTGGGGATGGTAAGGAGGAGATCGGAGCACCTATCCTATGTAACTGTTCGGAGTGTGATGATGATGATCCTCACTAATCATTAATCGTCGTCTTAGTCTTTCAGGGGTAGCGGGGTAGAGGTACCCCCTATCAAAGGAGAAGTAAAGCGCCTTCTTCCCTCCACTAGCCTACGGGACACCCTTGGGCAAAGTGGAGTACCCGTTTAGCCCCCCACCCCCAAGCAGAGTAACATGAAGCCACGTAAGCAGGGGGTCAATCGGACTTGGGAGCAGCCGACAGATAGTTGTTGGTTTTGGTTTCAAGTCAGCGACGGTTGGCAGAGGATCCCTCAATGGAGACAATGGCTACGGTAATCTGATCAGTATGGTCACTGCCAGGAAGGAAGAATGATAGACTTCCCTCTTTATTGATTCCTTGGCAGAGACGGCTCGTCAGCCTTGGTTGGTATCCCCTCTAAGAGAGGCAACTCTAATTTCAAACACCCGCTGCCTTGCGGATATACCCAGAATGGGAAGGCTTCGGGAGTAAACCCTGATGACAAATCCGTAGATGGAGTTCCTAAGGCAGTTCCATAGTGTAAAAACATAGTTCTGGCAACTGCTTTCCCTTGGTCAACATCGGAACTTGCTTTTGACTGGGCAACAGCTGGTTCTTCATAATTCATTGCCCCGGTTTGTGCTCTGGAGAGGTCACTTCACCACCGCGTAACAGCGGTGACACTCTCTCGCATTGGACTATACACTATACAGTCACCAACGGTGCTGTCAGGCTCCTCCCCAGAGGCACATCTCTATAGTCCAACAGGACTGACACATGCCTACTGCTAGTCTTTATTTACCGTCTTTAGCTCTCCGTCGAGGTAGGCGCCAGAGGTCTTGTCTCCCATTCCGTGTTTGATGTGCTGAAGCGAATGGGCATGAAAGGACGAGCAAGAGCCCGGGCCCAAAAACAACTGTCTGAGGCAGCCGAAAAGGTCTCGTGCTGGCTGTGGAATTGCCGTAGCTTAGAGTGGAATGAGTCTCGAAACTAGTATGGTTAGAAGCAGTGACTGCAGTACCAACAATTTCTCAACCAAAGACCACTAACTTTACAACGTCTCATGTCAGATCTTGAGCCCTTCCTCCGAACGTGGGTGGTGAGTCTCAGTGCAGTCAATCAGGCAAATGTCGGCCGACGTCCAACCTCCATAATATAGCGATAATCGACCGTAGGTCGCACCCAGTCAGCTGCAGTGATATCAAGAGGGGGGTCCGGAAAGAATAGAAGAACCGGCTTCCTAGTAGGGTGCGGCGCGGTGAACGGCGCACTGAGAAGGAACACGGCAACGGAGATGTATGGAGGCGACAGAGGCCGTGGCGGGGGATGAGGCTGGCATCCCACGACCACACGTGCCAAGGGGCAGGCATAGGCTGCACCGGCTCTCCCCACCGAGGGAGGGAGGGCTTGAGAGTGGACAGGGTAACAGTGAAGGGACAAGCGTAACATCAGGGATAACTAATGTGACCGAACGTCAGGGATTAGACGCCCGGAGTCCTGACTCGGACGGGACCGCCCCCAGAGAGTATCAAGAAATTAATGGTCCGAAATACTTGGGGAAGGGGGTTTCATTCTGACGATCAGAAGCCCCCTGTAGAGTTTGCTCTTCGTCGCATTGATTGACTGATTGATTGATTTAGGAACCAGCATCACAGCATTCGGTGCATTCCCATCCATAAGCGCTCCGTCCCCATCATCAGCAGCCAGCGAAGAGTTCCAACACCAATAGTACCAGTAGCAATCTTATTATATGACCGTCTCACCTTTCCTCTGAGCATCGAGCGTCAGCCAGATCCCCCCGTCACTCCTCGCTGTCTCATTCTTGCCAGACCATGGCGGGACGTGTTTCTTTCTAACTTGGCTTGGGACGGTTGATCGGCGGCTCGACAAACCGCCATCATAAAACTTCCCGTTGTTTCAGAATCAGATTTCTGGCTCTAAATGTTATGTTAAAAAGTCAACAGCTTCACATGCCTAGGAAGCAAAATGACATCTACAGGGGACTCAACACCAGAAATATCATCTAGAATCGCACTGGCATCTGGTGCCTTCAATAAACTGCCAAACATCTGGAAGTCAAAGACACTCAGCAAACACACGAAACTTAAAATCTTCAACTCTTGTGTGATTCCAGTGGTAACGTATGGATGTGAAAGGTTCATAGTATACATGAAAGTATACATATACGACGTTCATAGTATATATGAAAGCTGGAAATCAACGGTAGCTTTAGATAAAAAAAAAAATTAGATAATTTTGAGAACAAATGTCTTAGAAGACTTCTAAACATTCACTGGACAGACTTCAGAACCAATACGCAAATAATACAAGATGCAGTATCCAATTTTATAAGAAGACGCCGTTGGAACTACATCGGCCATGTACTCAGAATGGACAAGACAAGACTCCCCTACCAAGCCCTCATATGGTCACCGGTAGGGAAAAGAAAACGGGGAAAACAAAGAGAGACCATGAGTAGAACCATCATTAGAGAAGGCTCATTCAATGGCCAAGTAAACATCCAAAATCTACAACAGGTAGCAGCGAACCGCCAAGCATGGAGAGCCAGGACTTCTGCCCTATGCGCCGCCTTAGGCTCAAGAGGAAAGACTAACTAACTAACTAACAATAAAAATAGCCCAGTCCTTAGCAACACAAGTATCTCCACAGCTTTGAAAGATCTCAATGAGTCAGGCAGAAAAGACAATACACAGACATTATGATGAAGCAAGGACCTCGCAACCTTCCTTACAGGTTTCATTAGCATATGGAGTAAACATAATCCTTAGCCCATTGTATACCAGCACGCGTATTCAAGCGAACGATAGAAGAAGAAGACGCATGTGTATTCTTATAATATACAACAAAATGAACACTCTGAGTGAGCTAAGGCAAGCTAGGAAGGATGTGCAAACGACTGCCAGGCAGTGTGCAAATGATTATTGGATCAAGTTATGTGAACCCATTCAAAACGCTAGTGATAAGGGAAACATAAGAAGCATGTATGAAGGAATAAAGAAAGCCTGTGGTCCAGTGATCAAAAGAAGTGCACCATTGAAAACCTTGACTGTAGAAATCATCACTGATAAGAAACAGCAGATGAACAGATGGGTAGAGCACTATTTGGAGCTTTACTCAAGTGAGACCAAACTAGCGGATGATGCTCTCAACGCCATAGAGGCTCTACCAACTCTTGACCACCTGGACACACTCCCACCATAACAGAAGTTAAGTGTGCTATAAATGAACTTGCATTTGGCAAGGCTCCGGGTAAGGATGGGATTCCAATAGAGGTTATCAGGAGTGGGCAAGACACACTCACTCTACAGATCCACGAGCTAATAGAACTATGCTGGCAAGAAGGACAAGTCCCACGGGATTTCAAAGATTCAAGTATCATAACACTGTAGAGAACAAGGGCGATCGGAGCAACTGCAACAACTATAGGGGTATCTCACTTCTGTGTATTGTTGGAAAAGTATTTGCTATAATTGTTTTGCGCAGACTTCAAATCCTAGGAGATCAAGTGTGGTTTTCGACAGAACCGGTCTACCATTGATACGATATTCTCATTGCGACAAATGCAAGAAAAATGCCGTGAACAGAATCAACCACTGTTTATTGCCTTCATCGACCCCACAAAGGCATTTGATTTGGTCAGTCGTGAGGGTCAAAGCACTATAGAAGATTGGCTGCCCACCAACTCTTCTGTCCATTGTGGAATCGTTCCACACAGACATGAAGGGTATAATCAAGTTTGATGGTGAAACTTCTGAAGAGTTTGAAATCAAGAGTGGAGTTAAGCAAGGTTGTGTATTAGCTCCACTCCTCTTTGGAATATACTTTTCACTTCTACGGAAATATGCCTTTCGTGATCAGGATGGTGGTATTCACTGAGGCTCAGATGGCGGCCTGTACAACGCTCAGAGATTGAAGGCCAAGACGAAAATTAGGAGGGTACTAATCAGAGAGTTGCTACAAGCTACACCATAAATATCCCTACATCAAGTCGAAAATTCGAAGGCTGAAAGGGGATACTCGTACCAAAAATTGGATTGGATTAGATTGGATTGGATTTTTTCCCCATTCATAAAACTGCATTTAGCACTGCTAAAACATGTCTGGAAGAGGTAAAGGCGTCGCTAAGCGTCATCGCAAAGTCCTGCACGATAGCATCCAGGGTATCTATCACCAAGCCCGCCATCCGCTGACTGGCCCGGCGAGGAGGTGTCAAGCGCATCTTCGGGCTCATCTATGAGGAAACCCGAGGTGTCCTCAAGGTGTTCCTAGAGAACGTCATCAGCGATGCTGTCACCTACACCGAGCACGCCAAGAGGAAGACCGTCATCGCCATGGACGTCGTCTACGCCCTCAAGCGCCAGGGTCGTACACTGTACGGCTTCGGAGGTTACAGGATCCAGTCTCGGCCACACCCACTCCGGCCCTTTGTAGGGTTAGGGTGGCGGGGTGGACACCCTGCAGACCCCAAAAAGGCACCCCTCTTGTTGACATTGCCGCGAGTTCACAGCTTCCCCCCTCTCTCCCCCCCCCCAGTAGGTGTTATCTTGTTGTTGTTGTTCTCCGAACTAGTGACAGCAGCTCACACCTATTATTTACAACTCAGTGTGTGTGTGTGTGTGTGTGTGTGTGTGTGTGTCATTATTTACAACTCACAGTCTGTGTCTTTGTTTAGTTAAAGTGTAGCACAATGGACACATCTACAGGTGCTCAGTCTCTATGTGAAACCCGCCACAACACCACGTGTTGCAGGCCTTCTTATGTTTTAATTGTCACCCCCTTGAAATTTTGTTTTAAGGCGGTGCCAAGTTTCATTGTAATTTAAATATATTATTATTTATTATATTTTCATGTTTTTTCGCACTAAAAAAGTTATCATAGGGTCGGATTCAGACTTTTCTGTAATGTTTAAGTTCTGGTAGGCTTTTCGGTGCTTACGAGCATTTGGCAGTTATTGACTGCATGATTTCTTACGTTGAGCAGATGACTGAATGTTAAATTTCTTGGAATAACTCAATAAGGCATTTTTCAATTCGCGTTTGGAACGGTTCATTCATTCAGTAGCATGTCCTTTGCAGAACCTCGCTGCCATAACAACCCTCCGGAAAACATCTCGATCATAAGCAAGATGTCCCGCGTCTGATACACCCATCTGGAGATCATCAGCCACATCCTGCACCAATATTCTCTTTGGCCTTCCTCTTTTCCCAGGCATATAATAATATTATCCTTCCATTATTGTTCTCTCCAAACTTCCGTGAGTGGAATGGTTGCCAAGTGAAAACACAACAAAACGGCCATCTTGGAAACCCACGTGATCAGTTTCCGCCAACGGGGATCGAGCATTCGGCGAGGTGTTCCATATATGGGAGTTTTCGGAAGATTATTGATTCGAAAGAAACAGTCGTACAAAGGAGAGTTTGAAAACATGTCAATTTCGTTACAGTTTTCAATAAGTAGACAGTTTGACACCTAGGGGTGGGTTCAGTAAAATATGAATATTGCATTAAAATAACAGTTTTTAAAGAAAAACAAGTGCCGAATCGGATAGAAGACATGCTAAGGTGTTTAAAAATGAACTATTCCAAAAATAGGAAACTGACCAAACAAAAGTTAGGGTGGTAAGTCGCTGAGTTTCTAAGAATCGTAGCCCACCGGACAAACCCGCAAGTGCTCAGTCTCACAAAACACAAAGCAGACAAGACAGCTAGGGAACTCTTGGGCATTCAGAAAGATTGCTGAACTGATAAACCAATAAATAGGTGGTAAATAGTGTCTACACCTCAACCGACATCGGCTTAGAGAGAAGTTGTTCCCGTTCATGAAGAAGAGTCTATGTGAACAAATGCAACATGGCCTTCTTGAACAGAAGTAAAGCCACATGACTCTATAGCCCTCTCTCCCTATTCAGGGAGAAAGCAACCATAGCCCCCCTAGAGGAGTTACGCCCAGGCACCATGAGACATGTGTTCAATATGTCCATGTGTTATAAAGAAGAGTGCATGTGTACTGAAGAAGAGTGCATGTGTGTTGTAGAGGCAGACTCTATGGGTCCCTTATTCAGGGAGAAAGCAACCGATGACATTTCGCCCGGCAGGCTCCATAGATAGTCCCTCTTGAGGAATTAAAGTTTACAAAGTATGGGTGCCAAATAATACAATCAACCATGTGTGTTTATTTATCTTGAAAAGATAGGCCCAGGCACCATTGGACACGAGTTTAGAATGTGTCCTGAAGAAATGAAAAATGGCCTTCTGGACACCATGGCTTCCTTATTCAGGGAGAAAAGAGTTACGCCCAGGGACCATGGAAGTTTACTTTTAGTGTTTTAGTGTAGGTCTTCAGGACTGCAGGATGGAAGTGGCTCTGCCACTACCGACTACTGGTTCATGAAGGAGAGACCCTTCTCTCTAAGCCAATGCCACTTGAGCTGGACACATCTGGACCACTGACTCCATGGCATGTCCACCAGGCTGATAAGTTATGGCACGGACCTAAGAGAGACAAGTGGCCCAGTAGGAGATCATGTCTAGAAGCCCGCTCTTCTCGCGGACCTCCCAGGGGTGTCTACGGGCAACAAACGCCGTCCTCGTGGGGGTCTTTAACATGATGATGATGGCTAGTGTAGTGGTGACTCTCCACTTGTTGTCTGTTCTGTCTGTAATGTCATCTACCCATTAGGGTTAGGGTGTGGGTTTAGGTTAGGGTGTGGGTAGGGTTAGGGTGGACAACCAAAATGAATAATCTAAGCATTTTGAGGGAGACTAAGACCATAAAGAAAAGTTGAGTGAAATTGATGGGGGAATAAAAAACGACAAATAGAATTTATGGGGCTTAAGAAATAAAAATGAAATTGACAGTGAAAATACAGTGGCCTATTTGAGGAGTGGCTGGCCAAGTGGTTAGAATGCCGGATTCTAATCCTCGGTAAGGTGAGGATATTTCTCTGTCAGGGCCAAAAAGAAAACCCTAACCTGCACAGTTCATGGCGGCTGCACTAGCCATGCGGCCTTAATTCCTCAGGCTCAAGACCCCTCCTGCCATACACCACAAGGTACTTTAGGCAGTAGATGACAGACAGTTTTTTTTTGACAGTGGCCTATTTGGCACACTTTTGTTTTAAATATCCAACTGCCAAAGAATGTTAAATTTGCTGAATGCGTGCATTGGTCCTTCTGTACCATAATTGTTTGCCATTATCTGAGGTAGGTGACTGATTCACTATCATGGGATAAGGAGAGAGTTCACCATCGTTGTGCATTCAGGTTTACTCCTTGTGAATTCAAGGAACTAAGTCTAAGATGGTGATGATTAGTTAAGCCAGAGCTACATGAGCAAGAGTTGGCAAACAAAAAAGTGTGAATAGTAAATAAAGGAAACAAATTTAACAGTTTCGGAAAACTGAGCAAGATGAGTTTTTAAATGACAGGGGTAATCCAGAGTGAAAATATTTCAAGCTATTATGTGCCCTGTCGGGTGTTCAGGTAGCCATGTTCATTCACAACGTTTTCTTCTCATGATAATTTCAGTCACTGATCTGCAAACTCATCAATCGATCGGGTACTTTTGCTTTCTTTCACCCCAAAAAAAAAGGGAATCACAGGGTATGACGTCACATCCAGGGGTTCCATGTGTTGCGCCGAACATTCAGGGGGTTTCCGTGTGTTGCGCCGTAGCTCGGTGCGCAATTCTATGCGGTGGCGGTGGTGCGCCATTCTACCACTAACCCTAATCCTAACCCTACCCCCTAACCCTAACCCTAACCGGAAAGTGATTGCAGGACCGATGCAAATGAGGATCGAAGGGAGACAGAAACGGTTGCCACAGCCCAAAGAAACAACACTGTGGTGTGGGGCAATTGAAACGCACTGACAGGCACTCCACCCGAACACAGAGGAGATCGCCGTCGGCGCTAAATATAGCTGGTGACTCTAAATATAGCTGGCAAAGTTTGTTTGGGGTGAAAGAAAGCAAAAGTACCATCGATCGCTTACTCACTCTCTCATGGTCTGAATTTTTGCAAACATAATTTTCTTCTGCCTCTGTAGTTTCATAACCTTACAACCAATGCTTGTAAACGAGCATCTTTATTTATTATAAATCTGGAAATATGTTTTGCAAGTTAGTTTATCACACATCCTTTGTAGGTTGTAAACTGGAAGAAAAAAAATTATAATCTATGAAAAATAACTCTAATTTATCGCGATACAGTGAAGCTGCCAACACCACAATGAAGGTTGACTCAAAGGATCTCCAACGTAATTCTACTTCTCCCTCTGGTTGTACACTCAGGCTGCTGCTCATGCATCTCCTGGTGTCTTCATTTCTTGTTGTACACTCAGATTGCTGTTCATCCAACTCCTGGTGTCTTCATTTCTTGTTGTACACTCAGATTGCTGTTCATCCATCTCCTGGACTCTTCATTTCTTGTTGTACACTCAGATTGCTATTCATCCATCTCCTGGTGTCTTCATTTCTTGTTGTACACTCAGATTGCTGTTCATCCATCTCCTGGTGTCTTCATTTCTTGTTGTACACTCAGATTGCTGTTCATCCATCTCTGGGTGTCTTCATTTCTTATTGTACACTCAGATTGCTGTTCATCCATCTCCTGGTGTCTTCATTTCTTGTTGTACACTCAGATTGCTGTTCATCCATCTCCTGGTGTCTTCATTTCTTGTTGTACACTCAGATTGCTGTTCATCCATCTCCTGGTGTCTTCATTTCTTGTTGTACACTCAGATTGCTGTTCATCCATCTCTTGGTGTCTTCATTTCTTGTTGTACACTCAGATTGCTGTTCATCCATCTCTTGGTGTCTTCATTTCTTGTTGTGTATACTCAGATTGCTGTTCATCCATCTCTTGGTGTCTTCATCTTTTGCCTTCTCCTGCAGCTCACCGTATTTCCCAATTTTATACATAGCTCCACCACTCCAGTATTCATAGCTCCAACACTCCAGTATACATAGCTCCAACACTCCAGTATACATAGCTCCAACACTCCAGTATACATAGCTCCAACACTCCAGTATACATAGCTCCAACACTCCAGTATACATAGCTCCAACACTCCAGTATACATAGCTCCAACACTCCAGTATACTATACATAGTTCAAACACTCCAGTATACTATACATAGCTCCAACACTCCAGTATACATAGCTCCAACACTCCAGTATACTATACATAGTTCCAAGTTCCAACACTCCAGTATACATAGTTCCGCCACTCCAGTATTCAATAGCTCCATCACTCCAGTATTCAATAGCTCCATCACTCCAGTATACATAGCTCCAACACTCCAGTATACTATACATAGTTCCAACACTCCAGTATACATAGCTCCAACACTCCAGTATACTATACATAGTTCCAACACTCCAGTATACTATACATAGCTCCAACACTCCAGTATACTATACATAGCTCCAACACTCCAGTATACTATACATAGCTCCAACACTCCAGTATACTATACATAGCTCCAACACTCCAGTATACTATACATAGCTCCAACACTCCAGTATACTATACATAGCTCCAACACTCCAGTATACTATACATAGCTCCAACACTCCAGTATACTATACATAGTTCCAACACTCCAGTATACTATACATAGCTCCAACACTCCAGTATACTATACATAGTTCCAACACTCCAGTATACTATACATAGTTCCAACACTCCAGTATACATAGCTCCAACACTCCAGTATACATAGCTCCAACACTCCAGTATACATAGCTCCAACACTCCAGTATACTAAACATAGCTCCAACACTCCAGTATACTAAACATAGCTCCAACACTCCAGTATACTAAACATAGCTCCAACACTCCAGTATACATAGCTCCAACACTCCAGTATACATAGCTCCAACACTCCAGTATACATAGCTCCAACACTCCAGTATACATAGCTCCAACACTCCAGTATACATAGTTCCAACACTCCAGTATTCATAGCTCCAACACTCCAGTATACTATACATAGCTCCAACACTCCAGTATACTATACATAGCTCCAACACTCCAGTATACTATACATAGCTCCAACACTCCAGTATTCATAGCTCCAACACTCCAGTATACTATACATAGCTCCAACACTCCAGTATACTATACATAGCTCCAACACTCCAGTATTCATAGCTCCAACACTCCAGTATACTATACATAGCTCCAACACTCCAGTATACTATACATAGTTCCAACACTCCAGTATACATAGCTCCAACACTCCAGTATACTATACATAGCTCCAACACTCCAGTATACTATACATAGTTCCAACACTCCAGTATACATAGCTCCAACACTCCAGTATACTATACATAGTTCCAACACTCCAGTATACATAGCTCCAACACTCCAGTATACTATACATAGCTCCAACACTCCAGTATACTATACATAGTTCCAACACTCCAGTATACATAGCTCCAACACTCCAGTATACTATACATAGTTCCAACACTCCAGTATACATAGCTCCAACACTCCAGTATACTATTCATAGCTCCAACACTCCAGTATACTATACATAGCTCCAACACTCCAGTATACTATACATAGCTCCAACACTCCAGTATTCATAGCTCCAACACTCCAGTATACTATACATAGCTCCAACACTCCAGTATACTATACATAGTTCCAACACTCCAGTATACATAGCTCCAACACTCCAGTATACTATACATAGCTCCAACACTCCAGTATACTATACATAGTTCCAACACTCCAGTATACATAGCTCCAACACTCCAGTATACATAGTTCCAACACTCCAGTATACTATACATAGCTCCAACACTCCAGTATACATAGTTCCAACACTCCAGTATACATAGCTCCAACACTCCAGTATACTATACATAGTTCCAACACTCCAGTATACATAGCTCCAACACTCCAGTATACTATACATAGCTCCAACACTCCAGTATTCATAGCTCCAACACTCCAGTATACTATACATAGCTCCAACACTCCAGTATACTATACATAGTTCCAACACTCCAGTATACATAGCTCCAACACTCCAGTATACTATACATAGCTCCAACACTCCAGTATACTATACATAGTTCCAACACTCCAGTATACTATACATAGTTCCAACACTCCAGTATACTATACATAGCTCCAACACTCCAGTATACATAGCTCCAACACTCCAGTATACATAGCTCCAACACTCCAGTATACATAGCTCCAACACTCCAGTATACTATACATAGTTCCAACACTCCAGTATACATAGCTCCAACACTCCAGTATACTATACATAGCTCCAACACTCCAGAATACTATACATAGCTCCAACACTCCAGTATACTATACATAGTTCCAACACTCCAGTATACTATACATAGTTCCAACACTCCAGTATACTATACATAGCTCCAACACTCCAGTATACTATACATAGTTCCAACACTCCAGTATACTATACATAGCTCCAACACTCCAGTATACTATACATAGTTCCAACACTCCAGTATACATAGCTCCAACACTCCAGTATACTATACATAGCTCCAACACTCCAGTATACATAGCTCCAACACTCCAGTATACTATACATAGCTCCAACACTCCAGTATACTATACATAGTTCCAACACTCCAGTATACTATACATAGCTCCAACACTCCAGTATACTATACATAGCTCCAACACTCCAGTATACTATACATAGTTCCAACACTCCAGTATACTATACATAGCTCCAACACTCCAGTATACTATACATAGCTCCAACACTCCAGTATACTATACATAGCTCCAACACTCCAGTATACTATACATAGCTCCAACACTCCAGTATACTATACATAGTTCCAACACTCCAGTATACTATACATAGTTCCAACACTCCAGTATACTATACATAGTTCCAACACTCCAGTATACTATACATAGCTCCAACACTCCAGTATACTATACATAGCTCCAACACTCCAGTATACTATACATAGCTCCAACACTCCAGTATACTATACATAGCTCCAACACTCCAGTATACATAGCTCCAACACTCCAGTATACTATACATAGCTCCAACACTCCAGTATACATAGCTCCAACACTCCAGTATACTATACATAGTTCCAACACTCCAGTATACTATACATAGTTCCAACACTCCAGTATACATAGCTCCAACACTCCAGTATACTATACATAGCTCCAACACTCCAGTATACTATACATAGTTCCAACACTCCAGTATACATAGCTCCAACACTCCAGTATACTATACATAGTTCCAACACTCCAGTATACTATACATAGTTCCAACACTCCAGTATACTATACATAGTTCCAACACTCCAGTATACTATACATAGCTCCAACACTCCAGTATACTATACATAGTTCCAACACTCCAGTATACATAGCTCCAACACTCCAGTATACTATACATAGCTCCAACACTCCAGTATACATAGCTCCAACACTCCAGTATACTATACATAGCTCCAACACTCCAGTATACTATACATAGTTCCAACACTCCAGTATACTATACATAGCTCCAACACTCCAGTATACTATACATAGCTCCAACACTCCAGTATACTATACATAGTTCCAACACTCCAGTATACTATACATAGCTCCAACACTCCAGTATACTATACATAGCTCCAACACTCCAGTATACTATACATAGCTCCAACACTCCAGTATACTATACATAGCTCCAACACTCCAGTATACTATACATAGCTCCAACACTCCAGTATACTATACATAGTTCCAACACTCCAGTATACTATACATAGTTCCAACACTCCAGTATACTATACATAGTTCCAACACTCCAGTATACTATACATAGCTCCAACGCTCCAGTATACTATACATAGCTCCAACACTCCAGTATACTATACATAGCTCCAACACTCCAGTATACTATACATAGCTCCAACACTCCAGTATACATAGCTCCAACACTCCAGTATACTATACATAGCTCCAACACTCCAGTATACATAGCTCCAACACTCCAGTATACTATACATAGTTCCAACACTCCAGTATACTATACATAGTTCCAACACTCCAGTATACATAGCTCCAACACTCCAGTATACTATACATAGCTCCAACACTCCAGTATACTATACATAGTTCCAACACTCCAGTATACATAGCTCCAACACTCCAGTATACTATACATAGTTCCAACACTCCAGTATACATAGCTCCAACACTCCAGTATACTATACATAGCTCCAACACTCCAGTATACTATACATAGTTCCAACACTCCAGTATACATAGCTCCAACACTCCAGTATACATAGTTCTAACACTAAAGTATACTATACATAGTTCCAACACTCTAGTATAGTATACATAGTTCTGACATCAGGGTATACATAGCTCCAACACTCCAGTATTCATAGCTCCAACACTCCAGTATTCATAGCTCCAACACTCCAGTATTCATAGCTCCAACACTCCAGTATTCATAGCTCCAACACTCCAGTATTCATAGCTCCAACACTCCAGTATTCATAGCTCCAACACTCCAGTATACATAGCTCCAACACTCCAGTATTCATAGCTCCAACACTCCAGTATTCATAGCTCCAACACTCCAGTATTCATAGCTCCAACACTCCAGTATTCATAGCTCCAACACTCCAGTATTCATAGCTCCAACACTCCAGTATTCATAGCTCCAACACTCCAGTATTCATAGCTCCAACACTCCAGTATTCATAGCTCCAACACTCCAGTATTCATAGCTCCAACACTCCAGTATTCATAGCTCCAACACTCCAGTATACATAGTTCCAACACTCCAGTATACTATACATAGCTCCAACACTCCAGTATTCATAGCTCCAACACTCCAGTATTCATAGCTCCAACACTCCAGTATACATAGCTCCAACACTCCAGTATACTATACATAGTTCTATCACTTCAGTATACATAGTTCCAACACTCCAGTATACTATACATAGTTCTATCACTCCAGTATACTATACATAGTTCTAACTTCCCAGTATACATAGTTATAACACTCCAGTATACATAGCTCCAACACTCCAGTATACATAGCTCCAACACTCCAGTATACATAGTTATAACACTCCAGTATACATAGTTATAACACTCCAGTATACATAGTTATAACACTCCAGTATACATAGTTATAACACTCCAGTATACATAGTTATAACACTCCAGTATACATAGTTATAACACTCCAGTATACATAGTTATAACACTCCAGTATACATAGTTATAACACTCCAGTATACATAGTTATAACACTCCAGTATACATAGCTCCAACACTCCAGTATACATAGTTATAACACTCCAGTATACATAGTTATAACACTCCAGTATACATAGTTATAACACTCCAGTATACTATACAAAGTTCTATCACTCCAGTATACTATACATAGTTCTAACTTCCCAGTATACATAGTTCTATCACTCCAGTATACATAGTTCTAACACTCCAGTATACTATACATAGTTCTAACTTCCCAGTATACATAGTTCTATCACTCCAGTATACTTAGCTCCAACACTCCGGTATAATATTATACATAGTTCTATCACTCCAGTATACTATACATAGTTTTATCACTCCAGTATGCTATACATAGTTCTAACATCCCAGTATACATAGTTCCAACACTCCAGTATACTTAGCTCCAACACTCCAGTATAATATACATAGTTCTATCACTCCAGTATACATAGTTCTAACACTCCAGTATACTATAAATAGTTCTATCACTCCAGTATACTTTACATAGTTCTAACATCCCTGTATACATAGTTATAACACTCCAGTATACTATACATAGTTCTAACATCCCATTATACATAGTTCCAACACTCCAGTATACTTAGCTCCAACACTCCAGTATACTTATCTCCAACACTCCAATATACTATACATAGTTCTATCACTCCAGTAAACATAGTTCCAACACTCCAGTATACTATAAATAGTTCTAACACTCCAGTATACTATACATAGTTCTATCACTCCAGTAAACATAGCTCCAACACTCCATATACTTAGCTCCAACACTCCAGTATACTATACATAGTTCTATCACTCCAGTAAACATAGCTCCAGCACTCCATATACTTAGCTGCAACACTCCAGTATACTATACATAGTTCTATCACTCCAGTATACTATGCATAGTTCTAACACTCCAGTATACTTTACATAGTTCTAACATCCCAGTATACATAGTTATAACACTCCAGTATACTATACATAGCTCCAACACTCCGGCATGCATAGCTCCAACACTCCAGCGTACATAGCCAACACTCCAGTATACACAGTTCTTTAACACTCCAGTATACATAGCTTCTAACATCCCTGTATATTTCGCTGCATCTCGTCAGGTACATACTGCAGAAATCACACAACTTACGTGAATTAACTAGATAAATCCTTCAAGTTGAAATATACACATATTCGCACAGTAATGTCACTTATCTACCACGGTAATTTTAAGCTGACTAACATGTCTTTCTGTTTGCACAATTCTGGCTTGCGTTGATGGATCATAATTGCTTCTGAAAATTTTAATCTGAGGTTAATGAATCCACTGACTATACAGGCATATTTATTTACAAACCTCATCATCTAAATATCACAAGATTATAACAGTATCACATAAAGGAATCAATATCACTGCAATACTTGCTCTCGCACCAATTCTCTCAATATTCTCACACGATCCTCGCGCTCTTATCACAGCTAAGCGCACTCGTATCAAGCTTCGCACACAAACACACGTCTAGTAGCGGTCACATTCATTTGCACTGAAGTCTAAGTGTAAGTCTATTATGTCTCTCCACTCAGTCATGCATCCTCTCTCAGTCGTGTCCAAAGCCCGTCTGACTTCTCCTCTACCGTCCGGTCGTCACGAGGTACTGGACCCTCGTGCAATCCGTGGGAAGTCGTACTGTCACGTCTGTCTCGCAATCGCCTGGTTGGGGCTAGGCGTACTGCGTAATTCTGTCCAAGGTGAACCTGTCACTCAAGGGTACAGTCCTGTCTCTACTGTCTTAAGCGTCTAGACTGCTCTCCTACCCCCGTACTCACCCCATATCCCTATGTCTGTCTTCTGTCCTCTGTTATGTCCTGTCAGGACATTGACACCCCCATTAAGGCGCCTTCTTCCCTCCGCTAGCCTACGGGACACCCTTAGGCAAAGTGGACTACCCGTTTAGCCATCAAAAACAGAGTAACGTGAAGCCATGCGAGTAGGCGGTCAATCGGACTTTGGAGCAGCCGACAGATAGTTGTTGGTTTTGGTTTCAAGTCAGCGACGGTTGGCAGAGGATCCCTCAATGGAGACAATGGCTACGGTAATCTGATCAGTATGGTCACTGCCAGGAAGGAAGAATGATAGACATCTCTCTTTATTGATTCTCTGGCAGAGACGGCTCGTCAGCCTTGGTTGGTATCCCCTCTAAGAGAGGAAACCCTAATTTCAAACCCCCGCTGCCTTGCGGGTATACCCAGACTGGGAAGACTTTGGGAGTAAACCCTGAGGACAAATCCGGAGATGGAATCCGTAAGGCAGTTCCATGTTGTAAACAACATAGTTCTGGCAACTGCTTTCCCTTGGTCAACATCGGTGACGTGGAGAGGTGGAACTTGCTTTTTACTGGGCAACAGCTGGTTCTCCATAATTCATTTCCCCGGTTTGTGCCCTGGAGAGGTCACTTCACCACAGAGGTCACTTCACCACCGCGTAACAGCGGTGACACTCTCTCGCATTGGACTATACACTATACAGTCACCAACGGTGCTGTCAGGCTCCTCCCCAGAGGCACATCTCTATAGTCCAACAGGACTGACACATGCCTACTGCTAGTCTTTATTTACCGTCTTTAGCTCTCCGTCGAGGTAGGCGCCAGAGGTCTTGTCTCCCATTCCGCGTTTGATGTGCTGAAGCGAATGGGCATGAAAGGACAAGTAAGAGCCCGGGTCCAAAAACAACTGTCTGAGGCAGCCGAAAAGGTCTCGTGCTGGCTGTGGAATTGCCGTAGCTTAGAGTGGAATGAGTCTCGAAACTAGTATGATTAGAAGCGGTGACTGCAGTACCAACAATTTCTCAACCAAAGACCACTAACTTTACAACGTCTCATGTCAGATCTTGAGCCCTTCCTCCGAACGTGGGTGGTGAGTCTCAGTGCAGTCAATCACGCAAATGTCGGCCGACGTCCAACCTCCATAATATAGCGATAATCGACCGTAGGTCGCACCCAGTCAGCTGCAGTGAGACCAAGAGGGGGGGGGGGGGGGTCCGGAAAGAAAGGAAGAACCGGCTTCCTACTTGGGTGCGGCGCAGTGAACGGGGCACGGAGAAGGAACACGGCAACGGAGACGTATGGAGGCGACAGAGGCCGTGGCGGGGGATGAGGCTGGCATCCCACGACCACACGTGCCAAGGGGCAGGCACAGGCTGCACTGGCTCTCCCCACCGAGGGAGGGAGGGCTTGAGAGTGGACAGGGTAACAGCGAAGGGGCAAGCGTAATATCAGGGATAAAGATACAGAGATAAAGGGGTAAGACGCCTAGAGTCATAACCGGGACGGAACCGCCCCCCCCCCCCCCCCCCGAGAGTATCACGAAATTAATGGTCCGAAATACTTGGGGAATAGGGTATTTCTAACGATCAATAACCCCCTGCCGTGGTTAATCCGTGTCCGAGTTTTTGCGATTATTTGCATTGCGGTGTTGTACATCGCAAGGTACGAGAGGAACATGATGAGATGAGATGAGATGTGTTGCGAATGGCAGGAATCACGATGATGTCTAAATGCAATTCCTGCACCAGAGAGTGTCAACAAACACCACCCACAGTTTGGATTTTCATGTTCGAAGCTCTCAGTTGTTTCTTAAAACGGCTGTTGTCATGTAATATGGAAGTAATAACCTTATGAAATTTCTTATAGAAATCGACAAGCGAAATGATAAAAGGTTAAAGTTGTTGTACGTCAGGACATTTCTTATTTCGATGGAAGTGTGTCACTGACTGGCTGGATTTTTTAAAATAGCTTTGCTTTTCGGTTTTCGGTCAGTCCTGCCGGCGTAGCTTGAAAGCTCGTCGGTAGGCGTCCAGTGGTTTTGCATGTTGTATTACGGTATTACCTTGTACCGGGAGGGCGCACTTTAGCGATGCTACTCTTGGCTTGCGTGTGCGTGAATAGTCCGTCTGTCCGATAGAAATCTGGTTGATCCTGCCAGTAGTCATCATACGCTTGTCGTTCGACACTACCCTTGGGCTTGTCTTAAGGCTGAAAATTAAAGGAATTGACGGAAGGGCCGTTTGCACGAGGCTCTAGGCTACCAGTTGTTTTTGAGAGCCAATATCATCATCATCATCATCAAGTGCCGTGCCGGCTGGCGTAGGCGTTCATGGCTCTCCATAGATCTCGGTCTTTGGTTTTTTGGATCAACTCTGCTGCTGATATTCCTCCATGCCAGTCTCAATCCATCCAGCATCACTTCTCTTGGTCTACCTCTGCCTCTCTTCCCCTTGATCTTTCCAGTTGTCACGATGTTCTCCAATGCCTCTCTTCTCATCACATGACCGAGGAAAGCTGTTTGTCTCTGTCTTATTGTTGTATATAATGTTCTAGTTTCATTAGCCTGTTTCAGGCAATCGTCGTTAGTTACTCTGGCAGTCCAAGGAATTCGCAACATTATCTCAGGAACCACATCTCTGTTGCTTCTAATTTCTTCTTAATTTGAATAACGAAGACACAAACAATAGATTGCACGATTTATTGCCTGGCATATTTCGCTGCATCTCGTCAGGTACATACTGCAGAAATCACACAACTTACGTGAAATTAACTAGATAAATCCTTCAAGTTGAAATATACACAATTTCGCAGAGTAATGTCACTTATCTACCACGGTAATTTTAAGCTGACTAACATGTCTTTCTGTTTACACAATTCTGGCTTGCGTTGATAGATCATAATTGCTTCTGCAAATTTTAACAAGCGAGTATTTTGTGTTCTAAACAACACGCGAAATGCAGTGTCTCTGGACACAACGTGACCACTGGCGACAATGTGTCTGCCGATTGAAGACGCCGGGAGCTTCCGGTGTGTCGGCTCCTCGCGGCTAGCCACTCCTGTGTGTTGTATCTTGTTGACCCATTGAGGTATGTGTTCTGACACCCGTTTGTTAAGCTGTCTCTCCGTTCGACCAATGTAAACGGCCTGGCATCTACATGTGAATTGGTAAATACAATTGTTTGTGGCGTACAGAGGAACAGGCTCTTTGACTGTTGGTGTAGGAATGGGTACGGTTTTACATCTAATGACTGGAGTTGCCGCACAGAATGTTCGACCTACTGCTGTAGTAAGCCGGTCTTGTAGACGTTGCATTACGTCATCCCCTCGAAAGGTTAGCTGGATGAATACCTTGAGTTTAGGGACTGTAGTTACGTCTGCTTTGGGTTTGGGCTGTTGGCAATGGCGCTTTATAAATCCTGTGGAGTACCCATTCAGGTTTAAGACATTCTTCAGAGTTTCAAATTCCTCTGTCAGTGTGTCCTGGGTGCATATCTTTCTAGCACGGTCAAACAAGGTCCGTACTAAGCCCCGTTTGTACTGGACAGGTGTGAAGCTCTGAAAATTTAGGTATTGGCCAGTCCATGTTTCTTTGCGGTACACCGATCTTTGGATTGTGCCGTCTGCTCTACGTCTCATTAGAATATCTAGGAACGGTAACGCTTCGTTGTGTTCGTGTTCCATAGATAGAGAGATGTTTTTATGCGTCTTGTTCATTGTGGCCTGAAACGATGTTGCTTGTAGCTCGTCTGTGGTGATAATTAGTATATCGTCCACATAACGCCGGTAAAAGGCCAAGTTGTTGATGTCTGAGGATCTCTTTTCTTCTAAGTGTGCCATGAAGATGTCCGCTAGAATAGGACCAAGAGGACTCCCCATGGCCACTCCGTCAATTTGGCGGTATGACTTAGTTAGAAAATTGAATTGGATGTTGGCGGTACATAGTAGTAGTAGCCTCTCCAGAATAGGTGTTGGTATGCCTAATTTTAGTTGTTTGTCTTCAATGCTCGCCTCAACAAATCACTGAGCACTGAAAAGGTAACAACGTCAGTACTAGACAACCCAGAGAAGTATGTGAGGAACTTATCGTCATACGTACTCAACAACATTGAAACAGAGGCCCTTGCATATGGATTAAATTTCCGACTGTAAGGACGAGTGAGTGCCCTGCTCTGCTCAGCTGCAGAGTTGTCCACTTATTCCGGTGGATACTCGGTCCCCAGAGCTGTGTTAGCCACACCGTAGTGTGTTTTCATCCTCTACCGCGGGGAGGTGCAGTTGGGATTTTCCCTTCATAAAGTTATGGTCTCTGACCAAAACTCTCCAGTACTTTTAGAGGACAATATATACAGGGATAACTGGCCTGTGGCAGCCTAACGTCCACTGCATCTGCGTCCGTCTCCAGTCGTCTTGCCATGCTCGCCACTGGAACCAGATGGACACGGACGAGGGAGTGAGGTCGCAACCATTTCCTCACTATAATCCAATCTAAAGCGCAAGTCATTCGTTCTTCATCAAAAGATGCAATGAATGAATGGTCCTCGTCATTCATGATGGACAAACATCAGTTTTTTTTAGTAAGTTTAGTCTAAAAAAACAAAGCTATTCAGTATTCTGATCATGTTTTAAACATGATTGAATTGATTGTTTATCAAATTAGGTATCTACTAATGAGACCAGCACACATAGATATACCTTGAAAAATCAAATCTTCTTTTTCTTCTTCTGCATTCATCCAGAGTATTTTGGATGTGATTGCGTTGTGCAGAGCAAAGCTGCACTCTTGCGCCGTTAGGCCGACACATCCGACTTCTGCTGGCATTTGTTGACCGGGTTAACCATCCCGGGGGTTTCTTAGGACATTTTACTCTCACTGTTGTGGTGTTATCCCCCATCCCAGCTGGCCCATATAGAACAGCCAAAGACATCCTAGTCAGCCCTCAAGGGAAGGCAGGGGCAGACCATGGGCATTCCCCACCATCCAATGAGGCTTCCATGCTTGCAGAGCCGACACATAGCGCTCTGGTACTGGGCTCACCCAAGGAATCGACACGTCCTGCACATGGCTGCTTAGCCTCACTTCCGTATATTGGGCCTTCCGTTCACCATAGGCTGTTCTTCTGGAAACCAGAAGAATGCAGTCTGCAGATGACATCCACACAGTGAGCTTTCAATTCGGACTTTCCACGTAATGGATTTGCTATCCATGCAATATTCCATTTCGTGCCACAAGGACACTTTTCCACCTTTTATAAAGCCCACACAGCGAGCTTTCGATTTGGACTTTCCACATAATGGATTTGCTATCCAAGCAATATTCCATTTCATGACCCAAGTCGCTTTTGTAACCGACATACCTGTGGTATGAAGTGTGGCAGTCTGAATACTTCTTCAATCAATCAATCAATCATGTGCCATGCCGGAAAGCGTGGGCGGTCATACTTCTTCATGCACCTTTAAATGTCAACCTGTATGTAGTTAAAGTAAGCTGCGGTCAACTTAAGCTTGTTGATATCTCCATAGAGCTTGTCCTCAAATGAAGCAGGTGTGGGCCAAAATATCTTTCTCAGTTCTGCATATGTTGGGCAATCCTGCAGCAAATGTTTTGCTGTCATTTTTCCAGTTCGACAATTACATTCAGCGGTATCTCCTATCTTTAGTTTATTGAACAAGTGGTATTTCAGCCTGTTATGCCCTGTGCGGAGTCTGAAGATTGCTACTTGTTCTCTTCGGTCAAGTTTGTAATATGCATCATCCTTCTGGTGGCCTGGATGCTCTGATTCCCATTTCATTCTATAAGTGCTTTTTATAAACCTCTTTGCCTCATTATAAGTTATGTCTATGTCAGGCTGTGGTAGTCGTCCGCCCTCTTTTGCCAGTCTGTCAGTCTCTTCATTTCCAGGTATACTGCAATGTGATGGGATTAACTGTATTACAACTTTTTTGGATTTCTGGCATAGACCATGGAGTGCTGATCTTAGGTCAGCTAGTTCTGTGCTCTTCAGTATTGAGACAGCTGACTTTGCATCTGTGAAGATAGCTATTTGCTTCTCTTTATTTTCCTCCATCAAGAGCATTTCTGCTGTAGTTTTCAGAGCCTCTACCTCGGCTTTGAAGTTACTTGAAAATTTTCCAGTTGCCACTGAATGTGTTTTTTTCACTCCATTTTTTAAATTTAGGAGAATTCCTCCTCCTCCATTCTCTATTGAATTTTTGGCTAATCCATCTGTATATGCATGGGTCCAATTGCTGCTTGGGTAATGTTCTTTTATGAAGTTTAGGGTTATTTCTCTTCTTTCAGTTTCATGCTGAGTGTTCTTTTTCTCAATACCAGGAATGTTTTCTATCATCTCAGGCAGTTGCTGCTGTCTCCAAGCTGGGAACTTGTGTGCATTGTAAATGGGTTTAACTGTTGATATGTTAAGTATAGGATGTGCCCTAATCGTTCGTTTTGCAATTTCTACAAAGTTGCTACGCTTTTGTCTTCCCTTTCCAAAACCATTAAATCTTTTATACATAGTGTGGTCTGTCAATCTTCTAAATTTTTCTGCTTGTTGCTGGGCTCTGCTATCTCTTCTATCCTGCATTGGTTGTAAACAAGTAATCTTTTCTAGTTCATTAATAGGCATTGTCTTCAGGCTTCCAGTTATGATTCACATTCCTTGATTTTGGACTCTACTTATTTTGTTAAAGTTTGACTTAACTGCTGTTGCCCAAGCTGCAATGCCATATTCCAGTACTGGCCTCACCCGTCCAGTATATAACTTCTTGAGAACTTTCTCATCTGCTCCCCACGTTGTACCAGCAAGCTTTTTCATGATTGCCATTCTTTGCCTTGCTCTTGTTCGATTTTTCTCAACCTGTGTTTTCCATGTCAGGCGACGATCAAAGGTGACTCCTAGATAGTTTGGATTTTCTTCATGGCGCAATATTTTTCCATTCAATACAGCTTAGGTTGCTGAGTTTTATTTGAGAGGGAGAACACTGTGCATGTTGTTTTCTCCTCACTTATCTTCACTAGCCATGATTTTGACCAGTCCTCTAGCGCTAATAGGGCTTGCTGAATTCTGCTGTTAGCTGTACTAATATATTCTTTAGATGTCCATATGGCTAGGTCATCTGCAAAGGATGATGTGTGTACTCTGGCTGGAAAATTTTCCGTGATTTCATTTATATATGCTAGGAATAATGTTGGTGAAAGAACTCCTCCTTGGGGGACACCTTGCTCCAACAGCATCATTTTGCTGGTTTGTCCTTGTACATTTGTCCTGGCAGTTCTGTTCTGAAGGTAGTGGCTGATCCGTTTGTACATTTTCCCACAAACATGCATTTTTTGCAGTTTTACTTTGTCTTTCCTTCCATACTTTATCAAATGCTTTTTCTAAATCTATCCAGACCGCTAGTGTGTGCTTTTTCTCTTGGAAGGCATCCTCTATTTCCTGAGCTATATAGGTTATTTGATCTTCAGTGGATCTGTACTTTCTGAATCCTGCTTGGTGTGGTGTTAAGAGTTTGTTTTCTTCCAGATGCCATGTTAGCCTGCCATTGATAATGCGTTCCATTAATTTTCCTACACAGCTAAGTAGACTGATAGGTCAATAGCCATTTGGTTCTTCCAGGTCTTTTCCTTTCTTTGGGACAGGTATTAGTGTAGATTCCTTCCATGCCTGTGGGACTATTCCTCTCTTCCAGCTGTAATTTAGGACTGCTAGTAGTTTCTTTTTTGCCTTAGTGCCTAGTCCTATTAGCATTTCATTTGTGATTCCATCCTTTCCTCGTGATTTCTTATTTTTTAGGGTATTCATTGCGTGTTCCATTTCTTCCATTGTTAGATTTTCCATCATATATTCTGGTGCTGTCTCTGTATTACTATGATGTATCTGTTTATCTTTGATTGCTTTCTTCTGTTCAGTTGTAATATCAATGTGGTTTGCACTGGCATAGTGTTCCATTAGTGCATTTGCTGCCTTTTTTCCTGTAAGCAAGGCATTTCCTTGTTTAATTGTTATTTGTTTGTTTCTAGGTCCTTCATTGTTCATGGCTTTCACTAGTTTCCATAGTTTGTTTCCATCCCTGTCAAAATTCAGGTTTTCTGTTTTTTCCCTCCAACAATCTCTTGTTGGTTGATTTACTGTTCTTTTATATTTTACTGAGATGGCTTTGAGAGAGATGTTCGCTTCAGTTGTTTGTTCTCTCTCTGCGGTCTTCCTGGCATCTTCAACTTTGTCCTCCAAAATTTGTAGTTCTTCAGTCCAGTATGGTTTGTAATTTTTCCTCGCTCCTCTTGGAATAGACTCTGTGGCCGCCTGGATTTTTGCTCTGTTTAGACTTTCCACCATTTGCTTCATGTTGCCATATCATGTATTTATGTTTTTACAATATTTGTCTGTTAGTGTGGCAAATCTGTCCCAATCTGCTCTTTTGTAATTCCAGCAGGGCAAAGGCTTTTGCTCCTGTGTTCCATATTCATTACAAGCTTGATTGGTCTGTAGTCACTACCTGCTAATTAGTCAAGCACATGGCGATCGATTTTGTGGAGGATGTCTCCTGTGCAGAAAGCTAAGTCTGGAGTAGAAGTGGTAATCCATCTCCTGGAGTAGAAGCTCGGTGTGTCATCCGCTTTGTTGAGTAGATGGAGATTTGAGTCTATTTCCCAGTCCTCCACTTCATCTCCTCTTTTGTCAGTATCTGGGTATCCCCATCTTTCTGAACGGCTATTAAAGTCTCCGACAATAATGCAATTTGTGTCAGTTATTTTCATGTTTGAGAGTGTAAGATCTTTATCTGCTGGGCTATACAGATTGTAAATTCTTATTTTCACGTCTTTTATCATTATATCAACACCTACTCCCCCGATGTGTCTCCACCTTGACGTGGTGGGGGAGCTTGCGTGTCCCATAGACCCCATTTGCTTGCCGATGGGTGAAAAATTACATATCGGACAGCTTATGGGATAGGGACCAGACTAAGAGAGACACAACCTGCTGCTCTGCAGGCATAGACTGAGGATAGCAGTCAAAATTTAAATGAGGTGCACAAAGGCAGAATTTCTTGGTCTGGACAAAACTCTTAAGGCTCCCTGTCGAGGGCTGTGGCTGAACGCCTCTAAGCCACAAACCCTCGGATCTTAGAGCCAGGCTGATACCCGTCTACCGGAAAATAGAAACATGATACTGAGCAAGCTACATGCCCAGGTCTGATACATGTTCGAAGGCTCCCAGCTGGGGGATATGAGAGTTTCCGGGATGAAGGGGCCTGGCCGTTTCCCGTTCACTGCTGCACGAAGGTAAGGTGCTGAGCCGGCAGCACATGTAGCCTACCTCGTGAGCGAGTACAAAAAAGTCAGAAAAGTGCCCCAGTCGAAGGGTTACGGAAACTGTCTGTATCTTACTCATAGAGAGTGTAGACAAAAGTGGAATAATGTCTCATCAACGCAAAATGGAACGCACGGCGAGCGAACCTATTGCGTGGTCTGAAGTCACAAGCAAAAGCTTACCGAGTGGATGTCACTCGCAGTCTGACCGCTCCTGGTGTGTGATTGAGCGATCAGTGGCAAGTGGGATGCCCAACACATGGAAGTGAGGAACTAAAGCAGCCATGAGCAGGACGTGGAAACTCCTTGGGTGAGCCCAGTCTCAGAGCAATATGTGCCGGCTCTGCAATTATGGAAGCCTCCTTGGATAGCGTGATAATGCCCATGGTCTGCCCCTGCCTTCCATTGAGGGCAGACCACGATATCGTTGATCGTTCTATCTTGACCAGCTGAGATGTGGGTGACATTACAACAGTCTAACGTGTCTCGAAACCAGAGGAAGGCTAACCTCACTAAAAAATGCCCGCCGGAAGTCGGAAGTGTCGTCCTACGGGTGGCAAACTAAAAATTGACACTACGCATTTACGTCCGAGTGAAATGTCTCGTCCGAATGTCTCCCGTGCTAGGAACAGCTCTGACTACCTAGTTTCCGAATGCTGCTCTTGTTCGGAACAGCTCTGACTAGGTAGTTTTCCGAATGTCCGCCGTGCCTGGAACAGCTCTGATGGGTACAGGGACAAGCACATGTCCGAAAACTCGCTTAGTGGAAACCAACCGCAGAGCTGACTGGTTTGTGCAGGAACGGCCCAGGGCGAGCGAAATGCCCAATATATTGAAGTGAGGAATTAAAACAGCCATGAGCAGGACGTGACGATTCCCTCGGTAAACCCCCGCACCAGAGCGTTATGTGCCGGCTCTGCAATTATGGAAGCCACCCAGGATGGCGGAAAATGCTATGGACTGTCCCTGCCTTCACTTGAGGGATGACCGTGTAGTCTTCGACTGTTCCAACTAGACCAGCTGAGATGTGGACGGTACCACAAAAGTGAGAGTCTCCCAGGATTGCTAACCTGGTCAAAAATGCACGCTAAAAGTCGGATGTGTTGGCCTGAGGGTTTCGACCCGAGGGTGCCTAACCAGACACACCGCAATCACATCTGAAAAAATCACTCCGGATGAACGCAAAGAAGAAGAAGATATCAACACCTATAGTTTCTGTTTGGTTGTCAGAGATCACTGATACTTCACTGCAAGATATTGTATTTCGTGTAAGTATTAGAACTCCTCCTTTGTGTCCTTCGCGGTCGAAACGTGTGGCCTGATATCCTCTGACTGAGAATTTCCGATTGGCATTGAGGTGTGTCTCTTGAATGCATGCCACATCTATTCTATCTTTATGAAGACGCTGTGTTAGGGAGACTTTCTTGTTATAAACTCCTTCGGCATTCCACTGTAGTATGTTGAGTGTCCGGGGTGTTTGGTCAATAGCTCTTAACCTACTCCTCTGTGCCTTGACTCCACAGCACAGGGGAAGGTGACCACCAGTAGTCATGGGTGGACCCCCTCAAGGCAGGGGGCCCGGCACTATCACCGCCTGATGGGACTTCGCGGGATTAGCACCATAACGATTAATTTTAATTTGTGACATCATGAATTAAGTTACATTGCACTGCTTTGTCAAGCCTGTGGCTCAGTACATCCGATTTCGACAAGCATTTGTTCGGGGTGCTTTCCCTAGCCTTTGACTGTCCCCAGTCTACCTACAAGGCAGCAGGTTTGTGTGTCACTTGGTCTGGTCCCTCTCCCTTGACCTGTCCGATATGGGTGACCCTACCAGTAGCTGTGCTACCGTCGGCATAGCTTTTGGGGTCATTGGAACACACAAGCCCCTCTACCTCGTCAAGGTGGACACACAGCAGAGGGGCCAAATCAAATCTAACAGTACCTCCCCTGATGTGTCTCCACCTTGCCGTGGTGGGGGAGCTTGCGTGTCCCATTGACCCCATCTGCTTGCCGATGGATGAAAACTACATATCGGACAGCTTATGGGTTAGGGACCAGACTAAGCGAGACACAACCTGCTGCTCTGCAGGTAGACTGAGGATAGCAGTCAATAGACTAAATCAGGTACACGAAGGCAGAAGACCTTGGTCCGGACAAAACTCTAAGGCTCCCTGTTGAGGGCTGTGGCTGAACGCCTCTAAGCCCTCGGATCTGAGAGCCAGGCCGATACCCACCTACCGAAAAATAGAGGTTAGATACTGAGCAAGCTACATGCTCAGGTCTGATACATGTTCAAAGGCTCTCAGCTGGGGCATATGAGGGATACCCGGATGAGAGGGCCTGGCCGTTTCTCGTTCACTGCTGCACGAAGGTAAGGTGCTGAGCAGGCAGCACATGTAGCCTACCTCGTGAGTGAGTAAAAAATGTCAGAAAAGTGCCCCAGTCGAAGGAAATGGTTACGAAAACTGTCTGTATCTAACTCATAGAGAGAGTAGACAAAAGTGGAAGAACGTCTCAATGATGCGAAATGGAACGCACGACGAGCGAACCTATTGCATGGTCCGAAGTCAAAAGCAAAAGCTTACCGAGTGGATGTCGCTCGCAGTCTGACCGCTCCTAGTGTGTGCTTGAGCGACCAGTGGCAAGCGAGATGCCCAACATATGGAAGTGAGGAACTAAAGCAGCCATGAGCAGGACGTGGCAACTCCTCGGGTGAGCCCAGTCTCAGAGCAATATGTGCCGGCTCTGCAATTATGGAATCCTCCTTGGATAGCGAGGGAATGCCCATGGTCTGCCCTGCCTTCCCTTGAGGGCCGACCGCGATATCGTTGATCATCCTATCTTGACCAGCTGAGATGTGGGCAACATCACAACAGTCTAACGTGCCTCAAAACCAGAGGAAGGCTAACCTCATTAAAAAATGCCCGCCGGAAGTCGGAAATGTCGTCCTACGGGTGGCAAACTAAAAATTGACACTATGCAATTACGTCCGAGTGAAATGTCTCGTCCAAATGTCTCTCGTGCTAGGAACAGCTCTGACTACCTAATTTCCGAATGCCGCTCTTTTCGGAACAGCTCTGACTAGGTAGTTTTCCGAAAGTCTGTCGTGCCTGGAACAGCTCTGACGGGCGCAACGACAAGCACATGTCCGAAAACTCGCTGAGTGGATACCGTCTGCAAACCTGTCTGGTTTGTGCGGGAATGGCCCGGGGCAAACGAAATGACCAAAATAATGAAGTGAGGATTTAAAGCAGCCATGAGCAGGACGTGACGATTCCCTCGGTAAACCCAGCACCAGAGCACTATGTGTCAGCCCTGCAACTATGGAAGCAACCTTGGATGGCGGAAAATGCAATGGACTGTCCCTTCCTTCCTTTGAGGGAAGATCGTTGTCTTCGATCGTTCCAACTTGGCCAGCTGGGTTGTAGATGGCACCACAAAAGTGAGTCTCCCAGGAATGCTACCTGGTCAAAAAAGCACGCTGTAGTCGGATGTGTTGGCCTACGGGTTTCGGCCCAAGGGCGCATAACAGACACACCGCAATCACATCTGAAAAAACACTTCGGATGAACGAAAAGAAGAAGAAGAAATCTAACAGTACCATAATTATGCCTGTTTATCAATTATAAGCGGAGATATTCATATTTGAGTGTCAGGATCTTGAAATTTTTAAAAATTTTCCCCAGAATTTCGCTGTTTGCAGTGACTATACAAAAATTTTTTGAATAGTACGAGCCGCTATACACAAAAATTTGTGGCTGTGATTATTCGGCTGGTCACGTGATGTCTACTTCCTGTTGACTACATTATTAATGTTTGCGGAACTATCATTGTGTTCTCGGTAGTGTAGTGGTTAGTATCTCCGCCTGTCACGTGGGAGACTGGGGTTCGACTCCCCACCAGCATATTTTTAAAAATTTTTATTTTAAAAAATTTTTAATCAGTCAATCAGGTGCCGTCTCCACAATGAAGGTTGGCTGCATTAGATCTCCAACACTGTCTGTCTCTTGCCTTGACTGTACATTCTGTTAGGCTGATGTTCGTTCATCTCTTGATGTTATCTTGCCACTTGTATCGTTGTCTACCTCTTGCTCGCTTGCCCTCAACCTTGCCCTCCAGTATGGTTTTTATAAGAGTATCATGTCTTTTAACGTGGTCGAAATATTTCACTTGTCTCCTCTTTATTTCTTTCATCAACTCTCTCTTCATTCCCAGTTTTTCTAGAACCTCTGCATTTGATTGTTTTTGTTTCCATGAAATACGACCTGTTCGTCTGTATATCCACATCTCCAGGGCTTCTATTCGACTTTCTAGTTGCTTGTCTTAGGAACTAAAATATATATCACTGTACGTAGAGTGTGTCATTGTCGACAAATATTGTCTTCGTGAGGTTTGAAGAAAAAGAACTTGCAAAAAAAGACACTAGACAGACAAGAAGAGAGAATAATAGTCTTCTTCAAATTTTTGTGTATAGCGGCTCGTACTATTCACACAATTTTGTGCCGAATAATCACGTGACCAGCCACAAATTTTTGTGTATAGCGGCTTGTACTATTCACAACATTTTGTGAATAGCGGTTCCCTTCGCTGTTTGCGCAACTCTCCTTTGTGTCCCAATATCTCCACTTAGAAGTGATACACAGGCTTCATTGAGGTACCACTGGATTTGGTTTTTCAAGGCCTATGTGGCTGTGGTGGTACTCATTAGTAAATAGCCATTTGAAAAACATGATCAAAGTAACTGTAATGAAACAGTAACATTTAATAATTTATACTGCCAGTCTGTGCAAGATTGTCTCATGTCATACTGTAGCAACACTCCCTGGGGTGAGGGGAAACTGATGCCACACCTTACTAACGGGAGGTGATCTGCCTGGGACTAGGTAACCTCAGTCTACTTTACCCCACCGGTCTCTGAATACCAATCTCACTGTTAAACTAACCAAGGGATACTACCCTCTCACACCTCGTCCTGAATGCATGACTCAACACTCATCTCTGGCATCTATATGGTAACAGAGGTGTGTATTGTACAAATGAGGATGATGATGGTGGGGATGATGATGATGAGATAGACCTATTAACCGATAGGTCAGCCAAGACTGCAAGCCTGGGAGTAGCTTCAGGATGGAGCAGTCATCACGGGAAAGGCTTCGAGTAGACACTACAGGTCATCTTGCTACTAGATCTCACCGGATGTAGCCAGTCTTCCATCAAGCTCTCGTCTTCCCACAGGTGGATGGATAATTGTCGGTCTAACTGGACTAGTTCCGGAAACCGATTCCGTGATGATCCGAATGGGTGTTCCACACAGATGACGAAATGTTCCAGGTCTTGAGGGTGGCCACAATATGAAACACTTAGTTGCCCTCTCTTACTGAGTCCAAGAGAGTGTCAGAAATATGAGAGCAACCTTCAGGTGATGATGTGGGATGTTGGTGCTGGAGATACAGTCTCTAGATTCCAGCGGATTCTCTTACATAGTCCAAGAGAGTGTCAGAAATATGAGAGCAACCTTCAGGTGATGATGTGGGATGTTGGTGCTGGAGATACAGTCTCTAGACTCCAGCGGATTCATAGGCCAAAATGGCCTGGCACACAAAGTCAAGATAATCTTGGTTCTAGCTGGTGGTGGATCTGTCGATAGTTGTGATACAAAGCACAATCACTCCATAAAGGTACTTGCCGTGAGTGTAGTCAGTCAGCAGATAGCATGGGCATAGTGAACATACTTTGTAATGACGATGGCCAAGGGTTAGCAGGACTCAACCTCCAGTGTAGTAAACTCTTGTGACAAGTACACTGTAGGATTCATACTGGAGTTCTTGGTCTGCTACTCTCACTTACCTGGTCCCAATCACTGGACCCGTCACCAACTGATAAGGCTTCACTCAAGACGGTAGAACCTTCAGATGGCCGAACACCGTGTCATAAAGGAGCAGCTGTAATTCAGCAGGACGGGACGTCGGGTTTCTTCAACAACCTTGAGACATCGGTCGCCCCCGCTCTCCATAATGAAAACACACTGTGCGAAAAAAGCATCTGTTCACAAGCACTGACCGCCAACAACTGCTGTCTTTGTCCGCCCGGCCCAATCAACTGCGCATGCTCCAATCATGCGCCGTCACCTGTGAATCTTGTTCACCGGCCTCGGTTTTTAGAATCAACTCGAACACCAGCCAAAGGGTGATAATTTTCCAGAGAACCGAGTCTGATAATAAATAGTAGGGTTGTCTGCCTTATACAGCACAGTCTGATTTTATACCTTTATACCACAAGGTCAAATATTGTGTACCACAAGGCCGAATCAAATGGCGTCTATTTCGTGACACATACACAGATGAAAAATTATGACTTCAAAATATGATCCATCATGTTAAATGACAAACAAACAGTAAAAGTATGCAAATAAATTTATAATCTTTAAACTTGTATTCTCCTTAACTTTAGTAGTTCAGATTGCACGTTTTGAGCGTAAACAGTATGCACGGCCTAGTCGGATCGATATCCTTGGTGCCGCCATCTTGGATGTCCATTCACAAAGATGAAACAACATATCCACAGAAATATTTTTTTCCTACCTCATGTGGAAGACGGTTGGCGATGAAACTTTCCAAATATATGTAAAAATGGATGCAGAATTAGAAAATCCATCTACAAATAAGTACAGATTAATTTACACAAGCTCTAGAAAATAAAATTACTTACCGAATGCCAAATAATTGAATTATTTCAAAGTCAATAATTTCATCCAATCGCTGTGCATAGAATATTAGACTGACCTATTCTTCAGAAGCTAAGATGGCGTCTGTTATTGTCATGTGATATTTGAATGAATGAATGATGTTGCAAGCATGCATGGTCTTTACGTAGCCATGTTTGGGGAAACAATGGATCCTTCTGCGCAGGCGCGGTTTCCGGTTTCGGATCGGGTTGTGGACGAAAATAAACCTGCTACTGTCTTTAGTCTTTTTTACTTTTACACAGTGCAGTAGTTTACTATGGTTGTAGTTTTACACTATCATAACAGTAACACTATCAGACTATCACTAACAACTAACACTGCACCTGAGATGTTAGTGTGTCCAATGTCGGACACTTCGGCAAGTATTTTTCTCTTGTTGTGCAGTTTTCTTCATCTAGACATAACCCATCCAAGGTAATGGCCTCAATCTACCCTATCTAGCAGGTCAGCATGGTCGAATGGGTAAGAACACATGTTCTTAAACATCCGGTGTGCTGATACCGAGGTAAGCGGTTCAACCTCTACACCAGACAGCTGGACTAAAATGTTGACCTGTTGTCCTTGACTTGGGGATGTAAATTACAAGTACATTTGAAGTCAGAGTGGGTTTGCCTGATGGCGAGGAACACTATTAATAGGGAAAACTAACTCACACACAAAATTCAGTCTATCACTACAAAAAATACATATCTAGTCAGATTCCATTCAAGGTAACGGCCTCTGTCTTGCCTAGTCATATTATTAGTAACATTTTCTAAATTGCTTTTTAATTATGCAATCTGCATGGATAGATATACCTCTTGAAATAACAAATACAATGGTACCTTATTCTATCTCTCTTTCCACAAATCGTTCCGGTTGTCACATCATGTTCCAGTTGTTGCCTTCTCATAAAGAGGACAAAAAACGATGACTGCCTCTTTCTGATGTTTGTGATAAGTTGTCTTTGCGACTTAGCTTCCCGTTAAATGTCCAGATTGCTCATATTGGCTGTCTAAGTTCTCTATTTCTAACTTTCAAGGACAAGGACTTATTGCACAAAATGTTCATCGTTTGATAGAATGCAGTTTTTTGCTTGTCCTATTCTGTTATCTCTGTGATGCATCTTGCATCTGATGTTATCCATGTGCCTAGATATGTGAATTTCTGTACTTCCACCAAAATAATGTCATTTAGTGTAGTTGCACATGTAGACACAATCTGTTTCTTTGATTTGAGCTAAGACTCATCATTTCACGTTCTACAACCATTGTATCTATCATTTCCTGCAGTTCCTTCTGACTTGCTATAAAGACGGTGTCATCAGAATATTAAGTTATTTATATCATGTCCAATAAACCAAGATTCCTGACTTATTTTCTGTAGATCTTATTATATGTTCACTGTGACATGTATTCAATCCCAGAAACATTTAGTAGTAAATTTAGCCTTACTAATAACAAATTAATGTTAATTGAAAAGTACAGTGTAAAACAGACATGATGGTTATGAAAAAAAATAAGCCACGAACAATAGGTTGTGCAATAAGTTACCTGGCATATTTCATTGCATCTTGTCAGGTACAGATCTAGTTCTGCAGTATGCACTTATTAAGATGCACAAAATATGTCAAGCAATACATTGTGCAACCTATTGGATTTATTTTGTTGACTGTATTTCTACATAGTTATTGTTTTATTTGATACATAAATGTATTGAAGTAGTTATGTTAATGTATTCTTCTTCCCCCCCCCCCCCCCCCCCCAACCCCAATTCCAATTTTAATAGTGTCTTCTTTTTGTCCTTGTTAGTAACAATAATTAATAGCATGTCTTTATTTTTCAAAATATGGTCAGTGTTTATAAATACCACACATAGTGATACTAAATGTTACATTTATATATTTTAGAATGGATCTTAAAGAACTAAACAAGCTTCAGAAAATTCAATTGGCTCATATTCTTGTCTCAGTAAGTCTTATAATCTTATTATTTTAAAATTAAGTAAAGGTAAGAATGCCGGTCTCCCTGGTCGAGGGGTTAGCAGCTTTCTCCGTAACCCTGAATACTCTCGTGGTTGACATGAGCGCACAAGAATTGGAAGTGGTTCGAGTCGCGCCAGTGACTTATAAGAGTATGGAGCTGATTGCTCAGAAAGCAATGGCAAACTACTAAGCATAATCTTGCCAAGAAATCAACAATCAGCTGAAAGATGCTGATGTTGACAGCGATGTCCTGTAAAAGATATGCAAAACATATAGGTAAGAATAATAAATTGTAAATATACATCAATAGATACTATTATTGAATACAATTTTTCTACCATTATTATCCAACCAGGACTGGCACTGGACAGCAACAGCAACTAGGTCTAGTACAGTAACCAGGACCAGCACTGGACAGTGACAGTAACCAGGACCAGCACTGGACAGTGACAGTAACCAGGACAAGCTCTGGACAGTGACAGTAACCAGGACAAGCTCTGGACAGTCACCAGGACCAGCACTGGACAGTGACAGTAACCAGGACAAGCTCTGGACAGTCACCAGGACCAGCACTGGACAGTGACAGTAACCAGGACAAGCTCTGGACAGTCACCAGGACCAGCACTGGACAGTGACAGTAACCAGGACAAGCTCTGGACAGTCACCAGGACCAGCACCAGCACTGGACAGTAACCATGACCAGCACTGGACAGTAACCATGACCAGCACTGGACAGTAACTAGGACCAGCACTGGACAGTGACAGTAACCAAGACCAGCAATGGACAGGAATCAGGACCAGCACTGGACAGGAACTAGAACCAAAACTGGACAGTAACCAGGACCAGCACTGGACAGTAACCAGGACCAGCACTGGACAGTAATAGTAACCAGGACCAGTACTGGACAGTAACCACAACCAGGAATAGTACTGGAAAGTAACCAGGACCAGTTCTTGACAGTGACAGTAACCAGAACCAGTACTGGACAGTAACCAGGACCAGTATTTGAAAGTAACCAGGACCAGTATTGGACAGTAACCAGGACCAAATCTGGACAGTAACCAGGACCAGCACTGGACAGTAACCAGGACCAGCACTGGATAGTAACCAGGACCAGTACTGAACAGTAACCAGGACCAAATGTGTACATTAACTGCAACCAGGACCAGTACTGGATAGTAACCAGGACTAGTACTGGACAGTAAGAGCATCCAGGAACAGTATTAGACAGTAACCAGGACCAGTACAGGACAGCAACAGAAAACAGGACCAGTACTGAACACAGAAGATCAACAGATATAAAAGTTGTTTAGTGCTAGTGAAGACCAACATATACACAAGAACCAGGGAAAGTAATTAAGTAACAGGAATTTTATTAAAGTAATTAAGTAACAGGAATTTTATTATAACGTTCATAGAAGAGTATTGATAATGGAACATCTTATTTCAGGATATAAACTGGCTCTTAAGCAATATCTTATGCTGCGGTCGTGAGGGTCGAGCAGTTTGCACATGCGCATTAGCGATTACAAAATGATTGCTACATAATCCTTTGTTCATATGAGTATGGCTTGGAGACCTCATTTAATATATGGTCTAGCTTCATCAGCTGTCTTTAAGCCATTGCGATAATTCCCAGACTGTCTAAGTCATCAAAATGATCAAAACAGTTAGTATAGTGACAGCGAAGATTAACAGATTCACAAGCAGTATAGTGGCAGTGAAGATCAACAGATTCACATATAGTATTGTTGCTGTAAATATCAGCAGATGCACAATTAGTATAGTCAATGACAGTGAAGAGCAACAGATACACAAGTGGTATAGATTATGACTGTGAAGATCAACAGATACACAAGTATTAGGGACGTTCATTTGTAACCCGTTCCAATGGCTTTATTACAAAAGCATGAAAGAAACATTAACAGGTGTTGTCGAATTAAACAAAGCATTCATTTTGAATGAATTACGCACCATGGGTTGGTCAGAAGTCGCCTTAGGCATTCAGGCAAGCATCCCATTGCTTAGGTAGGCGGCGAATGCTGTCCGCAAAAAAAAAGGATTGTGGTTGCTTACTGAACCAAGTGTTTATCACGTTCATTACGTCTGCATCTGTGTGAAATCGTTGCCCCTTGAGAGCTTGTTTTAGAGGTCTGAACAAATGAAAATCACATGGTGACAAATCAGGACTATAGGCTGGATGTTGTAGAATTTCCCACTTCTTTCTTGCTAATGCTTCCTGCACAATCTTTGCAACATGTGGACGAGCATTATCTTGCAACAAAATCACACCGCGAGAAAGCATGCCGGGTTGTTTATTCTTGATGGCTTTTTGCAGCTTGTCTAGTGTTTGCAAGTAGTGGGTAGAGTTAATGTTGACACCAGATTCTTTAAAGTCGGCCAACAATAGCCCTTCATGGTCAAAAACTACGCTCAGCATAACCTTACCAGCGGAAACCTGTAACTTGAATTTTTTGGCTTTTGGTGATCCAGCATGCTTCCATTGCATGCTCTCTCTTTTGCTTCTCTGCTCAAAGTGGTGGTGACCGTGATTCATCGCCTGCCGCTATGCGGAAGAAAATTGCATCACCCTCCACTCTGTAATGCAGCAAGTGGTTCAAACACCATCCCATGCCTTCCTCTTTTTGGTGGTTGGTCAACATCCATGGTACCCACTGTGAACACACCTTCTGATATTGCAATTTCTTTCGAAAGACCTTTTGAATTGTCCCAATTGACACATCAGACTCTTTCGCTAGTGAACATATGCTTTGACAACAGTTCATCTGTACTGCTTCATCAATTTTGGCAATGGTTTTTTCTGTTGCAAAAATGCGCTTGACCCAGCCGTCGAAAATTTGTCATGAACTGATGTCCTTTCCGAAACATTCGTGCCCAGTCTGTCACTGTTGTCTTTGACAGACATTTGTTACCGTACGCTGCCTGCATTTTTCGATGAATGTCCGCTGGTCGACATCCTTCAAATGAAATAAACTGAATCACCACTCTTTGAGCTTCTTAGGACAGATTTTGGATCAACCTGGCCATTTTCTCAACGGTCAGAAACAGAACCTATGCCTCATAGGACGATAAGCACATGCACTTTTATTCATTTGTCAGCACTTATTACATGACTATGACATAATTATGTTCAACGTACGTAATTACGAGCGGTGCAGCACGAACAGATTTCAAATGAACGCCCCTTATAGTATAGACAGTGGAAGAGTCTCTATCTTGTTTAATAATAGGAATTTTGTCTGTCTTGACTTCTGTGATTGGTTTAAAACTAGTTCACTTATTGCCTCACTGAACTGTGTTGTAGAAAGTTATGGCAGTTCTCCAGATGGATTCATATTCATACTTTTCTTGAAATATATTTTTCTGTTTACAGATTCCAGAGTCCAAAGATCTTGTTTTGGATGCAGACTTGACGAAACCCCTGGACAGAGTAGCTGGAGTTTCTTTCCTTAAGGTAGGTCATTATTTGAAAAGAACAGGATGTCTAGATAGCAAAATATACAAACATAATTGTCAGAAATATATCCAACACCGATGTCGCACTTGAGACATGCTCTGATGTGATCCATTTCCCTCAGAGATTTGAGTATAGATACTTATAGCTTCTGAAGCCATTTGGTTATGCATGCCTCTGCTTTGTCCCCTACCTGGATCCTTCCTGCTAATGTTGAATTGGATTCCTTATTCCATCTGTCAAAGCCATATGTAGTCATTGATTTGAGTTTCCTCATGCAATAGGTGATCATTTATAGACAGTATCACATCCCCCTTGCTCAACCATTGTGCTCCCCCTAGAGATGGGCTGGAGGCCAGCTAATCACATGGTTATTTCCACGCACACAATTATGGCCACAGCAGTAGAGCCACTTGCATTCTTGTAGGTGTGATAAAAGAGAGAGAGTGTGTGTGTGTGTGCGTGCGTCTCCGTCTCTCTCTCTCTCTCTCTCTCTCTCTCTCTCTCTCTCTCTCTCTCTCTCTCTCTCTCTCTCTCTCTCTCTCTCTCTCTCTCTCTCTCTCTCTCTCTCTCTCTCTCTCTCTCTCTCTCTCTCTCTCTCTCTCTCTCTATCACTCACTCACTCACTCACATCTATTCATGCCAGTATTATCCAGATTGAACCTTCGGAGCATTGTCTGACAGTTAGTTATGATGACTGCCTTATTGAATGGTGTCATCTTAGAGTGACAATGACCGCCTCCACATCCTTTCTCATGTTGAATATCATGTTTGAATATGCTCCACTCTCCATTTGATATGATAGACCATGTTATTTTAATTAAAAAACTCGAGACAATGAAAATTGGCCTTAATGTAGTCACACTAATATCATCTTTTCTATCAAACAGAAAGCAAGTAGTATCACATAATAAATCTCTGTCTCAAACCACTACCTTCAATATTGGAGTACCGCAAGGCTCTATTCTTGGCCCTCTATTATTTGCCATATATATTAACGATCTACCTTTGCATCTTTCGTCGTCCTGCGATCTATTTGCAGATGACTGTACGGTGTACACAAACGCTGAAGACTGTATTTTACTGGAGTCGTCTTTACAACAAGAATTAAATAATGTAGTTAAGTGGAGCTATTCAAACCGTATGCAAATTAACATCACTAAAACAAAAGCAATGTTACTAACAACTAGACAAAGACTTCAAACTCTAAGCTCACACACATCACTTCAACTTCACATCGATAACATGCCAGTAGAAAGTGTAATTGAGCACAAAACATTAGGCCTAATCATTGATAGAAATCTAACCTTTAATTCCCACGTTCAAGCGCTTATTAAACAAACAGCGAAAAAAGTCTACCAACTCGCCAAGGTTAAAAACTTCCTTGATGAGGACACAAGGAAGCTATTCTATACTTCTCATATACAGACACACTTTGACTACTGCTCTACAATCTGGGACGGTTGTTCTAATTCAAACACCAAGCGACTTTACTCACTCCAGAAACGGGCCATGAGTCTAATTTATAGCAAACATTTATCTGACAATCCTAGCCTGTATAAACGCCTTCAGTTACTACCATTCCGCAAACGCCTGCTTTTCAATAAAGCTAAACTAATTCACAAAATCCTGCATCAGAATGCCCCAAATTACCTTTGGCCATTGTTTAAATATAATGCTAGACACAGTAAACGTTTAAATATACTACACATTCCGAAGCCTAGGATTGACTTATACAAAACAAGCTTAACTCTGCAGCTCAGCTGTGGAACAATCTTCCACAAGAAATCAAAGACATCACCAATCCCTATTCATATAATCGCAAATTATTCGAACACTTATCTCAATACGGATTACCTTCCCCCTTAATAATTGAGATAATAATAATAATAACAAAACCCTAGTATAACAGCCAATCCCCTTTTTGTAGGCCAGTATATTCCACATGGCTAATAACAAGTGTCAGACCATTATCTAGTATTACTGTGTCGTGTAGTTTTGATGTTTGCATTTTGCCCATGCCTTTATAATGCATATCTTTTATATTGTTGCTGTTCTTTGTTAGCCTTGAATGATGTGTGAATGAAATGATGTATGAAAGAGAGTGATAGAAGGGCAGAATGTTAGACGGGCCTGCGTGCCCAATTCTTAACCCTTTGAAAATAAAGTTTGCTCGTTCGTTCGTTCTGTGATGGTCTTGCTCCTCCATTTAGTTGTGAAGACCCGTTCTGATCTGTAACCTCTCTACACTGCTCAATCATTAAATATTATTTAATCATTTTATTCTTATATATTATTACAAAATTTAATATTGAAGTTGGTTGTAAAGATTAAGGGTATTAATGGTTATTCATTTTCTAACTTGAATTACTTTGTTTTCACTGTATTTTATTTCATCTTCAATCAAAGGAACATGGTGTGGATAAAATTTTTAAATTAGAGCCCCATCAGAAGTCTTTGCCAGGATGTGGGAGGTAAGTTAATTGGTAGAATGATAGGTCTCATGTTCATTGTGTAACATCTGTTTGTGTTTTGCAATCATTGTTTGCATGATATTTCTGTATGCTGGTTTAACTGTTATTAATCTGCTGACACTGTTATATTTTATTGTAATGTGGCATTTCATTGAATTGTATCTTAAAGTCAAAGTTGTGTATAGTTTTTGTGACTGTTTCATGCTTGCTTGTATTCATTTGTTTATGGGTTTCTCTAATAAACTCGAAATACATAATTTCTACTGGTATGCATGATTGGAGAGAAAACTATGAAGATTGCAATTTCAATGAAGGAGATGAAAAATGCCACCCAGAATCAAATTTAATAGAAAAGAACTGGTGCAGCTCTAAGCTCTACAATGAGTGTAGTCGCTGTTTAGCATTATTGTCATATTGTGACTTGAAATGTGATGTAGGCATTCAATTCTCTCCATAGACCACTGTCCTTAGTGTTGTGCATCAATTCTTCTTTGATGATTTTCCTCCAACACATCATCTTAGACCATCATTCTGCATCAATTAAAAAATGCTGCGGTCGTGAGGGTCGAGCAGTTTGCACATGCGCATTAGCGATGACAAAATGATTGCCACATTATTCTTTGTTCATTTCTACCAATTTACTTACCTCCCACATCCTGGCAAAGACTTCTGATTGGGCTTTAGATCATCAAACATCATTTCTCTCCATAGACCCTAGTCCTTGTTGTTGTACATCAATTCTTCTTTGATGACTTTCCTCCAACCCATCATCTTAGACCATCAAACATCATTTCTCTCCATAGACCCTAGTCCTTGTTGTTGTACATCAATTCTTCTTTGATGACTTTCCTCCAACCCATCATCTTAGACCATCAAACATCATTTCTCTCCATAGACCCTAGTCCTTGTTGTTGTACATCAATTCTTCTTTGATGACTTTCCTCCAACCCATCATCTTAGACCATCAAACATCATTTCTTTCCATAGACCCCAGTCCTTGTTGTTGTACATCAATTCTTCTTTGATGACTTTCCTCCAACCCATCATCTTAGACCACCAAACATCATTTCTCTCCATAGATCCTAGTCCTTGTTGTTGTACATCAATTCTTCTTTGATGACTTTCCTCCAACACATCATCTTAGACCATCAAACATCATTTCTCTCCATAGACCCTAGTCCTTGTTGTTGTACATCAATTCTTCTTTGATGACTTTCCTCCAACCCATCATCTTAGACCATCAAACATCATTTCTCTCCATAGACCCTAGTCCTTGTTGTTGTACATCAATTCTTCTTTGATGACTTTCCTCCAACCCATCATCTTAGACCATCAAACATCATTTCTTTCCATAGACCCCAGTCCTTGTTGTTGTACATCAATTCTTCTTTGATGTCTTTCCTCCAATCCAAAACGAGCAATGCCGTGTTATTCTTCCATGTGCAAGTTGATAGTATGGCAGCCGTTTTGAAATTGCTATTGTGCATGCGTAAACTGCTCATTCCTCATGACCACATTACACATGGTATTGCTTAAGAGCCAGATTGTGTCCTGAAATTTAAAAAAAAAATTTTGTCCACACTCTTCCATACAATTTACATTAAAATTTCTGTTACTTAATGACTTAACTTTTACATGCTCATGCCATGCGGTGTATGGGCATATGTTAAGTAAGGTGTGTTGGAAATATGGTGCTAGCCCCATATTTTTTATCGACCAATCGGATCTCCAGGGGTGGGGTGATGTGGTTAATATCCCGCCAGACTCCTTTACTTCTTAAAACAATTTCTGGCACCCATCTTAGGCTTGGTGGGTCTGAGAGCACAGGTCAATTAAAAATATCCTCCCCAATGGGGATAGTTGGGCTTGAAGTAATTACTGATGAATGTTGTTATTTCTTACAGGCGAATTTACTTTGTCCGTCCACGGTTGGTAACAATGAAGTACATCGCTGATCATATTAACAATGAAATAGCAAAGGGAGAGAAACGTTCTTACAAAATTGTCTTAGTGCCACGGAAGGTGAGATAATAGTTATCTTTTGGATGTCTAAGCTAGTGAAGTGAAAGTTACTTAGTTGCATTTCCTTTACAGGACATATGCAATCAACCCCAACATTTTTTGGCTGTTTGAGTTTTCTTAGCAAGTTATGTTCAGTAGTTTGCCATTGCTTTCTAAATGACCAGCTCTCATACCTTTGTATGGGAAACCAACTCAAGGCTGACTGCTTGCAAATTTCCCGCAGCTGTGGTTTGAACGTGGTATGCGGGATTAAGAATTGTGTCTGTAACTCCTTCGCCACAGAGCCGACTATTGAAGTTAGACAATTTGTTATATGTTAGCAGTGAAATACATTTGTTAATGAGTTATATGTTAGCAGTGAAATACAATTGTTAATGAGTTATATGTTAGCAGTGAAATACATTTGTTAATGAGTTATATGTTAGCAGTGAAATACATTTGTTAATGAGTTACATGTTAGCAGTGAAATACATTTGCTAATGAGTTAGAGCTGGTGTATATTGTCTGATATATACATACCAACATCATCACTGAGATAACAAACACATATAAACAGCACACTGAAATAACACACACACACACAAACAGCTTCACTAAGATAGGCCTTAGGTTCATACCAGAATGCGATCAGCGTTGCCAGTGGTGGGTTGTGCTCAATATTTAAATTTCAAATCCCGAAACAACCAAATAAATCAATTTGATTATTGCTCACTGGATTTTAGGAGGCCTGGTGTTCCTTGCCAGTGAGAAGTCCTGATCGTTCGGGTCCACATCGATTGACGGACGTCAGTCGCGGCGATCGGGCAATCTTGAGCATAGCCTACGATGGGTGACGGTGTAGTATTCTGTTATGATAATTTGACTGTGTCCAGTGTGTGCTGCGTGGTTACACACCCGCTTCACACGCGTGATCCGGGGCTTGTTTCCGGATCCAGTCAGGGATATGCACTACTGACGAGCTCAAATGAGAGCGAAACTCGAGTATAGTACTTCCATATTGACGTGGACAGGCCTTAGGTTCGTACCAGAATGCGATCAGCGTTGCCAGTGGTGGGTTGTGCTCAATATTTAAATTTCAAATCCCGAAACAACCAAATAAATCAATGAGAGAAGATTCTGGCAGCTTTTCTCATGGCATGGAAAGATGTCAGCACACAAACTGATAAATGCTGTTTGAGATTGGAAGATGTGGAGAAACATGATCACCTATGCAAGTGGCAAGGCACTTGCAATGATGATGATGATGGGCACACAAAAGGCTGGTGCTCTACGGTCTCATCAGAATAAGTTCACTGTAATTCTCTGTGGCATGTTGGCAAATGGTTTACTGTTTTCTCCTCCTCCACCTCCTTCTCCACCCCCCTCCTTCTCCCCCCTCCTCCTCCTCCCCCTCCTCCTCCCCCTCCTCCTCCCCCCTCCTCCTCCCCCCTCCTCCTCCCCCCTCCTCCTCTTCCACTCCTCCTCCACTGGTCTCTCTAATTAAAAAACATGAATGTTGTTTTTTTACACGTTCACACAAATCTTACAGCTTCATGTATGTCAGATGATCTTGGAAAGCGAAGGAGTTTTGGGCCATGTTACTATTGATGAATTTCCTCTAGAATTATTTACGCTCGACTCAGACATATTATCATTGGAGTTACCTGAAGTGTTTACATCTTACTATCTGGTAAGTGTGTCATCAACATCTTTGTTATCTTCATCATCATCGTCATCATCATCATCATCATCATTATCTCATCATCATTATCATCTTTGTCATCATTATCACTAATGTCATCTTCTAATTATTATCAGCATTGTTATCATCATCATGATCTTCATTGCTCATCATTGGTTGTTTACACTCTTGGAATGTTTCTTGTCAATCAGCTGTACAATTTGATACTTGCTATGATTATTGTGGCAGGACTTTTGTTTAACAACAACCAAAAGAAGCAGCTTTGACGTACATGGTCTCCATTATCAGACAGTCTCTGAGGCTCAAAACAAATCTACTCCTTTAGTTAATTTAAACATAGAAGCCAAAAATAAAATATTGCATAATTTCTTGCCTGGCAAATGTCACTGCATCTCGTTATATATAGTATGAAGTGAATAAACAAATAATAATGTATCTGTGGGGATAACATTCTCCACATTTCAACAATATCAGTGACTATGTACTTAGTATTTCAGCCAATGTATGATTTCTTTATGCACAGAGTTATATAACTCTGCAGTATGCAAGTGATAAGATGCAGCAAAACGTACAGGCCAAGAAATCATGCAATGTTTCATTTATGATGTCTGTATTTAAATCCCTTGGTCAAAATAAATACCCTCCCTACAGCTGGATCATTCTTTCTCTACATGTATTCAGGTTGATAAAATGATATTTCACTCAATGCTCTCTCAGATGTATTAAAAGGAGGACACTCACCAACTATATTATAAAAAGTATGTTTGATTTTTCACTGCCTTGGCATATTTTCTAAAGATACTCATGGTAGCCATAATCATGTAGTGGTTAGATTCGGCCTGCTGGCCCAGTGATCAGGTACAAAACTGAACTGTAAAAATTAACCTGGGCTTTTAAGTCAACCCAGCATAAAATGAGTACAGGGGAATGTCTTGGGAAGTTAAGGAGGTCAGCATGGTATGACCACATCATTCTCGGAATGCCACTTGGTCTATAAAAATATGGGACTATACAAATATGCAAATTTTTGTTCGTAATAGTTTGTAATCCCGCATACTGTATTCGAAACACATCTGCGGCCAATTTGGTTGGTCGTTCAGAAAGCAATGGCAAACTACTGAATGTAAACTTGCCCAGGAATCACGAACAGCCAAAAGAAGCTGGCGTTGACTGCTACGTTCTGTAAAGGATATGCAAGTAACTAACTAGAGTTTTCCCAGGAGTGGAAATTTTGAAGTGCTCTCTCCCCTCACCCCCCTCTCCTCTCTCTCTCTCTCTCTCTCTCTCTCTCTCTCTCTCTCTCTCTCTCTCTCTCTCTCTCTCTCTCTCTGTATCTCTCTCTCTCTCTCTCATGTGGGGTCTTGTTTTCATTGTGTTTTTTGTGTGTGTCTTGTGCCAGTGATATTAGTTAAATGAATGAAAGATAGCCTAGTATGTTAATCTCATCTTATATGTGTGGCCATTAAGATTGTTACTTCTTATTTTAAATGTGATTCCTTGTACATGTTGGTCCTGGTAGGATGATGACACCACCTGGCTGCAGACAATAGCTTCTTCATTAGTAAGCCTCCAGGGACTGTTTGGCAAAATACCCAATGTCTATGCTATAGGCAAAGGATCCAAGGTAAATGAGACTATAAATAATTGTAATGAATGAATCACACAAAAACAGAGGTAGAATTGGTTAGCTTTACTAGAACATGTTCACAAGTAACAAAATGGATATTGCGGCTAAAGCCTTGCCTTCTTCAGCACACAAACAACAAAAATACATTGATACAACTACATGAAAAGATCTACATGGAAATATGTATAGATAAAAGTTAAACCTCTGTTGTTTTGGACTTGACACATGTGGTTGAATACCACGTGTTTGGTTATAACTGTTCGGCTAGACTGGGAATCACTAATTATAAACTCTTATAAAACTAACTTGTTATAAACACTCTTGGTTTAGCATTAAAAGTACAGGTGTTTAGCAGTAAAAGTACAGGTAATCCTTTGCAGGTGATTGGTTGGTTGGTTGATGAATCCTCTAGAAGTCTGAAGTTAACTTTGAAGTCTGATGCATCAGCATTCAGCTTGTTTGAGGCCTGAGAAGGGTTTCTATCTATCAAAGTGAGATTTGTGTAGAAATTTTCCTTCTGATCTGGTAACAAAGTACCTTCTCTGCTGGGACTTCCTTCTCCAAGCTTTGAAATCAGGGAGGTGTGCAAAACTGTTACGAGAATTTCACATCTCATCATCATCTTGTGCGATGCCGATAAGAGTGGGCGGTCATGTTTCGCCATATCACATGATCACCAGAGTCATTGATCAGCTCTGTGTTCTTGTCTGAACCATGCCATGTGGCCAAGCTATTCAGATATTTACTTCTGTGCCTTCCCCTTGTTCTTTCCCCCTCAATCTTGGCAGTTGTCACCAAGTTCTCTAGTTTATTTCTTCTCATAACTAAGCCCAAAAAATGTGTGACTGTCTGCGTCTAATTTCTCTAATCAGTGTATGGTTTTTATTTGTGGTTTGTGGGACTTGCTCATTGGTTTTTATGTCTTTCCATGGTGTTCTTTGAATTTTCCTCAGAAACCACATTTCCACTGCCATTATATGTTTTTCAGCTTGCCTGCTCATTGTCCACATTTCACATCCATACGAAAGAACAGATTCTATGTAGCACTTCAACACTTTTTTTCTCATTGCAGTTGAAATCTTTTTATTGGTCGATATGTTTTTCATCTTGCAAAATGATACCTTTGCCATAGCTCTTCTTGTTTTAATATCATCAAGGCACTTCTCATCAGATGTTATGACTGTTCTGAGATAGTTATATTGATTCACTTGTTAAGAATATTCCCATTTACCCGTATATTACATTGTGGTACTTCACATCAGCTTCAGGCTTATTGGGGTGTAACTAGGTCATGATTTGGCACTGTACATACACTTACTAGGATCAGGCCTAGGTTTGTAATGTTTCCTCCATGGGTCTTAAGTATGTTATCGTCATCAGACTCCAACCCTCCCACAAAACATCCAGGAAGATGAACCCGGTCAACAAACACCTGAAGATGTCGGATGTGTCTGCCGAAAGGCACAGTTATTGCAGCTCTGCTGTAAACAGGCACAACACAATTATATCCAGAACAAACATTTCAGATGACCGAAGGAGAAGAAGAAGATGACTCGAACCCAGTGCCAAGAAGGATATCCTTGGTAGATACAGCTGCATGTTTGAGGGGGGAGGGAGAAAAAATACCCTAACCTGCACAGTTCGCGGTGACTACACTAGCCAGACAACCGTAATTCCACAGACTCAAGACCCTCCTGTCCTACACCGCAAGGTACTATAGACAGTTGATGGCAGTGAACAACTAGGGTTAGAATTAAATTGTAAGAAGGCATAGATTATGGTTGTCACTAGGAAGAAATAAATACCACATTTTGTGTGATATTCACTGGCACAGGAATGAGCATAATGGGGACGACCCGTTGCTGTGAAGTTGGAACCACGACTAACTAACTAATTAACTAAATACCACAATCAAAATACAGGTAAATGGGAATATTCTTCAACAAATGAATCGGTACTGCTATCTCGGAACAGTCATAACATCAGATGGGAGGTGCCTTGAAGAGATTAGGACAAGAATCGCCATGGCGAGGGTAGCTGTTTATGAGATGGAAAACATACTGACCAAGCAAAAGATGTCAATGGCTATGAGAAAAAGAGTGTTGAAGTGCTACATAGAACTTGTAATTGTGTATGGATGTAAAACGTGAGCAATGAGCAGACAAGCTGAAAAACATCTGATGGCTGTGGAAATGTGGTTTCCTAGGGAAAATGCAAAAAATACTATGGACAGACAGAAAAACCATGAGCAAGTCCTACAAGAAACAAATAAAATCTGTAAACTGGTTAGAGAAATTCGGCGTGGACAGTCACAATATTTTAGACACGTTATGAGAAGAAATAAACTGGAAAATTTGGTGCCAACTGGCAAGATTGAGGTGTAAAGAACAAGGGGAAGGCAGAGAAATAAATACCAGGATGGCTTGGCCACGTGGTATGGTTGAGACAAGAACACAAGAGCTGATCCACGACTATGGCGATCGTGTTAGATGGCGAAATATGACCGCCAACGTTTATCAGCATGACACATTATGATGATGATAGTTTAAAAAGAAATCTGCAGAAACTGCTTCTAAGGACAAACCCAGGTTAAATGTTTATAAACTGTACAAAATACAGCTTACCTTTACAAGTTGACCAGTATGTCATATATTTCTAATATCTCTCCTCCAATATGCTATTTTGTTACAGACATGCAACTAACGCCGTATGGTCATTATTATATAGTGGCATGAAGCATTTGCATATTACTATTTTTATGTGTGTGTATGTGAGCATTTTTGTGTGTGTGTGTTTGTTAACTGCTGACCACTTGAAGTGGCTAACATTAGAGTTCAAATGAAGAGCTGAATGTGGTATCTGTTGCAGATGGTCTATGATCTCATGCAGACCTTGTTTGAAACCCACAAGGAAAGAAAGGAAACAAAATTCCACATTGGTCAGCTGTTTATCATAGACAGAGGTTGGCTTAAGAATTTTTCAATCCTTACTATTATTATTATTTTGGTAACGTTCATATGCTTAAGTGTGTGTCTGATGTTGTGTTGGTAATGTTCATGTTTAAGTTTGTGATGACATCATTTTGGTCATGTTCATATTGAAGTGTGTGTTGAACATTGTGCTGATAATGTTTGTGTTGAAGTGTGTGTCAGATAATGTGTTGATAATTTTTTGTTTAAGTGTGTGCTGATATTGTATTGATTATGTTCATATTTAAGTGTGTGCTGATGTTGTATTGATTATTTTCATGTTTAAGTGTGTGCCAGATATTGTATTGATAATGTTTATTTTGAAGTGTGTGCTGATATTGTGTTGATTATGTTCATGTTTAAGTGTGTGTTGATATTGTGTTGATTATGTTCATATTTAAGTGTGAGCTAATATTGTGTTGATTATGTTTATGCTTAAGTGTGAGTGTTGATATTGTGTTGATTATGTTCATATTTAAGTGTGTGCTGATATTGTATTGATTATGTTCATGTTTAAATGTGAGTGTTGATATTGTGTTGATTATGTTGATGTTTGTCTGTTGATATTGTGTTGATTATGTTGATGTTTAAGTGTTTGTTGATATTGTGTTGATTATGTTGATGTTTGTCTGTTGGTATTGTGTTGATTATGTTGATGTTTAAGTGTTTGTTGATATTGTGTTGATTATGTTGATGTTTGTCTGTTGGTATTGTGTTTATTATGTTGATGTTTAAGTGTGTGTTGATATTGTGTTGATTGTGTTCATGTTTAAGTGTGTGTTTATATTGTCTTGATTATGTTCGTGTTTAAGTGTGTGTTGCTATTGTGTTGATTATGTTGATGTTTAAGCGTGTACTGATATTGTGTTGATTATGTTGATGTTTGTTTGTTGATATTGTGTTGATTTCATTGATGTTTGTCTGTTGATATTGTGTTGATTATGTTGATGTTTAAGTGTGTGTTGATATTGTCTTGATTATGTTTATGTTTTAGTGTGTGTTGATATTGTGTTGATTATGTTTATGTTTAAGTGTGTGTTGATATTGTGTTGATTATGTGTATGTTTCTGTGTTGAGATTATGTTGATGTTTAAGTGTGTGTTGATATTGTGTTGATATTATGTTGATGTTTAAGCGTGTGTTGATTATGTGTATGTTTCTGTGTTGATATTATATTGATTATGTTGATGTTTAAGTGTGTGTTGATATTATGTTGATGTTTAAGTATGTGTTGATATTGTGTTGATTATGTTGATGTTTAAGCGTGTACTGATATTATGTTGATAATGTTCATGTTTAAGTGTGTGTTGATTATGTGTATGTTTCTGTGTTGATATTATATTGATTATGTTGATGTTTAAGTGTGTGTTGATATTATGTTGATGTTTAAGTATGTGTTGATATTGTGTTGATAATGTTCATGTCTTAGCCTGTCTTCTTTGTCTTCTGCCTGTTATCCCCAATGGAGCATAGACTCCCAACAGTCTGATGTCCAGCCCTTTTTTTATCTTCGGTGTTTCCCTCATGTTAATTATCTCTATCTCTAATTCACTTTTCCACATGTTGTTTTGGTCTTCCTGTTTTCTTTTGCCTTGTGGATTCCACAGAAAGAACTTTCTAGTTATATAATTAACTGGCTTTCTAAATGTATGTGTTATCCAGCTCGTCACCTGTCCTCACCTCTCGGCTCACAGGAATTTGTCTAGTTTCTCCACAAACTCCAGACTGGTGGTTCTGTCATACCATTTTAGTGTTTCAATTCTGCTCAGGTACCAGTTAATGAATGATAGTTGTTTATTAGTAATTGTTTTTGTTGTTTGTATCTTGGGGACGTAAATTACAAGTACCTCTGACGTCAGATTGGGTTTGAATGATAACAAGGGATACTGGTAATAGGGAAAACTAATCCACACGTGAAAATCAGTCCAGTGCACTAGAAGTGGTAGCATGTGTATGGACTCCATTTGAGATTAAAAGTGAGCTAACGCAAAAAAGAAAAACTTCTGATCAACACCATTGTATGGATTTGTTATTCTTCTTCTTTCGTTCGCTTGAAATATGTCTATATCTGCAATGTCGTCTCTTGCATGAATTGAACTGTTTTTTTCAGTTCACACAGTGGTCCATAGAGTTTATCTTCCACCGTCGTCTCTCTAGGCCAGAAGGTTTGCCTAGATATGTTATATTTTGGGCAGTCTTGGAGTATGTGCTCTGCTGTCTGCGACGCCAATCCACATGTGCACATGGCTGTTTCACCAATCTTGAATTTTGTATACATGTGGTTGCGTAATCTATTGTGTCCTGTTCTGAGGCGCAGAATAATGACTTGTTCTGGTCTGTCCATAATGTGGTAGTCATCTTGAGCAGGTTTTGGTGGCTTTCTGACTGATTTGATCATTCTTTTCTTTTGGTGGTATGTAACGGGCACATCAGGCTGTTCCTCTTTGGCTCCTTCCTTAGCCAATTGATCAGCTCTGTCGTTTCCGGGTACTCCACAGTGGGATGGTATCCACTGTATGGTGACTTTATGCTGACTGCTAAGTTCAGAAAGTAGTGTCCTTAGTACTGGCAATTTCCCAGAGAGGAGCGCCTCGAGTACTGATTTTGCATCTGTTAGTAGCACCACAGGTTGTGTACCATTGCTGTTATTTAGTAATTTCTCTGTTGCTATCTTGATTGCCTCAATTTCGGCATCATAGTTATGGCAGTACTTTCCTGTCGGTACTCTGGCTGTGTCCCTAGTATTATTTGGGTATTCTATGTACACTCCCGCTCCTCCATTTCGAACAGCATTTTGTGCTGACCCATCTGTGTAGACTCGGATCCAGAGGTCCTGTGGGTATTCTTCATCAAGGAAGCTGAGAGTGGCTGTTCTGCGCTGCACACTGTTCTGTTCTTCCTTGTCAAATATTCCTCTCACTTTTGTCTGGATTTGTAATGATAGTCTATGCTCATCTTTCCATGGAGTTCGCTCTGGAATAGTTGTTAGGGGGATACCAACTGTGGGCAGATCAGTGGTTTCTCTGCAGAGTCGTTTGGCCTGGTGGATAAAACTACTTCTTTTCAACCGCCCCATAGCTAGGTTTTCAAATCTGTTCTTCATAGGGTGGCCTGGCAAGCTGAGGAACTTTTCTGCTTGTATTAGCGTTTTCGTATCTCTGCGCTCACTCAGTGCCTGTGTCCTCCCCATCTTCTCCATTTCCACTATAGGGGTTGATCTCATCCCTCCTGTGGTGACTCTAAGTGCTTGATTTTGCACCTTGTCCAGCTCTTGTAGTGTGGTATTTGATGCTGAACACCACGCAGTTGACCCATATTCCAGGTGTGGTCGTATGCTCTGTTGGTAAACTTTGCTAAGTATTTTCGTACTGGCTCCCCATGTGGTTCCACTTAGCTTTCTCAGGATGGCTATTTTCCTTCTGGCTTTTGCTACTGCTTTGTTGATGTGCTTTCTCCATGTCAGCTTGCCATCAAATGTTACTCCAAGGTATGTTGGTTCTTTATCTTCTCTTAGGGGTGTTCCATTTATCTGGATGATCCCTGCCTTTTGTTTTGGAGAGAGGGTAAATAGGGTGGTGCTGCACTTGTCAGTGTTTATGCTGACACACCATCTATTTGCCCATGCAGCAAATGTATCTACAGCTCTTTGTAGCAATCTGGTGGCCACTGATGCATATTCATTTGTGCTCCATAGAACCAGGTCATCGGCGTACATTGCCGCTTTAATTCCATGCGGTAGGTGAGCAACAAGATCATTGATGAAGATTAGAAAAAGTGTGGGGGACAAGACTCCGCCCTGGGGGACACCGTGACGCAGTAGTACTTTCTTGCTCTTGAGTCCGTCTATCTGTACTCGGGCTCTTCTGTTGTGCAAGTATGCTTTCACCCATTTGTACATTCTTCCATTGACTTTGCAGTTTCTCAGTTTCTTCATCAGACCTTCTTTCCAGACTTTGTCAAAGGCTTTCTTCAGATCTATCCATGCCGCAAGCACCAGCTTCTTCTCTTGGAATGCATCCTCAATTTCTTGAGAGAGGTAGGTTGTCTGATCTTCCGTAGAGTAGCACTGCCTAAAGCCAGCCTGCTGTGGCACAAGGATGTTTTTACTTTCAATGTACCACTGCAGTCTGTGATTGATGATGCGCTCCAGTGTTTTGCAGAGACAGCTGGTGAGGCTAATTGGTCTGTAGCTAGAGGCAATGGAACCATCTTTCCCTGATTTTAGGAGGGGTATCATGATTGCTTCTCTCCAGGCTTGTGGAACACTGCCTAAGGTCCAGCTGTTATTGAAGATCTGCAACAGCTTTGTTTTGGCCTCTGTTCCTAGGTTCCTGATCATTTCATTGGAGATACCATCAGCTCCTGGTGACTTTCTCATTTTCAGTTTTGATATGGCTAGCTCCAGTTCGCTGATTGTGATGGGTGCCTCCAGAACCTCATGTACTATTTCCTTCTGTCCTGTATGTTGTCGTTTCTCTCGAATCTCTTGTTGATTCTCTGGACTAATTTTGATATTGCTATCTTGTGCGAACGAGTCCGCAAAATGGTCAGCTGCTTGCTTTCTTGTTAAGATTTTTCCATCTTTATGTAGTGCAATTTTTGAGTTTCTCCCTGTGCCCTCGTCATTAAGCTGTTTTATTAGCTTCCACAATTTCCTTGTGTCTCTTTCAAAGTTCAGAGACTCCGTTTTCTCCTGCCAGCTTTTCCGTCTAGCCTGCAGCTTGGCCCTTTGAAATTTGGCTTTTGCATGCTGGAATTTATTGTGGTGCTCTTGGCTGGGTGTGGCCTCTGCTTGCTTTCTACACACTTCAACATCATTATGCAACTGTTCCAGTTCACTACCCCAGTAGGGTTTATATTGTTTACGGGCTCCTCTTGGTACTGTTTCTCGCGCTGCCTGTAGTATGCATTTCCCAAACTCTTCAACTGCTTTATTTATGTCTTTCTCAGTGTTCAGGTTTCTAACCAGTATGCTGATGCGATGCTTGTACATTGCCCAGTCTGCTTTCTTGTAGTTCCACCTCGAGAGGGTGCTGCTTTCACTTACAAGCTCATTTTCTACGGTTAGAAAGACTGGCCGATGGTCACTGCCACCAAGTTGTTTCCCAACAGTTCGTGTAATGTTCCACCCCAGGTCTGGTGAATGAAAAGCCAGGTCAGGTGTAGTTGAAGAGTGCCATGATCTCGAGTAGAAAGTATGTGGGTCGGACGGCTTGTTAATCAACATGAATCTATTCTCATCTTGCCAGTCTTCCAGTCTCTCTCCTCTCTGGTCCATGTGATCATAGCCCCAGCTCTGCGAGTGGCTGTTGAAATCGCCACACACAATCATTTTTTCTTTTAGTGGTAGAGTGTCCAGTGCCTGTGGGCGGTCACTTGGACAGTAGTAATTGATCAGATGTAGATCTGTATTACCTGTCTTAAGTTTAAGTGTCTGATACTCAGCCCCTTCCATGTAGACTTTGATTTGGGAAGCCATGATGTTATTTCTTACAAGGGTCAGTATCCCACCTTTTCGCCTGTTCTTTCGGTCAGATCGGTAACACTGGTAGCCTCTGATTTTGAAGGCTATATTTTCATTGAGGTGAGTTTCTTGCAAGCAACATATGCTTACTTTCTCTTTGTCCAGGATGTTTTCTAATTCAACTTTTTTGTTGCTGACTCCCTCCGCATTCCAGTGCATTATTTTAAGTCTTAGTTTAGTATGGCCAGTCGTCCTATTCTCATGTCCCCTGGCTCCACAGGACATCTGAGAAGGACCTCCAGTAGTTGGGGTTGGACCCTTTCGAGACATAGGGCCCGGCACTGCACCTGCCTGGGGGTCCAAAGCAGGGCGAGCACCATAACGATTAGCAGTAGTCGACATATTCCATTTTGCGTGATTGCGTGGCATCCTGATTTCTGTGGTGCGCCTCTTGGCTGGTTGCCTCCGTCTTCAGCACCTTTCTTTGCTAGAGCAGACTGTGGTCTCACTCGAGTGTAGATGTGTACGCGCGCACACGCCTGTCTGCGCATGCATGTCCGTGCATACACATCTAGAGCATACTGGTTATTTTCCGGCGCCAGAGACTCGCCGTCGCCCCTTCTCCTGTTAGTTTAAACAGGCCCGCCACGTGAAGGCCAGGAGTTGGACTTTTGCTGCATAGGTTATGTATTCACGAGCCATTGAGGTATTTGAGCAATGTTGGGCGCTCACCCCAACACCGCGCCTCGGCTACATACAGCAACATTTGGAACCCCTGATTTGTTATTAGAATTGTTTATTTTTACTTTCGCACTGATTATTTAACGGAGCTCCTCTTGACTTTTGTATTCTTATTATGATATGTCTGTCTGTTCTGCCAACTTTGTCTTCATGTCTTCCTAGACATATGTCTAGATTTACATCTTGAAGTGGAGTTTCATCAAGGATAATCTGGTTGTCAACTGCCTGTTTTTTTTTCTCATTATTTTTATCTTTTCAACTATGAATTTTTAAACCTAGTACCTGGGGCCTCTGATTAAAATTTATGTTTTGAATATGCAATGTTTCTTCACAGTTAAGACTTTTATTGATAGGTATCCATCATTTCCATCATCAGTCATGAGGTCACACAAATCTGTCATATTCCAGCTGATTATAATTTATGTCCTTGATTCATGGTGCTATTGTGTTTTGTTTGTACATATTTTAGAAATTGATCTTGTGTCACCGCTGTGCTCTCCAATGACCTATGAAGCATTACTTGATGAAACATTTGGAATTGAATGTTGTAAGTATCAGTTCTCAATGATTAAATGTTCTGCCTTAAGATAAAAACCCTTACTTGACACACATAAAAGCCATACAGTTATAAAAGAAAACATAAACATGTTTTTCACTATGATAAGTATTTTCATTTATTACTAAATATACTCTATGGAAATAGGAACATAGAGTATCACTAAAATTCCAGACAAACATGAAAGGAATATTTGACAAGGAAGAACAGAACAGTGTACAACGCAGAACAGCCACTCTCAGCTTCTTTGGTGAAGAATACCCACAGGATCTCTGGATCCAAGTCTACACAGATGGGTCAGCATAAAATGCTATTTGAAACAGAGGAACAGGAGTGTACATAGAATACCCAGATAATGCTAGGAACAAAGCCAGAGTACCAACAGGAAAGTTCTGCCATGACTATGATGCTGAAATTGAGGCAAGTAAGATAGCAACAGAGAAGTTACTAAATACCAGCAATGGTACACAACCTGTGGTGCTATTGACAAATGCAAAATCAGTCCTTGAGGTGCTCCTGTCTGGGAAATTGCCAGCACTATGAACACTACTTTCTGAATTTGGCAGCCAGCGTAAAGTCACCATACATTGGATACCATCTCACTGTGGAGTATCCGGAAATGAGAGAGCTGATTTATTGTCTAAGGAAGGAGCAACAGAAGAACAGCCTGATGTGCCCGTTACATACCACCAAAAAAAAAGAATAATCAAAACCGTCAGAAAGCCACCAAACTCTACTCAAGACGACTTATGGACAGACCAGAATAAATCATTATTCTACGCCTCAGAACAGGACACAATAGATTACGCAACCACATATATACAAAATTCAAGATTGGCGAATCAGCCATGTGCACATGTGGATGGCGCCACGGACAGCTGATCACATACTCCAAAAATATGACACAGATAGGCAAATCTTCTGGTCTGGAGACACAACAGTGGAAGATAAACTATATGGACCACTGAGTGAACAAACAAAGACAGTGAAGTTCATACAAGAGACAACATTGTAGTTGTAGACAAATTTTAAGGGAATGAAAGAAGAAGAAGGCAAGATATTACTGATTTTCATAGACAGCTTATTCTACTAATAGACGAACATTTACTACACAATTTGGTCTGATCAGTCACATTCGCTGCCTCCATGGGTTCTAGTTATTATGCCATTTTTTTACAGCACAGTGAAACAAACTATCATTTGTCAAGATGGCAAGGTGCCAGATTATTCTACTAATTGTTATACACTAAAATGCACTAAAATAATACTAATTATTCTACATTGTTGCTTTCAAAATTCTACATGATAAAAAGAGGACATACTAATAAGGACCCTTTGTACTCATTAGGCGGTGTATAGGTCTTACAGTGTTAGCCCCAAATGGTTATTGACTTTATGACACTCAAAGAGTGATGAGGTTAATGTTATGCCTGCCACAAACATTTTCTGGTACTCATTGTAGGCTGATTACACATAAATATCAATTGGGGAACCCTTTGAGGCCATTAAGGCAGTTTATAAATAAGCACACGTTTTGTTTCTGCTCACTAAAGAAAGAAGTAAGGATTAGAGGACACACTAAACAACATTAACATTAAAGAAAGAAGTAAGGAGTAGAGGACACACTAGACAACATTAACATTAAAGAAAGAAGTAAGGATTAGAGGACACACTAGACAACATTAACATTAAAGAAAGAAGTAAGGATTAGAGGACACACTAGGCAACAGTAACATTAAAGAAAGAAGTAAGGATTAGAGGACACACTAGACAACATTAACATTAAAGAAAGAAGTAAGGATTAGAGGACACACTAGACAACATTAACATTAAAGAAAGAAGTAAGGATTAGAGGACACACTAGACAACATTAACATTAAAGAAAGAAGTAAGGATTAGAGGACACACTAGACAACATTAACATTAAAGAAAGAAGTAAGGATTAGAGGACACACTAGACAACATAAACATTAAAGAAAGAAGTAAGGATTAGAGGACACACTAGGCAACATAAACATTAAAGAAAGAAGTAAGGATTAGAGGACACACTAGGCAACATTAACATTAAAGAAAGAAGTAAGGATTAGAGGACACACTAGGCAACATTAACATTAAAGAAAGAAGTAAGGATTAGAGGACACACTAGACAACATTAACATTAAAGAAAGAAGTAAGGATTAGAGGACACACTAGACAACATTAACATTAAAGAAAGAAGTAAGGATTAGAGGACACACTAGACAACATTAACATTAAAGAAAGAAGTAAGGGTTAGAGGACACACTAGACAACATTAACATTAAAGAAATAAGTAAGGATTAGAGGACACACTAGACAACATTAACATTAAAGAAAGAAGTAAGGATTAGAGGACACACTAGACAACACTAACATTAAAGAAAGAAGTAAGGATTAGAGGACACACTAGACAACATTAACATTAAAGAAATAAGTAAGGATTAGAGGACACACTAGACAACATTAACATTAAAGACAGAAGTAAGGATTAGAGGACACACTAGACAACATTAACATTAAAGACAGAAGTAAGGATTAGAGGACACACTAGACAACATAAAGATTGAAAGCTAAAGACAATACATGGGTGCTAATTTATGAACTGTCATTTTAGGCTGGAACATATTGTTATTTATGTGTATTTTCTAGAATTAGAAATAAGGCAATTACAAGTGTGTCACTAAGCCTGGCTTTTGATATGGCCATCATCTGTACGTGTGATATCTTGTTATTCATTCACATGTCTACATAAAGATGTGAAATATGGACCATTTCAAAATCACTAAAGTAGACAATCGAGATATTCAAACTTAAATGTCACAGACAAGTTTTAAGAATACCATGGATCAAGAAGAAGAAACCTTGTTATGATAGAGGAGTTTGCCTGTTACACGACCCCAAGAGTTATGTAGCACAGCTACTGGTAGGGTCTCCCATGTCAGATAGGTCAAGAGATTGGGACCAAATGAATTGATATAAAAACCTGCTGCCTTTTAGGTAAACTGGGGACAGTCAAAGACTAGAGAAAGCAAATTTTTAAATATGCTTGTTGAAGTTGGATGCACTAGCCATAGGCTTGACAAAACAGAGCAACACGATTCACTTAGAATGAGGTATGCTATCTTATGTGTACAATCCTCTGGTTAGGGATTTCAGTTCTTGTGATAGCTAGCTTACTTAACCGATTCAGTGCAGAAGAATAATATATTGGCAAATATGACCTCCCATTCGCATAGTTAGATGACATAAAGCCATATTAAGATTATTGTCATATTTGTTTTGTTTTGCAGTACTTTTTAACAATTTTAATTAGTCCAAACTGACTGTTTGTTTGGCACTGAATCAGTTCATCTTACTGTGTAGTCCTATAAGGTTATGTATCCTTAATATGTTATTCACTGACAAGTTCACTGCATTGATTCATATATTATTGTAGCAGTATTCTTTGTTGCTCCTTTTTTTTTTAACCTGATTGTTAGATGACAAAACATTTTTGCTATAGCTTAAATGACCAGATACCTGTGTGCATTAGTCAGCTTTTCAAGTGTTTCTTATTTTTTGTTAACCTGATTGTTAGATGACAAAACATTTTTGCTATAGCTTAAATGACCAGATACCTCTGTGCTTTAGTCAGCTTTTCAAGTGTTTCTTATTTTTTGTTAACCTGATTGTTAGATGACAAAACATTTTTGCTATAGCTTAAATTATCAGATACCTGTGTGCTTTAGTCAGCTTTTCAAGTGTTTCTTATTTTTTTTTAACTCTTCAGCTATGATCACACTTGATCCTACCATCACGGGAGATGCTAAAGATGTGAAGCTGCTGTTAACTAACCAAGATGAGGTATTTGGTGCACGTTTATTTAGAAATTAAATTTAAAACAGGTGAAGAAGAAGAAGAAAAGAGAAACAAGAAGAAGAAGAAAATAAGAACGAAGAAAAAAAGGAGAAGACAAAAAGGAAGAAGACGATAAACAAGAGGAAAAGAAGATGACAAATAGGAAGAAACACAAGAGGAAAAGAAAAACAAGAGAAACAGAAGAAGAACAAGAGAAAACAAGAAGGAGAAGAAAAAAAGAAGACAGAAGAAGAAGACGATGAAGAAGAAGAAGAGGCAAAAGAAGAAGAATAAGAGGAAGTACAAAAAAAAAAAGAAGAAGAACACGATAAAAAGAAGGAAAATAGTAAGGAGAATAGGCGGAAGAAGAACAGAAAAAAATGACGAAGCAACTAAAGCTTAACAACCATGGTGAATGAGGTGCATTTCAGAGTTCATTCCAGAACTCTTATCATATCCTGACACCACAAGGCAAACAGAAAAAGAGGAGGAGGAGGTCACTTATTAATTTGAAATACTGAAATACTTTAGAAAGTATTTCAGGATCCTCGCTGGTGCTATGAAGTTCATGCACTGAGCTGAGTTTCTCCAGACTCAAGTTTGAGTTAGGAGGAGAACGGAGCACTTATGGGTTACACCAGTGTGCCGTGATGTTGATCCATCGACTAAACTAAACTAAACTTATTAATTTGTATCTTTCTTGATGATTTTTATTCTGTTCATTAAAATTCATTACAGATTTTTAAGAGGCTTTTCAATTTGCAATTTTTCAGATCTACAGTCAGATTAGAGATCGCCACTTTTCAAACGTTTTTTCATATTTGAGTGGAAAAGCTAAAGACTTGCAGGTTATCTACAGTGTAAGTTTTGAAAGTCAGTTTAAGTTACAACATTCCTGCCTGGCATGCCATCTAACCTCCATGCTTAAGGTGAATGTTCTACTTTCTCATATTACATGATGAATGTGAATGTTCTACTTTCTCATATTACATGATGAATGTGAATGTTCTACTCTTTCTCATACCACATGGTGAATGTGAATTTTCTACTTTCTCATACCACATGGTGAATGTTCTACTTTCTCAAACAACATGATTAATGTGAATTTCATTCTGTCTCATACAACAAGTTAGTTAGTTGCATATCCTTTACAGAACATCACGGTCAACCCCAGCATTTTCGTTTATGATTTCTTGGCAAGTTTACGCTCAGTAGTTTGCCTTTGCTTTCTGAACAACCGGCACTCATACCATTTTATAAAAACCAATGTAAGGTGGTTTGCTGCTAAATCAGCTGCAGCTGTGTTTCAAACGCGGTATGCAGGATCACAAACTGCATCTGTAACCCCTTCACCACAAAGCTGGCCATACCACATGATGAATGTGAATTTTCTACTTTCTCATACATCCTGATGAATGTGAATTTTCTACTTTCTCATACATCCTGATGAATGTGAATTTTCTACTTTCTCATATATCCTGATGAATGTGAATTTTCTACTTTCTCATACATCCTGATGAATGTGAATTTTCTACTTTCTCATACATCCTGATGAATGTGAATTTTCTACTTTCTCATACATCCTGATGAATGTGAATTTTCTACTTTCTCTTACATCCTGATGAATGTGAATTTTCTGTAATTCTGATAACTGTGTAGCTAACCACCATTCCTGCATAGCTGATACACATGAGGACTTGTAAATTTAAACCACAATCTAACCATTACACTATCTTATAATATTTGCCGGTGCTTTGTTTTGGACCAAAAACTCAGCTACAGAGCTGGTTTCAACAAGCTGACTGGAAGCTCATGATTAATTTTAACTTCCCTTAACTTTGAAAACCACTGAACGTAAGATTGCTAAGAAATCACAAAAGGCCAAAAAAAAAAATGCTTGGATTGACTGCTACATCCTGTAAAGGATAACTTTGTTTTAAAACTTTTAAACTGTTGAGTATAAAAAGGAAATAAAAAATTTTATGTTCTTAATTTTTAGATACCTACCAATAAAAAATATGTCAGCTGCAATGAGTAAAGAAGTCGAAGTACTTTTATATGGATGTAAAATGTGGACTATGAGTAAATAAACTGAAAAAACATCTAATGGCAGTGGAAATGTGGTTCTAAGGAAAATGAAAAGAATGCCATGGACAGATAGAAAAGCAAGCTCTACAAGAAACACATGAAATCTTTAAATTGATGACAGAAATTAGACGTAGGCAGTCAAGATGTTTTTGGGCACATTATGAGAAGAAATAAACTGCAGAGCTTGGTTACAACTGGTAAGATTGAGGGGAAAAGAACAAGTGGTAGGCAGAGAGGTAAATATCTATATGGCTTGTACACATGGCATAATTGAGAAAAAGCCACAGAGTGATCCATGACTCTAGTGATTGGGTGAAATGGTGAAATATGACCACCCTTGCTAGTCAACATGGCACATGATGATGGTGATGATTTCCAGATCAAATATGATGCATTTAATTTATACCTGATATGATTCAGTTTCGAATACCGTCCTTAATTATGAGAAACAAATTCTATAATCTCTTAATTTTTTTGCCTTGGCTTATCAATTTAATGCATATTTTATTCATTGCCATCTGAACCATATTATGTAATGAAATATACTTAAAAACAAATCAGTTATCAGTTATCAGTTGGGGTATCTTCATTGCACACTGGACAGGTCCATAGGTGCTCAGATCCTCCTCCCCCCAGCATATGCATCAGCTTTTGGTGGCTAATAGTGCCAGTTCTGTGTTGGTTAACGAGGCACCTCGTTTTCCCGATGTACCTCTCGTGTCTGGCCGTGCCAATTCTTACTCCCAAGTCTTTCATCCTGGACAGCGATGTGGATTCACTGACGTCAAAGTCTTCTGTTCTCAACATATCTTTAAGGACGTTAATAACACGGCACGATCCATGGGCTGGCCATCTGCAGAGGGTGCAGAGCCAGCCAGTTTATCAGCATTAAAAGCAAATGCTAATCTGCAACCTTGACCAGCCTGCAAGGACGTCAAATGAAAAGGGCTGAAGTCAGACAGGAGCACAATGCAGTGGGGTCAAAGAAGAATAGCCATCCAACACAGAGTTGGTGTCATTGACACACTGAGGGAGATACTGAGGAGGTGATCTGAGCACGTATGAACTGAATGGTCTAATGTGCAGTTAGGATAATCTCACAACTGACTGACTGTTTAACAACTTGTTAGCTAGACAAGTCATGAAACCAGATATAAAAATCCCATTTAATCTATTTTCTCATGACTTATGACATCAATGAATCCCAGCCGTCATGTAATGTGTTCTTCTACTGTTCACACTTGGCTAGAGCCTGCTAAAGAGATCTGGCTTCCCCAGTCACCATTTCTGCTGTGTCTGGCCGAGTGGCTAGAATGCCGGGCTCTCCTTCGGGAGACCCTGGCTTTAAACCTTGGCAAGGCGTGGAGTTTTTTCTGTCCGGGGCTAAAAGAAAACTCTAACCTGCACAGTTCGTGGCGACTGCACTAGCCATGCGGCCTTAATTCCTCAGGCTCAAAACCCCCCCATCCTACACCGCATGGTATTATAGACAGTAAATGACAGAAAGTTGGGCATTCATAATTTGTCACAGTGATTACTTCCCCCTTTCAGCATCTTTTTCAAAGCCTTCTGGGGCTGGAATGAATTTGCTTTCTGTTCTTGTTTTCATTTAGAAAAAGAAAACCTGAAAACTGTTGATGATATGAAAGAATGAATTTGCTTTCTGTTCTTGTTTTCAAATAGAAAAAGAACAACCTAAAAACTGTTGGTGACATGAAAGAATACGTGGCAAATGAACTGCGGCAGTTGAAACAGCAGCAGAAACTTCTGGCCACACGTGAGTACATAGACAAGAAAGCATTTAGAATGAAGTTTTAACAGATTGTGAGAATACAGCATATATTTTCTTGATTATGGGTGCTTTTGTGACATGTTTTACAATGTTTTACTCTTTCAGATATGTGTAAGTGATTATATTGTTTGTTTAAAAAATTTAATAATAGAGTAAAAGAAATGAAAAATACAACAAAAGTAGTCTGTATAAGTGAAGCCTGTGATGAATGGGAGACTGAATATGTGGAAATAGGTTTAAACAGTCATATGCAGGACAGGATGGTTCCTTGGGTGAGGCCAATACCAGAGCATCATCATCTCTGCATTTAAGGAAGCCTTCTTGGTCTTTGGGGAACACCCATGTTCTGCTCTTCTTTCCCTTAAGTGCCACCTGGCATGCATGTGGTTCTAGATGGACCTGTTGGGGTGAACACCTGTAGGTAGAAGGATGAAGATGACATCACCATTCCGAGGTAATAAAATGTAATAACTCCCCTGATGTGTCTCCACCTTGCCGCGGTGGGGGGGCTTGTGTGTCCCTCTGACCCCATGTGCTTGCCGATGGGTGAAAACTACATATCGGACAGCTTATGGGATAGGGGCCAGACTAAGAGAGACACAACCTGCTGCTCTGCGGGTTAGACTGAGGTGAGGATAACAGTCAGAAGTTTAAATCAGGCGCACAAAGTCCTTGGTTCGGACAAAACACTTAAGGCTCCCTGTCGAGGGCTTTGGCTGAACGCCTCTAAGCCACAAACCCCCGGATCTGAGAGCCAGGCCGATACCCGTCTACCGGAAAATAGAAACGTGATACTGAGCAAGCTACATGCTCAGATCTGATACATGTTCGAAGGCTCTCAGCTGGGGGATATGAGGGAATCCCGGATGATTCCCCTGGCCGTTTCTCGTTCACTGCTGCACGAAGGTAAGGTGCTGAGCCGGCAGCACGTGTAGCCTACCTCGTGAGCTAGTACAAAAAAGTCAGAAAAGTGCTCCAGTCAAAGGACATGGTTACGAAAACTGTCTGTCCCTAACCCATAGAGAGTGTAGACAAAAGTGGAAGAACGTCTCAACAACGCGAAATGGAACGCACGGCGAGCGAACCTATTGCGTGGTCTGAAGTCACAAGCAAAAGCTTACAGAGTGGATGTCGCTCGCAGTCTGACCGCTCCTGGTGTGTGCTTGAGCGATTAGTGGCAAGTGGGATGCCCAACACATGGAAGTGAGGAACTAAAGCAGCCATGAGCAGGACGTGGCAACTCCTCGGGTGAGCCCAGTCACAGAGCAATATGTGCCGGCTCTGTAATTATGGAAGCCTCCTTGGATAGCGAGGGAATGTTCATGGTCTGCCCCTGCCTTCCCTTGAGGGCCGACCACGATGTCGTTCATCGTTCTATCTTGACCAGCTGAGATGTTAGCGACATCACAACAGTCCAACGTGCCTCGAAACCAGAGGATGGCTAACCTCATTAAAAAAATGCCCGCTGAAGTCGGAAGTGTCGTCCTACGGGTGGCAAACTAAAAATTGACACTACGCAATTACGTCCGAGTGAAATGTCTCGTCCGAATATCTCTCATGCTAGGAACAGCTCTGACTATCTAGTTTCCGAATGCCGCTTTTGTTCGGAACAGCTCTGACTGGGTAGTTTTCCGAATGTCTGTTGAGCCTGGAAAAGCTCTGATGGGCGCAACGACAAGCACATGTCCGAAATCTCGCTGAGTGGATGCCGTCTGCAAACCTGTCTGGTTTGTGCGGGAATGACCCGGGGAAACGAAATGACCAATATATTGAAGTGAGGATTTAAAGCAGCCATGAGCAGGACGTGACGATCTCCCTCGGTGAGCCCAGATCCAGGGCGTTATGTGTCGCCCTGCAACTATGGAAGCAACCTTGGATGGCGGAAAATGCTATGGACTGTCCCTGCCTTCCTTTGAGGGATGACCGTTGTCTTCGACCGTTCAACCTTGGCCAGCATAGTTGCAGATGGCACCACAAAAGTGAGAGTCTCCCAGGAATGCTACCTGGTCAAAAAAGCACGCTAAAGTCGATGTGTTGGCCTGCGGGTTTCGGCCCAAGGGCGCATAACAGACACACCGCAATCACATCTGAAAAAACACTCCGGATGAACGAAAAGAAGAAGAAGAAGAGAAATGTAATAAAATGTCCTACAAAACTACCTACAAAGTTTAACCCATTTAACAAATGCCTGGAAAAAGTCGGATGTGTTGGCTGAAAGGCACAAATATTGCAGCTCTGCTATAAACCTCCAAAATAAATTGTTTTAAATATTTAAAGCGAAGAAGAAGAAGAAACAAAAATAGTTTAAAATGCTCTGGACTGTCCCCAGAGGCAAAGAACAAGCAAGGAACCAATGTTGTTATTATTGTTGTAATACATCCAGTGGCACTCGGGCTCTTTCCCTTTGGCTCAAGACATGTAGGGATACATGCAAGTGTCCATCAGCTGTTGCTTTGTTTCATATGAATTGCTCCTTTATCTTTCTTTGGCCTAGCAATTTTCTGATATCTGCAAGAGCTAGACACTCAAAGATGTTGTTCCTCATCCCATAAGGATGTGTGCAAAGTGGACACTCTGGATTTTGCTGTGATGAATTCTGTTTAGGTGCATGCTAAGAGAGGAAGGGAACAGAGTTACAGGTCTTGTTTACCTGACTTGCTAATGTAATGATCACATGGTCGTGATTCTCCAAACCATAGCCACACAGGTCCTCACCCCCGGGAGGTACATAACATTGATCAATGTATGGTGACTTCCTTGGTACAAATTGATTTCTTCATAAGTGATAGATGTACACATTTTGAGAACATGTCTCTTCCCTGTGACAATTTAGGAATGTGAATCATGGACTATTTCATAATCACTAAAGGAGACAATCAAAGCATTTAAACTTAAATGTTGTAGAGTAAATTCTTAGAATACCATAGGTCAAGAAAAAGAAAAATACTGACACTCTCCAAGATCTGAACATTGAAGAGAACTGGTTCGTCAACAGCTTCATATCTCGGGTCTGAAATACTTTCACCATAATAAATGTCACAGTGGCTTTGAAAGAACAGGAGGAAAAGCATTGTTGCTGAAAGAAGAGGAGGGGGTCGATCAGCATGATATTGGACACAGGAGATTGCAAGTGTCTTGGGTGTAAACATGCACAAGGCAGAAGAACTGGTGAAGAATTGAGAATCTTTTTGACAGGTTGTAATGAGAGCGGTGTTCTGCAAAGGGCTTGCTACATGATGTTGATAGAGTAATGAATATAGATAAAGTACAGAAATATTTGAAAAATTATATATAGGTTCATAACTTACTAATACAATCCTAGCTCTAGCTGTTAAGTAAGCTCAGAGAAAATGCTGTCATTTTTTTTATCTTGCTTCATGGACTATGTCAGAAATCCAAAATGGTTGTAATACAATGGATCCCATCACATCGCAGCTGGACTGCCTGGAAATAAAGAGGCTGACATATTAGCAAAGGAAGGTGGAAGGCTACCTCAGCCTGATATAGATATAACCTAAGATGACGCCAAGAGGTTTGTAAGGAGTAGTTATAGAACCATTTGGGAATCAGAGCATTCAGGCCACTGGAAAGATAATGCATATTACCAACTCGACTGAAATTAACTAGTTGCAATCTTCAGATTCCACACAGGACATAAGAGACTGAAACTGAAATACCACTTGTACAAAATACACTAAAGATAGGAGATACTGATGCATGTGACTGTGGAACTGGTAAAATGACAGTTAAACATATGCCGCAAGAGTGTCCAGGAAATGCAAACTGAGACTAAATGTCATGGCAAGGCAGACCAGGCCCTAAGCCTTGGTCAACAACTGGTCTAGGATCAAAGCTCTGACAGGTGGACAGTTAGTCATTGCTTTGCTGATCTGGCAGCTTCTGCAGCTTGCCTTGTTTCAGATGTATTGGTGTTACCTTTCTTCTGGAGTAAACTATGCAGGCTGAGAGAGGGATCGTGCTGCATGGGCAAAACATGGTCTCCACAATTCAGCCCAGGTTTTTATGCTGTGGAGAGATATCCACGGTATGGTTGTATTATTATGCCTTTTTTTTTAAGCACAGTGTAACAAACTATCATCTGTCAAGATGGCAGGGTGCCAGAGTATGGAGATGTCAACGAGTTCAAGCTGTCTACTGCTTTCTTTACATATATTCAAGTTGACATCTGAAGGTGTAAGAAGAAGAAGAATTTTGCTTCATGATTTGGTTTCTGAGTTTGGTGAGAAAAAGAGTTCATTACTTATATTCCCATTGCTCTCTCACCCAATTTTCTTCTTACATTTTGCAGATATCGGCGCATGTGAATCTATCATGAAATACAAAGGACAAACAGATTTTGAGGAGTTCTTGAAAACTGAGCATAGTGAGTGGGCAAACCTGTTTTTTTTGTTTTTAAATTAAAAACATTAATTTTTTGAAAGTAATTCCATTTTTATGAACCTTATATAAAACTGAGTATAGTAACCAGACCTGTTGCTTTTTTACCAGTAACGTTAATTTTTTTTAAAGTAAGTTCATATTTACAAACCACTAAAATCTCTTACAGATGTGGTAAAAAGTCCATATTCCACTCAATCATCATTGTGTGCCATAGTCATCATTTGCCATCTCACACAATCATGTCTTTGATCAGGTCTGTTCTTGTCCAGATTATGTCATGTGGCGAAACCATTGAGGTACATATCTCTTTGTCTTCCCCTTGCTATTTTCCCATCAGATTTATCAGGTATCACTGAATTATCAACTTTATTTCTCTTCATAACGCCCATAAATCTGTAAATTTTAGTCTAATTTCTCAAATCAGTTTGCGATTTCCATTTGTTTCTGAAAGGACTGGCTCATTTGCTTTTCTATCCATCCATGATATTCTTTGTGATTTCCTCAGAAGCCACATTTCCACTGCCATTAGATATTTTTCAACCTGTTTGTTTATTGGCCAAATTTCACATACATACAACAGTATAGGTTCTATATAGCACTTTAACACATTTTTCTCACTGCTGTTGACAGCATTGTATTGGTATGTTTTTCATCTTGCAAAAGGCTACTTTTACCACTGTGATTCTTGTTATAATTTCTACAAGGCATCTGCTGTCATATGTTATGACACTTCTAAGATAGGTGTACTTATTTACTTCTTTAAGAATGTTTCAATTTACTTGGATATAAGACAATGATATTTATTCTTGGAGATAACCATAATTTGTTTTTTGTTTTTGTTTTTGATTTTTTTTTTGTTTTTTTAAATTTAATTCCATCTCTAATTGAGACCCATTTTGTGGCTTTACAGTTGGCACAACAGGGATATTGTAGTTTATTTTACATTAATAGTCTTTACTTATTGTAGTTTATTTTAGATTAATGGTGTTTACTTTTCCCAGCTAAATCTCTGGTACCCAATTTGTGAGACCCTGTGTATGTGTTAGAAAAAGACTGGCTGTAGGGGTTAAATAACATGAAAGACCTGTGGCACAACACCAGCTATTAGACAAAGGTAAACATGCTTAGAGCATGCATCTTTCCTGTGTGGCAGTATACAATTGTGAATCCCGGACCAGTTTACAAAGACGTCAGAAGAAAAACTAAGGCTCTGGAACTTCAGTATTACAAATTCACTGAAACCATGGAGCAAGAAGACAAAAAAATGTACTGGCTTTCTTCTTGGTCTGAACATTGAAGAAAACTGGCTGATGAACAGCAGCATATCTGGGAATAAATCACTTCGGCCACATGAACACATCACACAGCAAACATCACAGTCATTAAAAAGTTCAGTAATAGAAAACATGATTTATGGTAGAAGAGGTCGGAGCCAGCCAATATGGTGATGGACACAGGGCATTATAGATAAACAGGCACAGGACATTATAGACAAACAGACATAGGGCATTATAGACAAACAGACACAGGACATATACACATGACATTATAGACACCATTATAGACACAGGATATTACAGAAAACAGAATATAGGACATTATAGAATCAGTACGTTATAGACACAGAACTTTACAGACACAGGACAATACAGACGACACAGGAAATTATAGACACAGGATATTACAGAACACTTGACATAGACACAGTACATTATAGACAGGACATTACAGACACCCTATACAGGAAAATATATGATTTAGGATAACTGGCAGATAAGTGTTGAGAATTGTCAGCAGGTTATGAGGAGTGTGATGTTCTGCAAAGGATTTGTTACCTGATAATGCGTGTGTGTTTGTGTGTGTCACTTCTCTTTCTCCGCCTCCTCCCCCCAGATATTGTACTAGTTGAAAACAAATTCAGCCGATACCAGGGATGAAACCTCAGGCCACTGTATTGACCATATCCACTTTTAATTTTTGTTGATTTACTTGCTGTAGACACTAAAAAGCACTCTACATCACAATATTTCTACCAACTTTATGTTACCATTGCCAAACCTGGAAAATTTACCATTATTTTTTGGGAAGAAAAATTACCACTATGGAAATGAGAATCCTGATGCTCAATGTATCAAGAAGAGAGAAAATCAGAAATGATGAAATCAGGACTACGGTGAGGTAATAGCAGCACTAGATTTCATTAGAAAACAGCAAGTGAAATGGTTCAGCCACATAACTAGGCTATCAGCTGACAATAAACCACAATAAGCAGTGATGTACGGACCAAATGGAACCAGAAGAAGAAGCCGACCATGTGAGTGATGGACAGAGGGAATAACAGAGTCCATGGGAATCTTGATGTATGAAGCCGGGCACTCTCCCGCTGTTTATGCTTCACCTCGACACTGCAAGGTACAAGATGAACAAGATGTGATGAGATGGCTCACTGTATTTTTTAACAACTTTATTGCAGTTGAACTTATTTCATTGTTTGCCTTTATCTTCTCAGTGTGTTGTCAGTTTTGAACAATGCATACCAGAATCAACAGCCATCCCTGCCATATCAATCCCCAACATACACTACTTTGACAATCTTCTAATAAATGCCCTGAACTTTCATAGGTTAAGGAAAAGCTACTCCAGCCATCTTCAACTCACTCTATGGGTTCCTGGAACAGCTCAGATTAAAGGCACCTTCACTAGGATGGCATTGGACTGCCAAGATTGAACAACTCAGCATCATGAGGACTAACAACAACAACTTTGGCTAAATGTTCTCTCTGTGTCTCTCTGCCTGGATGGGAGTCTCTGTGGCCAAGTGGCTACACCACCTGCCTCATGTTCTGAAGGTTGTGGGTTTGATTCAGGGCCACATCATTCAGTTCATGAATTCAGGTTTCTCAGAGATTCCTGGGGGTCATTGCTGGAGCTATGGAGTTCGTGCTTTGTGCAACACTTTCAGCAGGCTGCCCTGTGTAAAGAGACCGAGCCATATGGGCTAAAACCCAGTGCTACAAAGTCTATCTTCTTGCCCTTTAAACCACTTTCATCCGCCTGGATCCAGTTTTTCTACAGAGCCAAACCATCTTAAATTATATTTACTATCTTTTTGCCTTCAGCTCTTTTGGATGGAACATGCATCAAAGAAAACATGGCCTACATTGAGGAGTGCATTCACAAACAGGTGAGTTCTATGGCTGAAAATAGGCTTAGTTTTTATATTTATTTCATATATATTTAGTATATATTTAGAATATATTTAGTATATATTTCCTTGACAGCCAGAATGAGTAATCTAAATGTGAAAGAGGCTCAGTCATAATGACAATTTACCACTGACATCAGACAGAGGCTGTCACCATTATTTTGACTACATCATAAGAAGAGAAAAACTGCCTCATGTTGTGACAACTGGAAAGATTTGTGGAAAGAGAGATAGATGAAGGCATGGAGAAAAGATTCTTGACAGCCTGTTCTCATGGCACGAAAAGGTGTCATTACATAATTTGAATCACGCTGTTGGAGATTGCATGGTGTGGAGAGGGATGATCACCAACGCCAGTTGGTATGGCACTTGATGATTTATTTAAGCATCTTCATGTTTGTGTGGTTGCATACAAGCCTTTAATGTCCTGGGGTTTAGTATCTATTGAAGTTTGTCTAGAAAGTCAGGACTGTGTGTGTATCTACGCCAGATGTACAGAATCTATACACATACACTTGTGTGTCAGGTCGTAGTCAGACATGACAGAGCTACAATGATGACAATTCATGATACTATCTGCTTTCTGCTAACACTGAATGTTGGGCAGTACTGACCAAACCTCTCTCTCTCTCTCTCTTACTCTCTCTCTCTCTCTCTCTCTCTCTCTCTCTCTCTCTCTCTCTCTCTCTCTCTCTCTCTCTGTGTGTGTGTGTGTGTTTTTACTGTAGATAGATGGATGGATGGATAGGTGGGTAGGCCTGCAGGTTTGGGTGGATGAGTTAGGTAGGTGGGTAGAAAGGGTGGGGGAATTGAGTGTGTGAGAGAAATAGAGAGAGAGAGAGAGAGAGAGAATGCTAACATGCAGGTAACAATTTATAGCAACACCTGCTAAGCACAGGTAAAGAAAACACAATAGGAAAAGATCCTTATAAATATTTACAACTGTCATGTGGTATCTTTATTGCTTATTTTTTTACTAAAGTAATAAATAAAATATTACTGCTTACCATTTACACATTATTTTTTTTTTTTTAAATAATTTAAAAATAATTTTTGTTAATGTAAATGTTGAAATTCCCATTCCACAGTTTTCTCCAATTCTGACGCTGAGACTATTTTGTCTGCTGTCATTGACCCAAGAAGGGGTCAACTCCAGGGACTACAAGGCACTGAAGACACAGTTTCTGCATGTGAGTTGTCAGCACCTCATTTATATTTGATTTATAGCCACTTTTGATGAATAGAAATAGTGATTTGAAACTTAATGTGCCCATACTTGAATGATTCAGCTCAGAATACAAATAGATGAAAGGTAAGGTTTGTAACATGATGCTGGATGGGGATCATAAAATGAGATGGTAAATTTGGAGATGATAATGGTGATAAATAGATAAATATGGAAGTTGTTACAATAGTAAAAGTTAGTTGCTTATCTTTTATAGAACATTGCAGTCAACTCCAGCATTTATTGGCTATTTGTGATGTACTAGGTAATTGAAATCAACCTTTGAAATCAATAAGTCAGCTTTCAAATCTTAATTCAAACCCTTGACTCAATATGACAGGGAATTCTTACGCGCAGATTCACTAATCCTGAAGCCACAATGCCAGTTTGTATGTACATTGTATACACATTTTCTTGCACACCCCAAGGTCATAGATATGAAACATTTGGCGACATTAGAGATCTAATCTGGCGATTTTCTAAGTGTAAAAACAAAATCAGCTCTCACAACTTTATTAACGACAACAAAGACAGGCTCTTTGTTTCAGCATAGGGTTTTCCATGTTCATTATGTGACTACGTTAGTCAGATATGACTGAGCTACTGTATAACAGTAGTGTTAGCACCAAATTTTGGGCGGCTCTCACCAAACCCGACACCCCACATTGTGCCAACAGTTTTGGATAGAGGAGCACAATTTGGAGGATACAAGCCTTATTCTAGTGCATGGAAATGCAGCTTAAAGACTAAATATCATGGTACGTCAGAAAAGGTCCTAAGCTCTGAAAACATTTCTCTAGTCTGGTGTCTGATTTTCCTCATGATATACCCTGCCTCCTGATATATTCTATAGCCTGAGAACACGAGTCCATATTTGCTAATAGCTAATTTTCAGGCGAGCGAATATGTATATATCACACTCAGAGATAAGCTAGAAAGAATAAGATTGAAACATGGACAGCAGATAAAACAGTGGGTAGAGTTTAGCCTCAGCAATGAAAACAAAACTGAAAGGTAATGTTAATCGAGTTTCTGGCTATAGAAGTGAAGTGAGTGGGAATATGTAATGCAAAGTAACATAATATTTAACTAAATAAACATTAAAATCAACTGAACAAATGTCAATATGAAAATGGTATTTGCTAGAATCAAATGACAAACAGTCAAGCAAAGAATTCACCCAACACATCAATGTAAATATTAAGGTGCTCAATTATCCCTAAATGATGAATGATGACACTTAAATCAGTTATTAAAACTATGAATGATAACAGTTAACAAATATCACTAAAAGTGATGGATGATGGTGGTTAACTCATAAGATACTATCTTTGTAAAAGTTATTTATACTCTAAAAACTTCAACTACAAACAGCTAAGTTTGATATTAGCTGAAGATTACAAGAGTTATTTAAAAAAATTATTTGACTAGAGTTTAATAGAATCACTATGCTTACTTGAGTGTCCTGGCTCAAAATGCGGCCTAAGACCACAAATTGTTATAAGATATAGTCCAAGATTATATTGCGGATGAAAATCTGAATTCAATCTCTGGTGAGAAGCCCAAAGTATGAATTGATTAATTATATCCAGGAGAGGCAACCAAATTATAGGAGTGATGTGGAACTCATTTTTGTTAGCTGATAGAGTTATCGCTCACTCTGGTATTGTAGTGGGTGCGGGTTCACTTCCCTGACGCTCACAACCCAAGCAAGCAATCGGGACAGATGTATTTTATAGACTGAATAAAGACCAAGACCCTGGATACACAAGCACACAGCTGGAAATGGCTCATTAAAAGGTAAAAGTAGCTGGTCTTGGCTCCCCAAGAAGTGGGAAGGAGGAGGTTAGATGCCAAGGTTAACATCTGTTTGTTGATTACTAGGCAGGGCAGGTTTCCTCCCTGACAATCTTCCCTCCCTGGTTAATATAATGAGTCCCCCACCAAGTATCGTACTTAACAGGTACACAAACACAATTATGTAGGCTTGGAAAATATTAAAATAGAACTATGAGTGAAACAAATACCACTGTGTTTATCTATCAATATCAATCATTAAAACATGATGGTTGCCGAATGATGATAGTGAATTGGTGATTTTGAGATATAAGACATTCACATATACTAGGTAGTGATGTGAAATGACAGTCGTAAGAAATGATGTACATAATATGATTTTACATGAACATGTATGATACAATACGTAACTTAAAATGTTACTTGTGGCATGACTGGAATACAGGTCTTAAAATGAGATTTCAAGACAATGTTTTTTGCGAATGCAAGTATTTTCACCACCAGGTGTCTCCTCATTGTCACTGAACAGGATCATGTAACCTCGTGCTCTGTTTAAGAGCTAGGAATAGACGATCAGGAATGTGTAGTTTCTAAGATCTACACATATAAAATCCTATCTTACACATATATCACCACACATACACAAAAATTGTGCCTATATGATACATATACCACACATACATACACAAAAATTGTGCCTATCTTATACATATACCACACATACATACACAAACATTGTCATAATGTCTGGCAATGTCTCTCATCCAAGTTTATCTATTTTACTCTCCTCTCTCTCCCCTCTTCTCTCTATCTCTCTCACTCTGCCAAGTCGGAAGGACTTTTCCATAGTCGAATATGTCCCGTTGTTACAATTGCTGCCTTCACCTTATTGGTCACGTCATGAAGAATGGAGTATCCTAACTCTACATCTCTCATTCAGACACAAGGTTTGTTTGCAGCCGCTCCTTTACCAAAGTTGTTTCAGCAGATTAAGTGTTCGATGGTGGTAATACAATACTTGCCGGTGATCAGTCTCTGCGTCAGCCTGATATGAGTTATGATGAACACATGTTCATCACGCACTTGTAATGGCTACGCACACCATATACCCGTTACATAGTTTGGGTAATGTATACACCACAACACCTTTGCTTCAAACACAACCATGATACTATCATATAACATTCACCATGTTACATCTGAAGCATACTACAACAATAACCAATGTGTATAAAGAATGCTACTCATAATAATAATAATAATATAATAATAATAATAATAATAGCACAACAAGCATTCCCCCTGGTGTGTTATTACTGTTTTAAACATCATATACATTTTTGTATATCAATATAATAAACAATATGCATAGAAACTAGTCCTAGCATAGCATGATATTCCTACTTGTGTAGTAAGAATGAAAGAAATATAGTAATACAACTATCAACTATATACAACAAAATGAGAAATTAATATCTCTCATTGAAGTGACATACATCGGACAGACAAAATGAAAGTCTGTAAATGTAATGTCATTACTTAGCTGAATGGTCACTAGGAAATAAAGTCAATAGGAAATTCTAAAGAACAAAAGAATCAAGACTTATCAATAAATGATATATTCATATAAAAATCGCTTTTACCTGATTCTTCCAGAAGACATCACTCCATCTCTAATGGAGAATTCCCAGGCACTGGTATTTATACTAAGTTTGATTATGACCCTTATCTGTTGGCGGCCTTTCACCTTCTCACTCTGCATTTAGCACGTAGATGTTAGAGCATGTGGTTTTCTGAACCAGCCGTTGGGTCAGATCACACATTTGTTAGATTGAAAGTTTCCCTCAGTCCGAAATTCCACTGCTCCATGCTAACCGGGGATAGATTTTCGCGATTTTGTTTGATGCCAAACTGTCAATTCAACCTTGCAGATCCTTTTGCTGGTGAAAAGAAATCGCGGCAAATTTGCGATCACTGTAGAAACCTAGACTGTCGTCGCTTTGTTCTACTAGCACAATTTTGTGTCATAGATTTGTAGATGCTGAGCGTGAAGTTTTTTGTTGTCTATGTTTTAATTGATTCCATCTTGATTGTACAATGAGAGATTCATTCTGATGTGATCTGTAGCTTTCCATAACAGTGTCTTTAAAGGATGGCCTTTGAATTTAATTTTATGAGCTCTGTCCAGTAGAAGTTGTTCATAATTGTACAGAAAATGTGAGAGATTGTATTGCAATATCTGTATTGAAGATTAGTTGTGGTAGTTCTATGCTTCTTAAAGTTTGACAGTGATAAAGATGACAGTGAGGGTGATGATGATGTTTGTGGTGTCTACAAGAATCTGTGTGTAAGGCAAGTGGTGCTGTTGGCTTAACATTATTTGGTAGGTGTGACTGAAATATTTCAGGCTTGTTTAGAAAGGGGCTGAGTGGTCTCGAGGTATGGTGTCCACCTCGAGTGCTGGAGGTCCCAGGTTCAAGCCCCGTTGAGGGCTGGGATTTTTTCACGTGGACTACTAGTAACAACATTTCCCCTGCTCTCTGGGTAGTGAGATTGGATGCCTGTGTGTATTGTTGCGCACATAAAAAAATCCCTTGGCAGTTGGAAATTGAAAAAGAGTAGCCTAACAACGCTGCCCGGGCAAAATTTCGAGTTAAAAAATCTACCCAAAGTATTTCAGGATCCTTGCTGGTGCTACGGAGTTCATGCACTGAGCTGAGATTCTCTAGACTTAGGTTTGAGTTAAGAGTAGAACGGAGACCTTATGGATTACACTTGTGTGCCGTAAATTTGATCCGTCGACTAAACTAAACTTAGAGTGAATGATGTCAGTTCATTTCATGAAAATACAAAGGATATCCTTGTGTAGTGTAACATATTATACATACATTTCCTTGTACTACACAGAGTCATGGATTTGAACATTTGGTGACATTTTTCAACCTAAAGAAATTGGGCATGTTCACCGAACAAGAGTTGGTTCAAAGTGGTGTTCGGTCATTGGTGCGCAAGTCTAATTATACCTTGCTGAATCGTAAACTAGGACTGGTTCCTAAACAGTCAGATGACTATGATCTGAAAACTCCAACTGACATTTCTTACGTCTACAGTGGTGCATATTCTCCTCTGCCATGCAAACTTGTGGAGCAGGTATGTCATCAGTCGCAGTCAGAATGTACTCGTTCCACTTAATCAGATTCATTGATGCTCATCTCTCATAATCAGATTCATTAATGTTCATAATCAAATTCATTGTTGTTCATAATAAGATTCATTGATGTTCATAATCAAATTTATCGATGTTCATAATAAGATTCATTGATGTTCATAATCAAATTTATCCATGTTCATTATGAGATGTGTTGATGTTCATAATCAGATTCATTGATGTTCACCCTCTGATGGATACATCCACTGTTGGACTCCTGGGTTCCATTACTTTATTCATAAACATATTTTGTGTAGCTGAGACCATATTTTATTTAGCTGAGAACAAATTTGATTTAGCTAAGAACATATTTTATTTAGCTAAGAGCCTATTTTATTTAGTTGAGAACATATTTTGAAATACCTGCTACAGTTCTTACTGCCTTTGCCAATTGTCCTGTCATATGTGAGTATATGTGTGTGAGTGGCCTGCAGGTGGGTGAGTGGGGGGAGGGAAGGATGTGAGCAGTCAAATGAACATATGTCTTCTTTTGCCTGTCATCTCCCACTGAAGCATAAGCCCTCATTGATTTCATGCCAAGCCTTTTGTGGACTTGTTTGTGATTGGCTGGATTCCGCAGCTAAAGTTTTCAATGGGATAAGGTAGCCAGTCCCATACCAACTTTCATTGGTTGCCTCTTATGACATGCATGGTAGGCTACAGTGTTGTATGCTTGGCTTCCCTCATGGACCCTGGTAACATACAGGCCAGTGGAAATATGTGTCTGTTTTTTTTAACACTGTCATTCAAAATTTCTAATTATGAATTGAAGGTCGTCCACGAGTTTGTGTATTTGGGGTCGACAATATCAGATAATCTTTCATTAGAGATAGAAATCGACAGATGCATTGGAAAGGCAGCCACAACATTTTCCAGGCTAACTAAAAGAGTTTGGGAGAATAATAGACTAACAGAGTGTGCTCAAGTATATAAAGCTTGTGTACACTACTCTATGGGTCTGAATCCTGGACCCTGTACTCAAGACAGGAAAGAAAGACCACATAACAAACAAACATGTGCTTGAAAGAGCAGATATTACTACAGTGCACTCCCTCCTCAAGCAGAGACGCCTCCAGTGGCTGGGCCACGTATCTCGAATGGAGGATGAACATATTCCCAAAGATCTATACAGAGAACTAGCCACAGGAAATAGGCCAACCGGAAGACCCAAAATGCGATATACGGATGTGTATAAACAAGATATGAAAACCCTGGGAATAGATCCAGACAAGTGGGAAAGAGTTGCAACAGACAGATGTTCCTGGAGAAGAGATGTACGAAACGGACTGGTGCTCTTTGAGCGCAATCTGATCCAACAAACTGAGGATAAGTGGCACAGGCTTAAAACGCAGTCACTTACTGCGGGACCTGCCTCGTCTCATAGATGCAGAAACTGTGACAGAGATTGTCACGCTCGCATTGGACTATACAGTCACCAGCGGTGCTGCCAGGTACCTCCCAAGCGGCACAACTCTATAGTCCTTCAGGACTGAAAGAGGCCCACTACTACTATGCTACAGTGGCTTCTCCAGCACATAGAATTTGACAAGTGAATGTCTAGATACTATGCTACAGTGACTCCTATACATAGAAGTTGACAGGTGAATGTCTAGATACTATGCTACAGTGACTCCTATACATAGAAGTTGACAGGTGAATGTCTAGATACTATGCTACAGTGACTCCTGTACATAGAAGTTGACAGGTGAATGTCTAGATACTATGCTACAGTGACTCCTATACATAGAAGTTGACAAGTGAATGTCTAGATACTATGCTACAGTGACTCCTATACATAGAAGTTGACAGGTGAATGTCTAGATACTATGCTACAGTGACTCCTATACATAGAAGTTGACAGGTGAATGTCTAGATACTATGCTGCAGTGACTCCTGTACATAGAAGTTGACAGGTGAATGTCTAGATACTATGCTACAGTGGCTCCTATACATAGAAGTTGACAGGTGAATGTCTAGATACTATGCTGCAGTGACTCCTGTACATAGAAGTTGACAGGTGAACGAATGAACGAACGAACGAACTTTATTTTCGAAGGGTAACAAATTGTGCACGCAGGCCCGTCTTACATTCGGCCCTTCCAATCACTCATCTTTCATTCATCAGTGCATTGTGCATTCACATAGGAAAAAAACATTGTCAAATGAATGTTGTAAGCATAAACAATGCATGTTACCATGTTATGAGATAAATCCCCCACCCACCTACTAATGTCTAGATACTATGCTCCAGTGACTCCTGTACATAGGAGCTGCCAGGTAAATGTCTAGATACCATGCTTCAGTGGCTGCTCCTGTACATAGGAGCTGCCAGGTAAATGTCTAGATACCATGCTTCAGTGGCTGCTCCTGTACATAGGAGCTGCCAGGTAAATGTCTAGATACCATGCTTCAGTGGCTGCTCCTGTACATAGGAGCTGCCAGGTAAATGTCTAGATACCATGCTTCAGTGGCTGCTCCTGTACATAGGAGCTGCCAGGTAAATGTCTAGATACCATGCTTCAGTGGCTGCTCCTGTACATAGGAGCTGCCAGGTAAATGTCTAGATACCATGCTTCACTGGCTGCTCCTGTACATAGGAGCTGCCAGGTAAATGTCTAGATACCATGCTTCACTGGCTGCTCCTGTACATAGGAGCTGCCAGGTAAATGTCTAGATACCATGCTTCACTGGCTGCTCCTGTACATAGGAGCTGCCAGGTAAATGTCTAGATACCATGCTTCAGTGGCTGCTCCTGTACATAGGAGCTGCCAGGTAAATGTCTAGATACCATGCTTCACTGGCTGCTCCTGTACATAGGAGCTGCCAGGTAAATGTCTAGATACCATGCTTCACTGGCTGCTCCTGTACATAGGAGCTGCCAGGTAAATGTCTAGATACCATGCTTCACTGGCTGCTCCTGTACATAGGCGTACAGTTATATTTAACTGTATTGTTGTTACTTTCATTATATATGTCATTCAGTAAAAATTGTAAAATTGAGTGTACTGTTTTTCATGACACAAATTTGGTCTGTGTAGATTATCACCAGAGATACCCTGATTGGCTTGGAGGATGTTGGCAGAATGTGTGGCGGGCTGCATTCAGACCTGAAGATCAAGAACAGAGGTTTGGGACCAGGTAGATCAAAATCATTGTAACTTTATGCATGTGTGCATTTACTCTCATTGCCTTCATTATTTTAATGAGATAAATATTATGATAGTTTCATACTCCCTACCTTCTTTGATGTAATAAAGCTTTGGAGAATTGGCTAGAAAACATTGGTGGTATTTACTTGATGATGTAGACAATTCTGGGTACATGTTTTCACTTCTGGGAATTATAAAACATATATCTATAAACTGTAGCAGTAATATATAAAGATGGAAAGAAACTTTATTTCAACCACAACCTGTGCTCATCTAACTGGGATCAATATCATTGTTAATGACTCTTGAGTAGCAAAAATTGGTGCACCTCTCTGCACCTTAATGGGACCTTCCTCGTCATACAGATGCGGAAACTGTGACAGAGACTGTCACTCTCTTCACTCTTGTCACAATGAAGTTGCCCTCTCTTTTATTAGCACATTCTTGTCAATAAAGAGCCTATTTCCATTAATGTTTTGGTAACTATTTTTATGGTTATTTTGTGTATTGACTTATATCTGTGTGTTGTTAATTTATTATGTATGCATTTTGTATAGACATTAGTGTTTGTTTTAGGGAGTCTCCGTGGCGAAGTGGTCAAGCCGCTTGACTCGGGCTCCGAAGGTTGTGGGTTCAATTCCGGGCCGCATCCTTCGGTTCACGAGTTAAATTTTTCGGAGACTTTTAAGCGACTTTTTATTAGTGTTTATTTCCTTCTAAAAAGAGCTATAACTTATACATCTTTATCACATGCCGTGGTCTGAAGCAGACATTGATGATTGTGACTCAAATTCCCTCTATCATTTGATATTTTAATGAAGTTTATGTAGTTTATATCACTATTATTTGTTTAAGCTTTCCATATACTTCTTTCTCAGTCTTTTCTACCTCTCTTGCCTAGTGTGTTCCCACATCAGGTTATTTCTCATTCCACCTCTTCTGTTTAGTATTCCCCTTATATTTTAGTTGCTTCTACCATATGTTTTGATGTGTGGTCTGGTGACACCTAGAGATCTCGGTACCTCAGTGTTTGTTTTCTTCTCTCTTCACAGTTTTTTCATCATTCTTCACAAACTTCCTCCAGTTTGTTCATCTTTTCATTACCCAACACATGTTGTGATTGTAATGAACTCACAGAGTATGATGAGAAAGGAGAGTACAGACGTGCTTCGGACAGAGTGGCAGGCTTCCATTCAACAATCGAAAATAGAGAGCGTCTGTTGGATTTTTTCCCCAGGACATGCTGGTGTGGTGGGAGATGGACAGGAGGACAGATTGGCTGAGTCTGCACCCCTTGGTGGGGTATTGGTGCGTGATGGGGTAAATGTGGTTGGGGCCCTTAAAACTGTGTGTAGTACATAAGAACTGGTAGATCATCATGGCTTGGAGAGAACGGTGCTGCAGGGAGTGACCAGAGGATCTGACCAACACTCAAAACTCAGAGGAAAGGCCAAACGGATACATGATCAGACTGCTAATTGTATCATTAGTATTGGGACTCTTCACTGACTGTTGCATGTGAGGACAGAGCACATAGGGGAATGTCTTGTGGGCTTTGATGTTGGTTCTTGACTTTTCTCATCTTACCCAATAAGCTGATTTTGTTACACACATACCAGATTTGTTTGTATTGTTTTTGTATATATATAGTATTATATAGGTATATATATATATATATATATATATATATATATATATATATATATATATATATATATATATATATATATATCACAGATGGGAGCCGGAAGCATTGTGGCTTGATGCTTGCCTGCCATCCCGGCAGTCATGGGTTTAAATCTGCATCAATGTGTGTTCAGATGTTAAATATTGACCTGAGCTTCCAGGCTGACCCAGCTGAACAAAAAATGTCTTGGGAAATAAAGGTGGCCAGCATGATACAGACCTCACTGCCCACTGCGTGTCGATTGGTCAATACAAATATGGGTCTAGCCCATTGCACCTTCAGATATGTAAAAGGGTTCTCTATTGACATCACAAACAAACCTGGACTACGACTGTCATATTTGTGGGATATGTAGAGTTGAGAGTGTTGATATTGTTTCTGGGCACTAGCTCAGATTACACCGTACATGTTATATTCCCTATCTGTTATGATATTGTTTCTGGGCACTAGCTCAACTTACACCGTACATGTTATATTCCCTATCTGTTATGATATTGTTTCTGGGCACTAGCTCAACTTACACCGTACATGTTATATTCCCTATCTGTTATGATATTGTTTCTGGGCACTAGCTCAACTTACACCGTACATGTTATATTCCCTATCTGTTATGATATTGTTTCTGGGCACTAGCTCAACTTACACCGTACATGTTATATTCCCTGTCTGTTATGATATTGTTTCTGGGCACTAGCTCAACTTACACCGTACATGTTATATTCCCTGTCTGTTATGATATTGTTTCTGGGCACTAGCTCAACTTACACCGTACATGTTATATTCCCTATCTGTTATGATATTGTTTCTGGGCATTAGCTCAACTTACACCGTACATGTTATATTCCCTATCTGTTATGATATTGTGTCTGGGCATTAGCTCAGCTTACACCATACATGTTATATTCCCTATCTGTTATGATATTGTTTCTGGGCACTAGCTCAACTTACACCATACATGTTATATTCCCTGTCTGTTATGATATTGTTTCTGGGCACTAGCTCAACTTACACCGTACATGTTATATTCCCTGTCTGTTATGATATTGTTTTTGGGCACTAGCTCAACTTACACCGTACATGTTATATTCCCTATCTGTTATGATATTGTTTCTGGGCACTAGCTCAACTTACACCGTACATGTTATATTCCCTGTCTGTTATGATATTGTTTCTGGGCACTAGCTCAACTTACACCGTACATGTTATATTCCCTGTCTGTTATGATATTGTTTCTGGGCACTAGCTCAACTTACACCGTACATGTTATATTCCCTATCTGTTATGATATTGTTTCTGGGCACTAGCTCAACTTACACCGTACATGTTATATTCCCTATCTGTTATGATATTGTGTCTGGGCATTAGCTCAGCTTACACCGTACATGTTATATTCCCTGTCTGTTATGATATTGTGTCTGGGCATTAGCTCAACTTACACCATACATGTTATATTCCCTATCTGTTATGATATTGTTTCTGGGCACTAGCTCAGCTTACACCGTACATGTTATATTCCCTATCTGTTATGATATTGTTTCTGGGCACTAGCTCAACTTACACCATACATGTTATATTCCCTGTCTGTTATGATATTGTTTCTGGGCACTAGCTCAGCTTACACCGTACATGTTATATTCCCTGTCTGTTATGATATTGTTTCTGGGCACTAGCTCAACTTACACCATACATGTTATATTCCCTATCTGTTATGATATTGTTTCTGGGCACTAGCTCAGCTTACACCGTACATGTTATATTCCCTGTCTGTTATGATATTGTTTCTGGGCACTAGCTCAACTTACACCGTACATGTTATATTCCCTATCTGTTATGATATTGTTTCTGGGCACTAGCTCAACTTACACCGTACATGTTATATTCCCTATCTGTTATGATATTGTTTCTGGGCACTAGCTCAACTTACACCGTACATGTTATATTCCCTATCTGTTATGATATTGTTTCTGGGCACTAGCTCAGCTTACACCGTACATGTTATATTCCCTATCTGTTATGATATTGTTTCTGGGCACTAGCTCAACTTACACCGTACATGTTATATTCCCTGTCTGTTATGATATTGTTTCTGGGCACTAGCTCAACTTACACCGTACATGTTATATTCCCTATCTGTTATGATATTGTTTCTGGGCACTAGCTCAGCTTACACCGTACATGTTATATTCCCTATCTGTTATAACTAAATGACACTTTTGTAATAGTCATCATCATCATGTGCCATGCCGATAAGCAAGGGCGGCCATGTTTCGCCTTCTTACAAGATCACCAGTCATGGATCAGCTTTATGTTCTTGTCTCAACCATGCCACATGGCCAAGCCATCCAGGTATTTACTTGTCTGCCTTTCCCGTGTTCTTTTTCCCTCAATCTTGCCAGTTGTCACCAAGTTCTCCAGAAAATTTCTTCTCACAACGTGTCCACAAAATTTTGACTGTCTGCGTCTAATTTCTCCAATCAGTTTACGGTTTTTATTTGCTTCTTGTAGCACTTCCTCATTGGTTTTACCATTTGTCCATGGTATTCTTTGCATTTTCCTCAGAAACTATATCTCCACTGCCATTTAAGCTTGTCTTCTCATTGTCCACTCTCCACATCCATACAAAAATGCAGGTTCTATGTATAACTTCAACACTCTTTTTCTCATTGCAGTTGACATCTTTTTATTGGTTTGTATATTTTCCATCTGGCAACAATAACACCATTTATTTGACCCATGTTCAGGTAAAATGGCCCCAGTGATGGACCCGGCCATGAAAGTCATCCTGGTGTACTTTGTTGGAGGTTGTACCTACAGTGAGATCACTGCCCTCAGGTTCATCGCCAAGAGTCACGGTGGGTGGTCACGCTGTTTGCTTCATTCACAACAATCAAATGGGATAGAACTGTGGTTAAAAACAAAGTCAAGGGAATATTAAATTACCATTGTGTAGATGTTTTAGTGTTCTCTTGTCTTTGTTTTTATTTTATGATAAAGGCTTTTAGCCAAAGTCTCACCCTGTGATTGTGTTTTTGTAAAGCTGAACATACTACTGTTTGTTTCATAATTTATTAATTATTTATTTAATATAATGCCATTTGCCGTAACTAACGAGTGCTTTCATGAGATTAATGAAAGTCTAACATTATATATACAACTTTAAGAAAGAGACAATGTTCTTTTTTCATGTAATGAGAAGAGAAGCATGGTAAAACATGATGAGGACAGGAAAGATCAACAGTAGAAGTGGCAGAGGCAGACTAAGAGAAATGATGCTGGATGCTCAAAGACAGGGGCACGAAGGAACTACATTGATCCAGAACACCAGGCTCTGAGATCTGTGGAGATAAATGAATGCCCACTTCATATTGCAGGGCATATGATGATGATTATAATGATGCCATATGAAGAACAGATCAATGGCCATCTTCACAATGAAAGTTGGCTGCAAGGCATCTCCAGCACTCTCTGTTTCTTGGCGTGATGGTACAGTCCGACACCCTCTTTTCTAGTTCATCTCTTTATGATTTCCCTCACTGATTACCATTTGAACTAGTCTCTTTCTCTTGCACATCTTTCTTTCTCTTGCACATCTCCCTGTCTCTCAAACATCACTCTTTCTCTTGCACATCTCTCTTTCTCTTGCACATCTCTCTTTCTCTTGCACTTCTCTCTTTCTCTCGCTGTTCTATTTTTCTCTTGCACATCTCTCTTTCTCTTTCACATCTCTCTTTCTCTTGCTCTTCTCTTTCCCTTTCAATCTCTATTTCTCTTGCACATCTCTCTTTCTCTTGCACATCTCTGTTTCTCTCTCTCACACATCTCTCTTCCTCTTGCACATCTCTCTTTATCCTGCACATCTTGTTTGCCAAGTGTGAGGCTTCATATATACAAGGTCCTGCATAATGGGGTGGGATTACCAGTCACCTTCCTTTCCAGTTTCCAGCCATACTGGTAGAAACAAACCCTGCCACTACATGTGATTCATCAGTTTATCACCAGTACTCATAATGGAAACCACAATAGCCACTCTGAAGCCTACCTAGCATGTCATAAGAGGCATATAAGGAAGGATGGCTGCCTCATCCAATAGAAAACCTTAGCTACAACACCCAACCAGTCGTGAACAAGTCCTCATTTATAAAGGATTATTGAGAGCCTATAGTGCATTGTGAGATAACATACAGCAGAAGGGATTAACTATGATTGACCCCTGGACCATTGGTTTGGTAAGCCAATGCACTGATCACTATGCCACTGTTAAGTAGTTTATATCAACTAATGTTTGTGTTAGTGATATGTTACTTCTTGTTTTGTTGTAGGTTTGAAGATCATTATAGCCACAACTGCAATCATCACCAGCAACACCCTTCTAGAAGGACTGATGGAGAAACGGGCCAGATGACCGCTAGACCAGAGTCTGTCCTAGGGATTGTTAGTCTGCTTCCACGTATACTTATTTTACACAGATGTAACAAAGTCAAGGACTCATTTACTGGCCTTGAGGCTATTGGATATATGGTGCTAATTCCATAACATACCAAAATGGTTACATTTATCCTGCCCCTGCACAAATCATTAAAAAAATCATTGTTTATCTTTCTGTAGCTTGTTCATACACCTTGCAGACTGGTGTATGCAACTATGTTATTCCACAACCCTTTTCCTTTTGTTTATCAGTTCTGCTACTGTAAGTTGTCCATGCCCATGATACCAGTTATTTCATTTGTTTCCTGTGTACTGTCCCTTGTTTATCTTCTCATTGCTTATTGTTATAACTCAAATGTTCAACTGGTCAAAGAATGTTAACTTTATCCATCTGGTTGATGAGTTTGTGATAACTGGAAAGATTAACTGTGTTAAAGACAGATTGACAGAGGGAAAAAATACTGGATGATTTGACAGAGTGGTGTTAGAGATGATCAGCTGTAGATTTTGTCAAGAACTCGGAGGACAGATGTTTGTGGAGGAGTATGTTAAGAAAATAATAAACCTACCAGTAGGTAGATAGAGCCTGTTAGCTTGGATGGAATCTGTCTACGGAAGTAACTCTGACACACATACACATGCTGAACTCAGGCACACTGAAGTGCATAACTAGAAATGATGTATTCCCCTTGTAAGAGGAGCAAACAAGAAACTTAATTGTCCTATTCATGTCCACTATAACATGCCTTTCAATGTACTTTCATCATCATCATGTGCCATGCTGATAAGCACGGGAGGTCCTTGTCCACCACCTCATACAATCTTTGTCCACCACCTCATACAATCACCAAAATCTTGGATCAGCTCTGTGTTCTTGTCCTTACTATGCCATCCAGGTATTTCCTCTATACCTTCCCTTTGCTCTTTTCCCATAAATTATGCCAGTCTGTTTTAAGTTATGATTAAAATGCAGGTTTACTTACATACATAAGTAAGAACAGTTAAAAAGTCTGCCTTTGTTGAACTGTTATTTTGTTCTAGAACATTTTTATTGCATTGCTCAAGCAGACTTGTGTAATCATGTGACCTTTAATTTTAATAAATGAAGAGAAGAGTTTGTAGCTTGTATTAATGAAGTTGTCTTTTTTCACTTTATATATCAATTTGTATATTTATGATAAATTGGTGTGTCCGCTGTGGTGTTATACAAACATGAAGCCATCTGGAATGAGGGAACAGAGCTCTTATAAGAATGTCCTGAGGGCAGTGCTGTTGTATCTTAGCTCAACTGAACTCAACTCAACACTAGTAAAGCTTACCGCCTACTTTTCATTTTTTGGTGATTCATGTAAGGAATGAAACAAAACAGCACAAGCCAGACGGCTGTAAAATAGAATGACCACAACGCTTCATGATTAGCCCAAGTGCTGAAATATTTGATAATGTGACTTTGGTTCATGGGTTGTCTAGAATGAACATCACAGCACTTTGGACATATCTATATGTATTCGGTCTCCTCAGGAGACATCAGAGCACAGGAATACTGAGAGCGCTCATTGTTCTTGTACATCACTTGTAGGGTTTTATTTTCAAAATGTTATTCAGATGACATCTGCAGTCTCTGGGGACCTTTGGGGTTCACTGGAAGCGTTCTTATCAGTTCACTCACAGACTCCTGTATGCCTAAGAAAGTAGATTAACTCCAACCATTCATCATGTGCCATGCTGATAAGCGTGGCTGGTCATGTTTTGTCATCTCACTCGATCACCAGAGTTGTGGATTAACTCAGGGTCTTTCATATCTGAGTCTCTCTGATTATCAGTTCTTGTGTGTGAGTGGATGGTCAGAGAAAAACGAGGAATCTGGTGTTCAGCTTATGAAGACTGAAAGTTTGTGGATGACTTTGTGCTGTGAGAAGCAGGTGCACAATAGCATTGTGGGAATTGTGTGTTTGTGACCTCATGTTTGCCAACAGATTAGTAATACAATTATGTTTGCAGATATACATGTGTAATGTATGTATATTTTGAGATAACATGAGTTATACATTTATATGGAGATATAATTATTGAGACATATATGTTTGAAGGTATACTTATTGGTTTATTTGTTTCCTGACACAAATAGTGATGCATTTATATTTGCAGATGTAACGTATAACAGAACAAAACATAGTAAAACAGAACGAAGCAAGTTCCTGTGATGTGATAGGGCCATAACATTTTGTAGGCCTGAATGCATGGAGGAATAGTGCTGTGGTACATCCCATGTTGTCCTATATCTGGCCTTTATGTTTAGCACAGGACATCCCATGTTGTGCTACATCTGGCCTTTATGTTTAGCACAGGACATCCCATGTTGTGCTATATCTGGCTTTTATGTTTAGCACAGGACATCCCATGTGCTATATCTAGCCTTTATGTTTAGCACAGGACATCCCATGTTGTGCTATATCTGGCATTTATGTTTAGCACAGGATATCTCATGTTGTGCTATATCTGACATTTATGTTTAGCACAGGATATCCCATGTTGTGCTATATCTGGCATTTATGTTTAGCACAGGACATCCCATGTTGTGCTATATCTGACCTTTATGTTTGGCACAGGACATCCCATGTTGTGCTATATCTGGCTTTTATATTTAGCACAGGATATCCCATGTTGTGCTATATCTAGCCTTTATGTTTAGCACAGGACATCCCATGTTGTGCTATATCTGGCCTGTATGTTTAGCACAGGATATCTCATGTTGTGCTATATCTGGCTTGTATGTTTAATATAGCAAAGTGCATTTTAGTACATCGTATATTGTATACCTTGCTTGTATGTTTAGTGTAGCACATCCCATTTTAGTACATTTCATGTTGTACCATATTTTGCATGTATGTTTAGTAAAATAGATCCCATTAAGTACATCTCTTATTGTGCTAAACCGACACCTTGGTGAAGGGGTTACGAAAGCAATTGTAATCCTGCATACCGCACTAAAAACACAGCTGTGGGCGATTTGGAAGCAGACTGCCTCCTTGTGTTGGTTCCCATACAATGGTATGAGTGCTGGTCATTCAGAAAGCAGTGGCAAACTACTGTGCCAGTGAATATCACAGAAATTGCTTTTCACTGTCCCATGTGAAAAATGGAACAGACAGCAGTCCCGACAAACAAACAGTATGTACAGGCATGCATGCATAAGGCCGCTGCCCAGAATGTCAGTTCATCGCCGATGGAAGTAGCAGTCACTAGAAAACCAGCAGTTGCATGCACATTACTGTCATGTAAACAATGATACCTCGGTTTTCATCAATAATCCGTCAGAAAACAATCTGCGAAATCCAAAACCGACAAAACCAAGGCAACTGAAAAGCAATGCAATTATTTGGCTAGACATGTGAAGTGATGCTCACACAATGAGAAACAACGCCAAACTGAGTAGAAGAGCGCATGGGTCCCTTTATTTTTTGCAAAATTAGCAGCAAAGTAATTTGGTCACGCCAACAAAATCATAGGCAACCGACGAAAACTGAGACAAATTTTTTGCTGAAAAAAAAATAGACAAACACTGAAACTGATGATAACCAAAATCAACAAAAACCGAGGTATCACTGTATTTATTTTCAGTACAGATAAGTCCAGGATCCATTTACATGCCTACAGGCAGATTGGGTATATGTTGTTAGGCTCATATTTGTATGCTGATGTCATCAATGTCACGCCGGCCGCCTTCATTTCCCAAGACAACTCATGGCTCCTATTTTAGACTGGGTCAACCTGGAGGCCAAGTCAGTTTGTCAAAATTCTTCTCCATGTGGATTCGAACTCATGGCTAGCAGGCAAGAATCTAGCCGCTATGCTACATGGTTCCCACATGTTTAGTGGAGTGCATCCCATTTTGTATCATGGCTGGCTTGTGGGTTTAGTAATGTTTGTGTAATTTTGTACTTTTGTTGAACTGTGTAAGTGGCAATGTGTATCAGTCTGAGCCACATGTGTTGTGAATGTGAAGTAAGAAGTGTGATGAAATGGTTGTGTTCTAACATAAAGGCACACATAAGACAGGAATCGCCAATCATTCCCTCAGACATTTGTCTGCTCATATTTATTCTTTTTTGTTTGCTTCAGGAATATAAATGTTTATCTACTGAACATAATAAATGATTCAGTATTGTGTAGTTGAATTTACTCCTACAATCCAAATAAACAATCAGCATTGACAGTGTGTCTTTTTTGTTTTTTAAATATTAATCTAATCTTAATGTTGGGAGACCTGACAAAAGATTATTTTGTTGGTATTTGATAACAGGAGGTTTCATGTCTCTTCTCACTTCTCCCCCCCCCCCCCCCCCCCCCCCCCACCTTCCTCATAGAGATATCACAGAATAATTGTATAATTGTCAGCAAATCTGACATAAAAAGTACAAAATAATATAAATTTAAAACTAAGCAGTAAATAAATATTACAGTAAAAATTATCGTTAAAAGATACCAAGATATATAAATTGGAATTGAAAGATTAATTTACCACTACGAACCACTACATAATTTAAAAAATAAAAATTCAATTCAAATTAAATGGTCAACATAATAAATTAATATTAATTAATTGAACTTTAAGTAACATTATTTTTTTTTTTGGTCTTTTTTTTCACTTAGACCTCTTTTCATGTCATATATGGGTATAATTTATGGGGAAATACCTTAGACTTGTAAAAAAAAAAACATATATTGGAAACAACAAGCGACCGTAACGATTGGACTAGATCAATATCAGCCCATTAAGAGAGATGTGCGACATAGATGTGTAATGTTTCCAGATCGTTTTTTCCCTAAATAGAGAAAATATTTTCAGAAATGTAGAAGATATGAGAGAAATCAACATTGAGGGACGTAACATCAATACAATTAGATATGTGGATGATACAGTATTGATTGCAGGCAATGAGCATGATTTCCAACATTTGGTAGATGCGGTTGTTGCACACAGTGAACAACTAGGGTTAGATTTAAACTGTAAGACACAGATAATGGTCGTCACTAGGAAGAAGGAAACACCACTACGTAATATACAAGTAAATTTGAATATTCTTAAACAAGTGAATCGGTAAAATTATCTTGGAACAGTCATAACATCTGATGGGAGGTGCCTTGAAGAGATTAGAACAAGAATCACCATGGCAAAAGTAAAATTTTTATGATGGACAACATACTGACCAATAAAAAGATGTCAATTGCAATGAGAAAAAGAGTGTTGAGGAGCAAAATAGAACCTGTACTTTTGTATGGATGTGAAGTGTGAACAATGAGGAGACAAGATGAACAATATCTAACAGCTGTGGAAATGTAGTTTCTGCGGAAAATGCAAAGAATACTATGGATGGACAGAAAAACCAATTACCAAGTCCTACAAGAAACAAATGAAAACCATAAATTAGAGAAATTAGACATAGACAGTCACCATTTTTGGACACTTTATGAGAAGAAATAAATTGGAGAACTTGGTGACAACTGCCAAGATTGAGGGGAAACGAACAAGGAGAAGGCAGAGAAGTAAATACCTGGATGGCTTGACCACATGGCATGGTCAGGACAGGAACACTGGTCTAATCCACGACTCTGGTGATCAAGTGAGATGGTGAAACATGACCGCTCACGTTTATTGGCATGGCACATGATAATTGGTATGCCTGGAGTGCAGTGAGTAGGTCGTTAAACTCGGCACTTATGCCATAAGACCTATTGGATATACGGTGCTAGACCCACATATGTGATATTGTAACCACTATGCCGGCTGCCTTTACCACATATGTGATATTGTAACCACTATGCCGGCTGCCTTTACCACGTATGTGATATTGTAACCATTATGCCGGCTACCTGTACCACATATGTGATATTGTAACCACTATGCCGGCTGCCCGTACCTCCCAGGAAATTCTCTGGTGCTCAATTTAGGCTGGATTGATTTGGGAGCTCAGGTTAATGAAAAACATGTCTGGCTCGAAGGGGGAATGGACACATCATCACCGGGCTGACAAGCAAGTGTGTGAGCTAACATTGCTATTTCAGTATACAAAATAACTTCTAAGTGACTACAAAAAGCAGAAGAGATTCATGAAATAAAATATTTTTCAAACATAACAAAGCAACAACAATAAATCATAGTGTCACAGCCTGAAATTGAGTCACTTTTCATGACTATACACATATGTATTGGTCAGGCTGAAATATAAATAACAGATATGTGAGTATAATTTTAGATTTGACTGTATTGTGAAAAGCCTGTATTGTATTGTAACACAACTATAATCAGTTTCATTGGGGGTAAATTAAAACAGAAACAAGATAAAAATATTTGAAATGAAAGACCTGTTAACAGTAATCAAAATGTAATAATTATTCGGAGATAAGACATATAATTGTAATTTTGTGGATTCCAGATGAAAAAATAGAACACTGCAATGATGTTATCATTTATCTCAGTCAGAAGAAAACATGGCACATGACATTATTTAATGATTGCTGTTTGTGACTGAATCATGGACACTGACTGCAAAGGCCAGAAATATACCAGAGATGTGGTTTCTTCATCAGATGAGTACAACAATGAGAACTAAGGATTATTGGTCACAAATGTTTATGTAAGTTAGTAAAAACTCTTTAACATACAGCTGTGAATCCTGGACAATTAGTAAACAAGCTAAAACATCCCTAGAACGCAATGTGGTGTTACAAAATAATGCTGGAAATTCCTTGGACAGCTAAAATGAGCAATCTGGACATTTTAAGAAAGGCTAAGTCACAAAGACAACTTATCACAAACATCAGAAAGAGGCAGTCATCATTATTTAGCTACATTATGAGAAGACAAAAACATAATGGAACATGATGTGACAACTGGAAAGTTATGTTGAAAGAGAAATTGAGGAAAACAGAGTGAGAAAATTCTTGAGTCTTATGTCATGGCATGGAAGCGAGTCAACACATGTATTGACCCATGCTGTCAGAGATCACAGTTTGTGGAGAAGCATGATCGCCAATGCCAGCCAGCAAGGCACTTGATGATGATGAGAATAATGATGATGATGATGATGAACGATCCATATCTTCATAGGCCAATCAGCACATGGTGGGTGTTGTGGCCAGGATCATCCCAGCTGCGTTACTTTTAAAGATATTTTTTTTCGTTTTTTTTAACGCTCACTCGCTTTGAACTCAAGCGTACTCCATACACACAACTTATAGTAGTGCTGGAATGAATTTTGCGTATGGATTAGCTTTCCCTTTTAACAGTGTCCCTCACCATCAGGCAAACCCACTCCAACTTCAGAGGTATTTGTAATTTATTCCCCCAAGTCAAGGACAAAAGGTCAACATTTTAATCTAGCTGCCCGGTGTAGGGGTTGAACCCCTTACCTCAGCATCAGCACATAGGATGTTTAAGAACACACGTTCTTATCCATTCGGCCATACTGACCTACATTTCAAGATATAACCTGGCATCCATTTTAGGCTGCGAGATTGGGATCCCGTGTAGATTTTACAAATCCTCAATGCGGATGTGAGCATAAAAAAGGTACTAATATGTATTGACTACCAGTAATCTTACTTTACAAAAGCAGCAAATCACATTTACAACCATTGCCAGTGATTAAAACCAGACATAACTGTCATACAACTGTCAGTTGGGCGGTGGTGGTCACTGCTGAGATGTGATAATGATGTCTAGATGGATGGAGTTCTGGCAGGCGTATGTTACTTATGAAATATCCACTTTCATTTCGATCACACACAAGACTGTTGTGTTATTAACTCTTTCCATCTAATTGTGTTATTAACTCTGTCTGTACTATGACAATAACCTTGAATGCAAGCAACATAAGCAGGACAAGATGTAGACATTGTCATCACCAGCATGTAGCTAGTGAATGCAGAACATCACTCTCATCACATATACCAACATGTAGCTAGTTTATGCAGAAATTCACCCTTATCACACTCATCAACATGTAGCCAGTTTATGCAGAAAGTCACCCTAGTCACACTCATCAACATGTAGCTAGTTTATGCAGACAGTCACCCTAGTCACACTCATCAACATGTAGCTAGTTTATGCAGACAGTCACCCTAGTCACACTCATCAACATGTAGCTAGTTTATGCAGACAGTCACCCTAGTCACACTCATCAACATGTAGCCAGTTTATGCAGACAGTCACCCTAGTCACACTCATCAACATGTAGCTAGTTTATGCAGACAGTCACCCTAGTCACACTCATCAACATGTAGCTAGTTTATGCAGACAGTCACCCTAGTCACACTCATCAACATGTAGCTAGTTTATGCAGACAGTCACCCTAGTCACACTCATCAACATGTAGCTAATCTATGCAGACAGTCACCCTAGTCACACTCATCAACATGTAGCTAGTTTATGCAGACAGTCACCCTAGTCACACTCATCAACATGTAGCTAGTTTATGCAGACAGTCACCCTAGTCACACTCATCAACATGTAGCTAGTTTATGCAGACAGTCACCCTAGTCACACTCATCAACATGTAGCTAATCTATGCAGACAGTCACCCTAGTCACACTCATCAACATGTAGCTAGTTTATGCAGACAGTCACCATAGTCACACTCATCAACATGTAGCTAATCTATGCAGACAGTCACCCTAGTCACACTCATCAACATGTAGCTAGTTTATGCAGAAAGTCACCCTAGTCACACTCATCAACATGTAGCCAGTTTATGCAGAAAGTCACCCTAGTCACACTCATCAACATGTAGCTAGTTTATGCAGACAGTCACCCTAGTCACACTCATCAACATGTAGCTAGTTTATGCAGACAGTCACCCTAGTCACACTCATCAACATGTAGCTAGTTTATGCAGACAGTCACCCTAGTCACACTCATCAACATGTAGCCAGTTTATGCAGACAGTCACCCTAGTCACACTCATCAACATGTAGCTAGTTTATGCAGACAGTCACCCTAGTCACACTCATCAACATGTAGCTAGTTTATGCAGACAGTCACCCTAGTCACACTCATCAACATGTAGCTAGTTTATGCAGACAGTCACCCTAGTCACACTCATCAACATGTAGCTAATCTATGCAGACAGTCACCCTAGTCACACTCATCAACATGTAGCTAGTTTATGCAGACAGTCACCCTAGTCACACTCATCAACATGTAGCCAGTTTATGCAGAAAGTCACCCTAGTCACACTCATCAACATGTAGCTAGTTTATGCAGACAGTCACCCTAGTCACACTCATCAACATGTAGCTAATCTATGCAGACAGTCACCCTGTCACACTCATCAACATGTAGCTAGTTTATGCAGACAGTCACCCTAGTCACACTCATCAACATGTAGCTAATCTATGCAGACAGTCACCCTAGTCACACTCATCAACATGTAGCTAGTTTATGCAGAAAGTCACCCTAGTCACACTCATCAACATGTAGCCAGTTTATGCAGAAAGTCACCCTAGTCACACTCATCAACATGTAGCTAGTTTATGCAGACAGTCACCCTAGTCACACTCATCAACATGTAGCTAGTTTATGCAGACAGTCACCCTAGTCACACTCATCAACATGTAGCTAGTTTATGCAGACAGTCACCCTAGTCACACTCATCAACATGTAGCTAGTTTATGCAGACAGTCACCCTAGTCACGCTCATCAACATGTAGCTAGTTTATGCAGACAGTCACCCTAGTCCACTCATCAACATGTAGCTAATCTATGCAGTCACCCTAGTCACACTCATCAACATGTAGCTAGTTTATGCAGACAGTCACCCTAGTCACACTCATCAACATGTAGCTAATCTATGCAGACAGTCACCCTAGTCACACTCATCAACATGTAGCTAATCTATGCAGACAGTCACCCTAGTCACACTCATCAACATGTAGCTAGTTTATGCAGACAGTCACCCTAGTCACACTCATCAACATGTAGCCAGTTTATGCAGAAAGTCACCCTAGTCACACTCATCAAAATGTAGCTAATCTATGGAGACAGTCACCCTAGTCACACTCATCAACATGTAGCTAGTTTATGCAGACAGTCACCCTAGTCACACTCATCAACATGTAGCTAGTTTATGCAGACAGTCACCCTAGTCACACTCATCAACATGTAGCTAATCTATGCAGACAGTCACCCTAGTCACACTCATCAACATGTAGCTAGTTTATGCAGAAAGTCACCCTAGTCACACTCATCAACATGTAGCCAGTTTATGCAGAAAGTCACCCTAGTCACACTCATCAACATGTAGCTAGTTTATGCAGACAGTCACCCTAGTCACACTCATCAACATGTAGCTAGTTTATGCAGACAGTCACCCTAGTCACACTCATCAACATGTAGCTAGTTTATGCAGACAGTCACCCTAGTCACACTCATCAACATGTAGCTAGTTTATGCAGACAGTCACCCTAGTCACACTCATCAACATGTAGCTAGTTTATGCAGACAGTCACCCTAGTCACACTCATCAACATGTAGCTAATCTATGCAGACAGTCACCCTAGTCACACTCATCAACATGTAGCTAGTTTATGCAGAAAGTCACCCTAGTCACACTCATCAACATGTAGCTAGTTTATGCAGACAGTCACCCTAGTCACACTCATCAACATGTAGCTAATCTATGCAGACAGTCACCCTAGTCACACTCATCAACATGTAGCTAATCTATGCAGACAGTCACCCTAGTCACACTCATCAACATGTAGCTAGTTTATGCAGACAGTCACCCTAGTCACACTCATCAACATGTAGCTAGTTTATGCAGACAGTCACCCTAGTCACACTCATCAACATGTAGCTAATCTATGCAGACAGTCACCCTAGTCACACTCATCAACATGTAGCTAGTTTATGCAGACAGTCACCCTAGTCACACTCATCAACATGTAGCTAGTTTATGCAGACAGTCACCCTAGTCACACTCATCAACATGTAGCTAGTTTATGCAGACAGTCACCCTAGTCACACTCATCAACATGTAGCTAATCTATGCAGACAGTCACCCTAGTCACACTCATCAACATGTAGCTAGTTTATGCAGACAGTCACCCTAGTCACACTCATCAACATGTAGCTAGTTTATGCAGAAAGTCACCCTAGTCACACTCATCAACATGTAGCTAGTTTATGCAGACAGTCACCCTAGTCACACTCATCAACATGTAGCTAATCTATGCAGAAAGTCACCCTAGTCACACTCATCAACATGTAGCTAGTTTATGCCGACAGTCACCCTAGTCACACTCATCAACATGTAGCTAGTTTATGCAGACAGTCACCCTAGTCACACTCATCAACATGTAGCTAATCTATGCAGACAGTCACCCTAGTCACACTCATCAACATGTAGCCAGTTTATGCAGACAGTCACCCTAGTCACACTCATCAACATGTAGCTAGTTTATGCAGACAGTCACCCTAGTCACACTCATCAACATGTAGCTAATCTATGCAGACAGTCACCCTAGTCACACTCATCAACATGTAGCTAGTTTATGCAGACAGTCACCCTAGTCACACTCATCAACATGTAGCTAATCTATGCAGACAGTCACCCTAGTCACACTCATCAACATGTAGCTAGTTTATGCAGACAGTCACCCTAGTCACACTCATCAACATGTAGCTAGTTTATGCAGACAGTCACCCTAGTCACACTCATCAACATGTAGCTAGTTTATGCAGACAGTCACCCTAGTCACACTCATCAACATGTAGCTAATCTATGCAGACAGTCACCCTAGTCACACTCATCAACATGTAGCTAGCCTATGCAGACAGTCACCCTAGTCACACTCATCAACATGTAGCTAGTTTATGCAGACAGTCACCCTAGTCACACTCATCAACATGTAGCTAATCTATGCAGACAGTCACCCTAGTCACACTCATCAACATGTAGCTAATCTATGCAGACAGTCACCCTAGTCACACTCATCAACATGTAGCTAGTTTATGCAGACAGTCACCCTAGTCACACTCATCAACATGTAGCTAGTTTATGCAGACAGTCACCCTAGTCACACTCATCAACATGTAGCTAGTTTATGCAGAAAGTCACCCTAGTCACACTCATCAACATGTAGCTAGTTTATGCAGACAGTCACCCTAGTCACACTCATCAACATGTAGCTAATCTATGCAGACAGTCACCCTAGTCACACTCATCAACATATAGCTAGCCTATGCAAACAGTCACCCTAGTCACACTCATCAACATGTAGCTAGTTTATGCAGAAAGTCACCCTAGTCACACTCATCAACATGTAGCTAGTTTATGCAGACAGTCACCCTAGTCACACTCATCAACATGTAGCCAGTTTATGCAGAAAGTCACCCTAGTCACACTCATCAACATATAGCTAGCCTATGCAAACAGTCACCCTAGTCACACTCATCAACATGTAGCTAATCTATGCAGACAGTCACCCTAGTCACACTCATCAACATGTAGCTAGTTTATGCAGACAGTCACCCTAGTCACACTCATCAACATGTAGCTAGTTTATGCAGACAGTCACCCTAGTCACACTCATCAACATGTAGCTAGTTTATGCAGACAGTCACCCTAGTCACACTCATCAACATGTAGCTAATCTATGCAGACAGTCACCCTAGTCACACTCATCAACATGTAGCTAGTTTATGCAGAAAGTCACCCTAGTCACACTCATCAACATGTAGCTAGTTTATGCAGACAGTCACCCTAGTCACACTCATCAACATGTAGCTAATCTATGCAGACAGTCACCCTAGTCACACTCATCAACATATAGCTAGCCTATGCAAACAGTCACCCTAGTCACACTCATCAACATGTAGCTAGTTTATGCAGAAAGTCACCCTAGTCACACTCATCAACATGTAGCTAGTTTATGCAGACAGTCACCCTAGTCACACTCATCAACATGTAGCCAGTTTATGCAGAAAGTCACCCTAGTCACACTCATCAACATATAGCTAGCCTATGCAAACAGTCACCCTAGTCACACTCATCAACATGTAGCTAGTTTATGCAGAAAGTCACCCTAGTCACACTCATCAACATGTAGCTAGTTTATGCAGAAAGTCACCCTAGTCACACTCATCAACATGTAGCTAGCCTATGCAAACAGTCACCCTAGTCACACTCATCAACATGTAGCTAGTTTATGCAGAAAGTCACCCTAGTCACACTCATCAACATATAGCTAGCCTATGCAAACAGTCACCCTAGTCACACTCATCAACATGTAGCTAGTTTATGCAGAAAGTCACCCTAGTCACACTCATCAACATGTAGCTAGTTTATGCAGAGCGTCACTCTTGTCCCACTCAACATGTAGCTAGTCTATGCTGAACGCACTCTCGTCACACTCATATTTCCACATCAACGTGGCTTTGGATTCTGTTCTTAGCATTTACCAATTTTTAAGTTACTTGGATAAGTGAGTACCCAATCATAATAAATAGCTCAAATATTTCAAATAATTCTTATATAAACAAACAAATGTTAATTTCTTATAACTAAATCAACAAAATAAATATCACTTTATATCACCTTGCAAGTACTACTACTACTACAGCCCACTTAATATTATTATGATTATTAATCATAGGTAGGTCTGAACCCCGAGTGCCCACCAGCATTGTTTCTACTTGAATTTCCACCTTGGCCTCCTTTAAACTTCACAACCTCATTATTTCCTGTCGCAGGTTGAGAAGGAATAGCATCGAGCTGCTTCAGTGCCAAGTAGCGACTGTCATCTGCTTCATTGCCAGACAGAGCAATGTTGCGCAAGTCAGGCATCTCAGCAAAGGGAAGCCAATCAGTACCTGAAGAAAGCAAAAGTATGAGTAACTGTGTGTCTTATAATGCAATAGACTAATGATAAGCACCACTTCTGAAGTCGGAGTGGGTTCGCCTGATGTTGAGAGACACTGGTAATAGGGAACACTAATCCACATGCGAAAATCGCCTGGTGCACTAGAAGTAGTCGCACATTTATGGACTACTCTTGAGTTAAAAGCAAGCTAACGCACCATAACAACAATAACAATATATATGTTTGTGCTCGCTCACTTTGAACCCAAGCGTAGTCCACACACTCTATTTATAGTAGTGATGGACTAAATTTTGCGTGTGGATTACCTTTCTCTATTAACAGTGTCCCTCGTCATCAGGCGAACCCACTCTGACTTCAGAGGTACTTGTAAATTTACATCCCCAAGTCAAGGACGACAGGTCAACATTGTAGTCCCGCTGTCTGATGTAGGGGTTGAACCGCTTACCTCGGCATCAGCACAACAGATGTTTAAGAACACACGTTCTTACCCATTCGGCCATGCAGACCTGCTAATAAAATTATAACCGCCAATGATTTATGGGAGCTGTGGTAGCGTAGTGGTCAGATGTCCACCTGCTGGCCTGGTGGTCATGAGTTCAAATCCACATTGAGCAGATGATAAAAATTGGCCTGGGCTTACAGGTCAACCCAGGTTAAAATGTGTACCAGGAAATGTCCTGGTTAGTAAAGGGAGTCCGACTAAAACTGACCCCATCATCCATTTAGTGCTGCTGACTGGTCTATACAAATATGGGTTCAGGATCCAGACAGGGTTTATTATGGGTTAAAGTCAAGGCTTAAAGAGTCAAGGCAGTTATAAAAATGTTTATACAGATGACAGTGACATGCAAATACATGACAAGACTTAGAAAGCCAGTTAAGTGGATAGCCAGTGAACTCTAGTGACAGGCATCCAAGTTTCCATGAATGAAACTCACAATCGAAGTTGACGAGCTGAACTGAGGACAAATAGTCTCTCATTCAGGCATGAGGCAGCTGCAAGATAGGTCATATGTTAGACATAGGATGAACATTAGACGCAGAGGTGTTTCCAAGGCACCAGGGCTGGGTTATATACTGGCCAAGACCTACTGACGTGTCCTCGTCGAGCGTCCTGGGCAACAGGTCCCTTCAAGGTCCTAGCGAAAGTCAGTAGGATCGCTGATTCCTCCGAAGTTGGAGAGTGTCTGCCTGTACGGCGAGGAACCACCAGTCTGTACACCAATAAGCCAGACATGGGACAACGGATACTCACGCAAACCTCAGGTCCTGTATGACATCACACTGATGTTGGACAACAGGATGCCTTCATCCGACATACAGGACTTCGTGTTGGAGCTCAAGCCAATGAACACAAGCAAGCAAGCAGACCAACCATTCTTCTAATCTGAATAACGAAGACTCAAACCATAGAATGTATGATTTATTGCCTGGCATATTTTGCTGCAAATCATACATTCTATGGTTTGTGTCTTCGTTATTCAAATTCACGAAGGGAAAACATTGTTTTGATTCTTCTAATCGTACAATGATAAGCATGTTATTCAACAAAAACTATCAGCCAACATCCCACATCTTAAAACTATTTTCAGTGACATTATACCAGTATTATAAAGGATGTGTGGATTAAGTGCAAACCAGAATGAGCTATGGAAAGTTCCAGTATTTGATGTCAGTATTGATCGGCAGTCACCAGCAGCACTACGTATAGATCTATTTTCATTGTATATGAGATCAAGTGATAACCTGATGGGGAATGAACAGGCTGATAAGTTGACAGGTAATATACCTATTGGTGATAGATTACCTATGGACAAGGGAGAGGTGATCGAGAGCCTACAGGACCAAGTGGAGAAGGCGGGGGAACAGATTGAGAACCTGCATGTGGAAAGAATGATATTGCTGGGAATCGGCAGAAGAATCTCAAAACAGAAAGGGACGACAAGGAGAACTTTCAATCAGATAGCAGTGGGAACGGTTAGTAATATGACTCATTGCTGGCTGTTGAACGGGGGGATGGAGTGCATATGGGAATGTCCTGAGTGCAGCAATGATGGTTCTTAGCTCAACTCAATTCAAATCAAAGTGACAGAGTAAGATCACATTGTGATAAAGCATGCTACTATCGGACTGAGTATACATTATTGAGGGACATCAAGTATTCAGTCCACAATTGTTAGGTGAATGCTTACATTATAACAACTGTTGTAATTAATATTCTCGGCCTGTAGTTGGAGTGTAGGCGGTGTATATTCTTTGGAAATAAATGTTATACCGGCTGCAGCCGTGAATTTGTCTTAGCAATTCTTCTGAGCATCTGCAGATTCTTGTATGAAAGAGCCACTGTTTTGAACGTGATTATTGCCAGCAATATTATCATCAAGTTATACTCTCAGACTAGCAACTAGACTAATTTATTCCTGCAGAATAACCTCTCTTCATTCAGTGTCTTAACTATAGGCGCCTGTGAAGCAAGCACAGCAGTTCCCACATTTCCACACACCCAATTGATGTGGACAACAGGTCCACAAAAGTTCCCAAAGATTTGAGGCCTCAAAAGGAGCAGTCAATAATGCCACAGCCGTCCATTGTGAATTTTCTGAAACATGAACCGAGAGTCAGAAATATAAACAGCCTTTATCAGTGAAATATTGACAAGCCATGTTAGTCAATCTCCATTCTCATATTGAAGATTAAATTTCACTGCATGCATATTTATTAGAAGGAACATCTTCTTATACACAGCCCACACAAGTACTTAGTGCAGAAACTCTTCATAACCTGAAACTGAAAGTATCTCAGTGAAAGTGGAAAGTAGAGGCTGGCTCACCAACTGGGAGTCCTTGTTCCACACGTGACTTGTGAGAGTCAAAAAATGTTTGATGATCCTCCCAATGTCGATCACAGGCAGCACACAGGAAGTCAGAGATGAAGTGCCCACATGAGCAGCCTGAAAGAAATATTGTCTAATCAAGTATCTTTGTCATTTCTGTGGCCACATAAAGAGAATAAATAATCACATTTGCTACAGAAGATAAGTTTTGTTTATTGCATATCCTTTACAGCACATGGCAGTCAACTCCAGCATTATCTGGCCGGTTGTGGTTTCTGGGCAAGTGATTATGTTCAGTAGTCTGCCATTGCCGGCTCCATGGTGAAGGGGTTACGGACGCAGTTCGTGATCCCACATACCAGGTTCTAAACACAGCTGTGGGTGATTTGGCAGCAGATCGCCTTGCGTTGGTTTTTAAAAAATAAAATGGTATGAGTGCCGGTCGTTCAGAAAGCAATGGCAAACTAATGAACACAAACTTGCCCAGAGATCACAAACACCCACAAAATGTTGAGGCTGACTGTGATGTCCTGTAAAGGATATGCAACTAACGTTTTTAGTCTGCCATTGCTTTTTGAATGACAGACACTTATAACATTGTATAGAAACCAGCACACAGAGCTTTGCTTTCAATTCGCCCGCAGTTGTGTTTCAAACGCGGTATGTGGGATTACAAATTGTGTCCATAACCCCTTCAGCACAGAGCCAGCAACAGAAGATAAGCACACATTAATGTAAAATCAATAAAAAGATATCAATTGAAATGAGAAAAAGAGTGTTGAGGTGCTACATAGAACCTATACTTTTGTATAGATGTGAAGCTTGGACAATAAGCAGTCAAGCTGAAAAACAGCTGATGGCTGTGGAAATGTGGTTTCTGAGGAAAATGCAAAGAAAACCATTGACAGACAGAAAAACCAATGAACAAGTCCTTCAAGAAACAAATGAAGATCGTAAACTGATGTTATGAGAAGAAATGACTTGGAGAACTTGGTGACAACTGGCAAGATCGAAGGGAAGAGACCAAGGGGAAGACCGAGAAGTAAATACCTGGATGGCTTGGCCACATGGCATGGTCGAGACAGGAACATGGCGCTAATCCACAACTCTGGTGATCGAGTGAGATGGCAGAAGATGACCGTCCATGCTTACCGGCATGGCACATGATGGATGGATGGAATGTAAAATCAATTACACAAAATAAATGGAAACAAATGAAGCCTCTAATGGCTTAGTCACACCCTGCAGTGAAATATGCCAGGCAAGAAATCATGCAATATTTTATTTATGGCGTGTGTGCTTAAATATAAGAGATTAAAGACCTCAGCTAAAGACAGACAACTATGAAATGGAATGATTTCATACACTATTCAAGGCTTGAAATACTACATTATGATAGAAAATAAATGTCCTTATATTAAGATTCTTGATGGAAGAAATCAAATCAAGGAGAATCAAATATTCTGCCCACATAAAAATTATTATTAACTTCATGTGTATGGACTATGCTTGGGTTCAATGAAAACGAGCAGGGAAAAACAATATTTAAATTATTATAAACATCATACAATAATAATGGGAAGGTAGTATCACAAGATAGACAGAAAGCAGTTTTTCTGAGTGTATCTCTTGAATGAGAGACGGAAAGCATTATAGATTTATTGCAACCAACTTTCATTGAGGAGATGGCATTTGACTATATCTAACAAAAAAAAGTATATGTAAAACACACCTTAATACATACAACAAGCAATAGTGAATATAAAATTTTATGCTTGTCAAACAAGGCAGCTAAGGAGGGTTGGTTTGAGACTAACTACCTCATCCTGCAGAAAAATTTAGCTGCAAAATTCAACCAATCATAAACAAGTCTACAGAGAGCTTGGCTTGTGTGGGTTGTGGGCCTAAGCAGTAATGGCAGATGAAACACAGCAGCAGAAGAAGATAATATTGCCAATGTGCCATGATGGCATGAAAACAAGATCTTTTACCTTTTCGCTTGATACCACTACTTTGTCAACACTGTCAACAGAACTCACCTTTAATCATGCAACGATGGGGTCTGTTTGGGTCATGGAAATTGTGTGTATGTTTGCATTTGCATTTGGCTCTCCAAGCTGTAGGATCAAAATCTGGCCTCTTTGGCAGCCAAAATTCTCCAATGTCCTCTGGCCTATTTGGTATCCACTGGTAGGCTTTGCAAGGACAACCTGGCACTCTGCAAGGCACTTTAATACTCATTGCTGGAAACAGAGGTGTGGGAAGGGGAGAAGAGTTGTACATTATAAATAAGAGTCAATAAATATGTTTTATTTTATCATTTATACTAAATTTTATCAGTCTTATGGTTTGTATAATTACTTCATCATCAAGACAGTGAGAATAAATCAAGCAAATGATAGGCTGTTCTACCTTTGTGAAAGCTCACTTTAAGTGGCTGATTCATACACCTGATTAGGTAGCAATGTATACACAGATGGGGAATAGATAATGATATTAAAATAATAATACAAATGGCAAAAGAAACTTTTATAGCATTATGAAATTTATGTAAGCCAAAGGAAATTAAGCTTAGCACCAAACATAGAACTTGTAGCTGTAATGTATGAATCAGAAACATGGATAAATGGCCAATACATAGAAGTGAGGAATTAAAGCAGCCACGAGCAGGATGTGGCGACTCCTCGGGTGAGCCGAGTCTCAGAGCGCTATATGCCGGCTCTGCATTTATGGAAGCCTCCTTGGATAGCGGGGAATGCCCATGGTCTGCCCCTGTCTTCTCTTGAGGGTTAATCGTGATGTCTTTGACTGTTCTACCTTGACTAGCTGAGATGTGGGCGACACCACAGCAGAAAAAGTCTAACGTCTCTCGAAACCCCGGGAAGGCAAACCCGTAAAAATGCCTGCTGAAGTCGTCTGTGCTGGCCTATGGGTGCAAATAAATCAGGCAAAATGCATAAAACATCCGAGTGAAATGTCTTTCATGCTAGGAACAGCTCTGGCTCCCTAGTTTTCCGAATAGCTCATGACCAGAACAGCTCTGGCTAGCTAGTTTCCGAATGTCCATCGTGCCCGAATCTATAGAACCCACCTGGCACATCAGTGTCTCCACATCCTGTGTAATCATTGATACTACATCCCCATATGAATGCAAGCTTAAAGAAACCAAGAATCATTTTCAAGAATGTTAAATGTTCTTGAAAAACTTGTTTAATGTTAATGTTTGAGAACAATTGCATTAGAGATTCATTTGTTAAATGTACCTCCATTGTAGACACACAGCACAGCTACCTACAAGTGACTTGCTTGTCCTTTTACAGGATATTGCAATCAACTCCAGCTGTTATTGGCTGGTTGTGATTTACAAGGCAACTTTTATGATCAGTATTTCGCCATTGCTTTCTGAATGGCCAACTCTCATGCCAACAAAGTCAATGCAAAGTGATCTGCTTTCCAAATCGCCTACAAATGATTTTGGCGACTCAACATTGTCTGTCAGGAAATTGTGAAACCGCATTCAATAATCCCTAAGCATGGCTACCTTATTTTTTTTTGGGTGCATATCCCTTACAGGACGTTGCAGAGAAGAAGTGAAAAATCAGGAGTAAAGGGAGATTACTCTTTGCATATGTTACTCAACCAATGCAGTTCTCTAACTCACAATTAAACACTTGTAACAGAGTTGTGTATACCATTGTATGTTGCATGATCCGAGAGGACGTGATCACAAAAACATCTTGAGGTGTGGAAGATGCGCTGGCAGTCATGCTGAAAGTCTGGACACCTCCATCCAATGTATATTCCTGTGTAAAATTATATAACATTACTTTATAAATTTATTCATGGAATGGCTTAAACTGTGGTAAAGATGTGGAAATGTTAACAATACAATTTGTGTTTTCATATTCTTTGTAAATTTGTTGTAGATCATGTCCATTATTCTTGTTTTATTATAATAGAAAATATAAGAAAACATCAGCCCGCTTCATATTTCTGGTAACCTGTAGGTATAATATAAGTAAATCAAAAATAAAGGATCCTTTTAATGCCTTCAGGTGAATTGGGCACATGGTGAAGTCCATATTTTTTATAAACTAAAGAAAAGTCTTAAAAGTCAAGAGGATTGACTTCATTGCCCCAAGTTTTATCCCATATGACTCGGTCTCCTTCCGCAGGGTGGCCTGCCAAAAGCATCGCACAAAGCACAAATTCCGTAGCTTCGGCGACGACCCCCAGGAGTCTCAGAGAAAAATGCACTTGTGAACTGAAAGACGTAGCCCAAAATCAAACCCACAATCTTTGGAGCGTGAGGCAAATGGCTTGACCGCTTCACCATGAGCTGCCGGATCAGCAAAGCAATGCTCCAACTTCCCCCCTGTCAGAACTTCGATCCTAGACCAGTTGCCAACCAAGACTTAGGGTCTGCCATGACATTCAGTCTTAAAGTTGCATTTCCTTGCACCAGGATAAGGCTTGTACCCTTCCAACTGCACTCCTCTGCCCGAAGGCATTGACACATTATGGGGTGTCGGGTTTGGTGAGCACTGCTCAACATTCGTCACTAACAGAAAACAGGTAGTACCTGTCATACGGTAGCTCAGTCATCTCTGACTAAGACCACAGCCTAATACTGCACACAAACTTACAATTACATGCATATGTGGGATGCAGAGGTGTTTCCAAGGCACCAGGGCCAGGTTCTAAACTGGCCAAGACCTACTGACATGTCCTAGTCGTGCGTCCTGAGCAACAGGTCCCTTCGGGGTCCTGGCTAATGTCAGTAGGATCGCTGATTCCTCCGAAGTCGGAGAGTATCTGCCTGCACGGCGAGGAACCACCAGTCTGCACACCAATAAGCCAGACATGGGACAACGGATACGTGGGGACGACCCGTTGCTGTGAAGTTGGAACTGCGACTAACTAACTAACTAACTAACTCTCCAATTGCATGTGGCATGGTGTCGGTACTGGGCAGGATGTGTATCTGGCAGGACAAGCATTCTGTGCGTCCACCAGTCTCATCTGGGTTGTGATTTCGTCCATGGGGTGTGGGGCCATGGGTATCAACCCAAGTATTGCTGATGCCAATGTATTATCAATTGCCAATTACATGTGTAGCGGCCATGGGCGTATTCATGAGTGTTTTTCGCCTATGGCACTAATAGCCTGGGTGGCGTAGCCACAGTATGACAGATTAGAGTGCAACAGAATAAAGGCATTAAAATTGTTTTGTCCTTGTCAGACAGCAAGAGACAATGTTGGGCTGCTCTCAGTAAGATCCAAATACGTTCTTGCATAGGCCAAAGACCATATGTAGTAAAGTAAGTAGTAAAGTCAGTAGTAAAGTAAGTAGCAAAGTGAGTAGTCAAGTAAGTATTAAAGTAAGTAGTAAAGTCAGTAGTAAAGTAAGTAGTAAAGTCGGTAAGAAAGTAAGTAGTAAAGTCAGTGGTAAAGTCAGTAGTAAAGTAAGTAGTAAAGTAAGTAGTATAGTAAGTAGTATAATAAGTAGTAAAGTCAGTAGTAAAGTCAATAGTAAAATCAGTAGTAAAGTAAGTAGTAAAGTTAGTAGTAAAGTTAGTAGTATAGTAAGTAGTAAAGTCAGCAGTAAAGTCAGTAGTAAAGTAGGTAGTAAAGTCGGCAGTAAAGTCAGTGGTAAAGTCAGTAGTAAAGTAAGTAGTATAGTAAGTATTAAAGTCAGTGGTAAAGTCAGTAGTAAAATCAGGAGTAAAGTCAGTATTAAATTCAGTAGTAAAATCAGGAGTAAAGTCAGTATTAAAGTCTGTAGTAAAGTCAGTGGTAAAGTCAGTAGTAAAGTAAGTAGTAAAGTCGGTAGTAAAGTCGGTAGTAAAGTCAGCAGTAAAGTTGGCAGTAAAGTCAGCAGTAAAGTCAGTAGTAAAGTCAGTGGTAAAGTCAGTGGTAAAGTCAGAAGTAAAATCAGGAGTAAAGTCAGTAGTAAAGTCAGTGGTAAAGTCAGTAGTAAAATCAGGAGTAAAGTCAGTATTAAAGTCAGTAGTAAAATCAGGAGTAAAGTCAGTATTAAAGTCAGTAGTAAAATCAGGAGTAAAGTCAGTGGTAAAGTCAGTAGTAAAGTAAGTAACAAAGTCAGTAGTAAAGTTGGTAGTAAAGTTGGTAGTAAAGTCGGCAGTAAAGTCGGCAGTAAAGTCAGCAGTAAAGTCAGTAGTAAAGTCAGTAGTAAAGTCAGGGGTAAAGTCAGTAATAAAGTCAGTAGTAAAGTTTGTAGTAAATTTGGCAGTAAAGTCAGCAGTAAAGTCAGTGGTAAAGTCAGTAGTAAAATCAGGAGTAAAGTCAGTATTAAAGTCAGTATTAAAGTCAATAGTGAAATCAGGAGTAAAGTCAGTGGTAAAGTCATTGGTAAAGTCAGTGGTAAAGTCAGTAGTAAAGTAAGTAATAAAGTCGGCAGTAAAGTCAATAGTAAAGTCAATAGTAAAATCAGTGGTAAAGTCAGTGGTAAAGTCAGTAGTAAAGTCAGTAGTAAAGTCAGTAGTAAAGTCAGCAGTAAAGTCAGTAGTAAAGTAGGTAGTAAAGTCGGCAGTAAAGTCAGTGGTAAAGTCAGTAGTAAAGTAAGTAGTATAGTAAGTAGTAAAGTCAGTGGTAAAGTCAGTAGTAAAATCAGGAGTAAAGTCAGTATTAAATTCAGTAGTAAAATCAGGAGTAAAGTCAGTATTAAAGTCTGTAGTAAAGTCAGTGGTAAAGTCAGTAGTAAAGTAAGTAGTAAAGTCGGTAGTAAAGTCGGTAGTAAAGTCAGCAGTAAAGTTGGCAGTAAAGTCAGCAGTAAAGTCAGTAGTAAAGTCAGTGGTAAAGTCAGTGGTAAAGTCAGAAGTAAAATCAGGAGTAAAGTCAGTAGTAAAGTCAGTGGTAAAGTCAGTAGTAAAATCAGGAGTAAAGTCAGTATTAAAGTCAGTAGTAAAATCAGGAGTAAAGTCAGTATTAAAGTCAGTAGTAAAATCAGGAGTAAAGTCAGTGGTAAAGTCAGTAGTAAAGTAAGTAACAAAGTCAGTAGTAAAGTTGGTAGTAAAGTTGGTAGTAAAGTCGGCAGTAAAGTCGGCAGTAAAGTCAGCAGTAAAGTCAGTAGTAAAGTCAGTAGTAAAGTCAGGGGTAAAGTCAGTAATAAAGTCAGTAGTAAAGTTTGTAGTAAATTCGGCAGTAAAGTCAGCAGTAAAGTCAGTGGTAAAGTCAGTAGTAAAATCAGGAGTAAAGTCAGTATTAAAGTCAGTATTAAAGTCAATAGTGAAATCAGGAGTAAAGTCAGTGGTAAAGTCATTGGTAAAGTCAGTGGTAAAGTCAGTAGTAAAGTAAGTAATAAAGTCGGCAGTAAAGTCAATAGTAAAGTCAATAGTAAAATCAGTGGTAAAGTCAGTGGTAAAGTCAGTAGTAAAGTCAGTAGTAAAGTCAGTAGTAAAGTCAGTGGTAAAGTCAGTGGTAAAGACAGTAGTAAAGTCAGTGGTAAAGTTAGTGGTAAGGTCAGTAGTAAAGTCAGTAGTAAATGGCTTTTACATGCCTTAGGCATACTGGACATACGGTGCTCGACCTATGTGGTATGTGATGTGGTCAGTAGCCAGCCGGCCACCTTTACTTCCAACGAGATTTCCTGGCACCCACTTAAGGTGGGTTGACCTGGGAGTCCAAGACAATTTGACATTTTTTTTGGATTTGAACCCTTGACCACAAGGCCAGCAGGCAATTGTGTCTAGCCACTACACTACCACGGGTGCCAAAGGCCACATGTGAGTGAATAATAATGATAAGCATCACCTATTATAACATCATTTTACGAAAGAATTGTGTATTTTATATATAATGACTTATATAATGATTTATGAAAGTGTTAAGCCTGTTACAGAGAATATCTTATATATTGATTTTATGAAATAGTTAAGTATATTATTACAGACAATACCTTATGTAATGATTCTATAAAAGAGTTTAGTATGTTACAAACAATATCTTATATAACAATTTTATTACAAATTTTATTACATTTTATTATCAAAAGGAAAGTCAGACCTGTCTTTTGAGCTTCAACGGCAGCAGCAGTTTCTGTGTCAAACAACTGCTTCAGCTTTGGAGCAAAATCATCATTCATAGCTCTTGCTAATGACACCACGTCTGCTTTCTCAGCCGGTTTAACCACTCTCATCCTGTATCCTGATGCCAATGTAATACAAATTATTCCAAGAACTACAAACAAAGGTGAAACACACATTTTAAAACATATCAGCTGATGTATGTTTTCCATAATTAAAGTGCAGTTAATATTCAGATCTCAGGAAATGACATCACATTGTAATTATATCACTTCCTTACTATCCAAAATAAAAGACAACTAACAAAGTGTGTATCCAGTAGAAAATAACAGGAAGAAATAGTAAAACGCAAAATAAGGGAAATTAACAATTTACAGCATATCACCATACAAAGTACCACATACATATAGGGAGTCTCTGTGGCGAAGTGGTCAAGCCGTTTGACTCGTGCTCCGAAGGTTGTGGGTTCGATTCCGGGCCGCACCCCTCGGTTTACGAGTTAAATGTTTCGGAGACTCCTGTGGGTCGTCGCTAAAAGCTACGGAGTTCGTGCTTTGTGCGACGCTTTCCGTGCTGCGGAAAGAGACCGATCCATATGGGATAAAACCCGGTGCAATGAAGTCGACCCTGTCGACTTTTAAGCGACTTTTTCACCATACAAACAAAATAAAAATGGTCAAACCTGATATTTATTAACATATTGTACAGAAAAAACACTGGGTAATAATGGCAGAATTAAAACAACAAACTGAAAAGAAAAAAAATGGAAGCAACATGCAAAGTATATATCCCAAATAGCAATATGAGAAATATTATCACAGGCAATTCGGCCAAGCTCTGAACAATTTGTGCCATTTGGTAACAAAAACCATCTCTCTCTCTCTCTCTCTCTCCCCACACACACACGCACGCACGAACGCAGGCACGCACACACACACACATATATATTGGCACCTTGCCGTCTTGACAGATGATAGATTGTGCTTCAAAAAGGCATAATAACTTTTACTCATGGCGGTAGCAAATGTGACTGATAAGGCCAATTTCCGCTGTAAATGTTTGTTCACAGTGAGTGCATGTGAACACGTGGTCATTTCCACCACCATGCACCATCTTACGTCTCACACGCTCGGTGTGTGACTTATCTGCAATAATTTTCTCCTTTGTCTTTATTCCATTTCTGATGTTTGCCCTCCATGCAACACGTTCTGTGGCGACTTGCTCCCACTGTGCATTATCAATGCCTGTATCAATCATGTCCCGCTTACACACATCTTTGTATCGTAGTAGAGGCCGACCCTGAGATCTCTTACCCATCTGTAATTCACCAAACAAAACACCACTGTAACAACACTGTAATTCTGTAACAATGTAAAAACAACACTGTAATTCACCATAACAAAAACCAACAACTACAAATTCTCTACCTACCCTCAGGGACATACATGCCATTGACTTTCTTTATTGGCATTTGTGCATTCTGTAATTTCTGCAACATGCCTTGTTGCCCTTTTGGGACTACTGCTTTACTCGAACCTTGAGATGCAGCCACAGGTCCTGGCTGATAAAGGTAATGTATGCACAAATTGTATTACATTTTCCTTTTAACAATTTCAAATTATAATTAATACATTTTAAAATAACAAATGGTTATCCTTATTGCAATTTAAACATATGGTGAGCAGGTACAGATTGCAATTGATTCATCAAACTAAAATCATTATAAAGCAGATTTTCTAGCAGTTTCCGCCACATTCAAACCTCATATTGCTTAGGTTTTCTGTGTCTTTTTTTAAATTAAAGATAATATTTTCCACATATGTTTTAGGATTTTTAAAAAAAATTTAAAAACATACAAATTATTTCTATAATATAATGAATATTTATCTATTTAATTCTGACTCTGAGATCCCAAAATATTAGTCTGAATGACTATTTCTAGATACATTTTGAGTTTACTTTGCCAAGCTATGAGGCCTCACATCTTATACTAATAAAGGGAATCACAGTTTTTTCATTTAATGGAATGATTAAAATACTTCACTGCACGTTTTATCCCAAATGGTTCGGCCTCTTTCTGCACGGCGGCCTTGCCGACAGCATCGCAAAAAGCATGAACTCAGAGCTTCAGTGACAACCTCCATTAGTCTCCAAGAAAACTGCACTTGTGAACCGAACAATGCAGGCTAGAATCGAACTCATAACTTTCAGAGTGTGAGGCAGGTGAAACAACCACTTAGCCATGGAGACTCCGTGATGAAATGAGAAAGCGATAAACAAAACTTTACATATTCAATAATGTTCACAATGCAATCACCAAACATACCTGCTTCTTAGTACTTGTTCCAACCTTCTTGCCAGTAGCACTGGCTGATGATGATGATGATGGAGCATTGTTTGAGCTGCCAGCCTGATAATATTATACTTCAGTGTCAGTTACAGAAACATAAGTTGACATAAACAATATGAACAATTACATATTCTCTATTTCTTATTTACTGTGCACCTATACCAGGGTGTTGTGGCTAAAACGGTGTTGCTCACACCTCATCTCACTAGGGTGTAGCTGGAAATATGACCTTGTCTACATCAAAACTAGGATGTGTAGAGAACTATGACCTTACTCACTTTTCTAATTAATAATAGACTCTAGAGGGAGATATTACCTTGTTCATTATCATCTACCATAAGATCTGAAGACAAATATTACCTTTCTCTTTTTCTAATTTAATCCACTCTTGGATGTAGGGGGAAATATGACCTTGCTCATTTCTCATCTATAATAGGATGTGAAGGATAATATGACTACACTTGGATCTAGAGGGAATTATGGTACTGTCTCCACAATGAAGGACAGCTACACTAGATCTCCAACACTGTTGTCCCTCGCCTTGATTGTACATTCTGTCAGATTGCTGTTTACCCATCTCTTGATGTTATCTTGCCACTTTTATCGTCGTCTATCTCTTGCTCACTTGCCTTCAAACTTACACTCCAGTATGGTTTAGTTTAGGTTAGTTATATTAGTTTAGTCGATGGATCAACATCACGGCACACGGGTGTAACCCATAAGAGCTCCTTTCTCCTCCTAACTCAAACCTGAGTCAGGAGAAACTCAGCTCAGTGCACAAACTCCTTAGCACTGGCGAGGATCCTGAAATACTTGGGTAATTTTTAACTCGAAAGTTTGCCCGGGCAGCGCCGTTAGACTACTCTTTTTCGATTTCCAACTGCCAAGGGATTTTGTACGTGCGCAACAATACAAACGGGTGTCCAATCTCACTATCCAGAGACCAGGGGAAATTTTATTACTAGATTACATACTCCAGTATGGTTTTTATAAGAGTGTTATGTCTTTTAAGAAAGCTGAAATATTTCACATGCCTCTTTTTTATTTATTTCTTCAACTCTCTTTTCATTTCCAGCCATTCCAGAACCTCTGTATTCGATTATTTTTGTTTCCATGAAATACATATTCTTCTGTAAAACCACATCTGCAGGGCTTCTACTCGACTTTCTAATTGCTTGTTCATTGTCCAAGCTTCAGCATGGTATAGTAATGTTGAATATACATAACATTTGACAGTTTTAATTGTTAATGCATTATTATTCTCTCTAGATGTATACTGACTTAATGTTGTTGAAAACATATTGGTAATTCCTATCCTGTTCATTCTCTTTTATGTCCATGAAAATATTTATTATATGTCAATTAATCTATTTTTTGACAATTCTAACTTTGCTGAATACCATTCCAAGTCAATTGTTTTTGTTACAATTAACTGATCTCCACATTCTGTCATAATTTTAAAATGAAACAGAGAGATATTTTGAGATACCTTTTGAACTTTTAGTTTCTTTTTTATATTGTCATATCCTGCTGCAGTCAGCATCTTTCTCATCCATTGTGAAACTGTGTCTATTTGTACCTGTAGTTCTTTATACTATAAGCAAACATATATATTATGATAAGCAAACATCAAATTCTGTCAAAGGATATTGGGCTGTGTCAGACAGAGTTCTATTAGTAAAATTAAACGGAAGACCTTTTAAAATAAATGTAATTCAAGTATATGCCCCAACAAGTGAATGCAGTGAAGAAAGTATAGAGAAATTTTATAATGACATGGAGTCTGCTTTGAAGAACTGTAAAAAATCAGAAATAAATATCATAATGGGTGATTTCAACGCAAAAATAGGAAAGCAAAGCGATGGATGCAGTGTAGGCAACCATGGTTTGGGAGAGAGAAATGAAAGAGGTTACAGACTTGTAGAATGGGCAAAAGAACAAGAAATGGTTGTAGGAAACACCTGGTTTAAACAACATCCTAGAAGATTATGGACATGGAGGAGTCCAGACAGCAGGATTAAAAACCAGATAGATTACATCCTGATAAGCAAAAGGTTTCGAAATGCATTAACAGTTGTAAAAACAGTTCCAAATGCAGACTGTTACAGTGATCACAGATTAATTACTGGCACATTGAGGGTAAAGTTAAAGAAAGTCAAGTATACAGCAGGAAACCCTAAATATGACTTGTGCAAATTGAAAACTGACAAAGAAATACAAGATAATTTTAACATAGAAGTAAAGAACAAATTTGATTTATTGTCTGATCTAGAGATCCTATTTCAAGATGTAGATGATCAATGGGAAATGCTGAAGAATTCAATCAGTTGTGCAGCAGAAAAAACTATTCCAAAAGTAAAGAAAGTGGGCCGTAAGACATGGATGACTGAAGAAATTTTACAACTAATGGAAACAAGAAGACAGAACAAAAATAATCCTGCCAAATATGAAGAAATTCACAGAAAAGTCAGAACCTTATGTAAGGAGGCTAAAGAAACATGGCTTGAGAAAAATTGCAGAGAAATTGAAAAACAACACAACAGTAAAAATGCGAAACTAATGCACAAAAGAATTCAGGAGATTACTAATCAAAGAACACGTACATCAGCAGGCTGCCTAAAGACAAAAGATGGAAGAGTCGTAATAGAAAAAGATCAGATTTTACATGTATGGTCAGATTACGTGAAAAACCTTTATGACGATAACAGAGACGAACAATATATTGTTCAAAATAACAATGAAGGGCCAGCAATTTTGAAGACGGAGGTTCAAAATGCTCTTAATCATATGAAATCTGGCAAGACCCCCGGTCCAGACAGCGTCACAACAGAAAAGATTAATGCTTTAGAAGAATATGGAATAGATAAAGTTACCAGTCTGCTTAATACAATATATGATACTGGAAATATACCTCATGAGTTATGTAATTCTGTATTTATTGCAATCCCAAAGAAATCAGGAGCCTTGGAATGTGATCAACATCGAACAATTAGTATAATGAGTCACATCACGAAGATTTTGCTAAGAATTATCATGCAAAGAGTTAGGAGGAAAATACAACCTGAAATAGGAGAAGAACAATGTGGGTTTGTAGTAGGCAAGGGTACAGTAAATGCTGTGTATATACTGAGAACCGTAATCGAACGTTCTATAGAAGTAAACAAAGATCTACACCTTTGCTTTATTGACTACACAAAGGCTTTTGATAAAGTGAGACATGTCAACATGATAAGGATGCTTGAAGATCTACAAATTGATGGGAAAGACCTTAGACTTGTAAAAAACATATATTGGAAACAACAAGCTGCCATAAGAGTTGATAATGAAGTAAGCCAATATCACTATCAGCCTATTAAGAGAGGTGTGAGACAGGGATGTGTAATGTCTCCAGATCTGTTTTCCCTGTACAGTGAAAATATTTTCAGAAATATTGAAAATATGGAAGGAATCAACATTGGGGGACGATGCATCAATAACATTAGATATGCAGATGATACAGTCTTGATTGCAGACAATGAACAGGATCTGCAAAATTTAGTAGATGCGGTTGTTACACACAGTGAACAACAAGGGTTAGAATTAAATTGTAAAAAGACACAGATTATGGTCGTCACTAGGAAGAACGAAATACCACAGTGTAATATACAAGTAAATGGGAATATTCTTCAACAAGTGAATAGGTACAATTATCTCGGAACAGTAATAACATCTGATGGGAGATGCCTTGAAGAGATTAGAACAAGGATCGCCATGGCAAAAGTAGCCTTTAGCAAGATGAAAAACATACTGACCAATAAAAAGATGTCAATTGAAACGAGAAAAAGAGTGTTGAGATGCTACATAGAACCTGTACTTTTATATGGATGTGAAGCTTGGACAATGAGCAGCCAGGCTGAAAAACATCTGATGGCTGTAGAAATGTGGTTTCTGAGGAAAATGCAAAGAATACCATGGACAGCCAGAAAGACCAATGAACAAGTTCTTCAAGAAACAAATGAAGATCGTAAACTGATCAGAGACATTAGACGTAGACAGTCACAATTTTTTGGGCATGTTATGAGAAGAAATGATTTGGAGAACTTGGTGACAACTGGTAAGATCGAGGGGAACAGACCAAGGGGAAGACCTAGAAACAAGTATCTGGATGGCTTGGCCTTGTGGCATGGTCGAGACAGAAACACGGAACTGATCCACGACTCTGTTGATCGAGTGAGATGGCAGAACATGACCGCCCACGCTTACCGGCATGGCACATGATGGATGGATGGAGTTCTTTATATAAAGTTGGAAGATTTTTTTTATTTTTGCGCCCTTTAACTGGTGACTCATCATCCTGAATATGTACACCTTGGCTAGCCTAAATAACGAAGATCTTATTTTAATATTTTATTTTATTTATAAAATTGCATTCTAAGTAGAAACACAAAAGAAAGTAGCAGCATTTACCTGATCTTTAGGTCTTGCTCCCAAGCCCGAACCTGAGTTCTTTTTCATTGTTGTTATAATATCCTTTTTTGCGCTGTTGTTGCGTTCAAACCGTTCTATGATAATATTATTAAAATATGTCAATGGATTCAAGTCGCCATACATAAACATTTATTGTTGCTATGCTGAACCAGCCAACAGTTTAGTTTCGTAACATTCTTTACAGAAGAATTCCCATTGAGGGATCAGGTATATCATTACAAATCTGATAAAAGACATATTAATACTATCCCATATGGTTAAATATCTTCTAAAGTCCAGGCCGTGTGGCGATGGTGGTCATGCTTGTCAAAAGCCTTCTCGTATGCTGCCAATCATGTCTGAAACTTATTCCGATCTATCCCATTTTACCATGTTGTCAAAGTCAAACTATCCTGCAGTTTCTCTTTTGGCCTCCTTCTCAGCCTTCTGCATCCATTCCCCACCAACATTCCCGTTAAGTTGAGTCAAGAACCGATAGCATTGCACTCGGGGCATTCCCATAAGTGCCCAGTCCTCATCTTCAACAGCCAGCGTAGAGTTCCAATACTAATGGTGCCCGTTACAATCTGATTATTGTATGCCCGCCTTGCTTTACCCTTGAGTGACGGCTGTCGACCAGATAATCTGACCACCCCTTGCTGCTGCATTATCTCTAGACCAGTGGTTCTCAACCTTCTTTGGCCCGTGCCCCCCTTCACCATATTTTCAGAACGTCATTCCCCCCTTTCGTATTTCCTACCTAAAAATTTGGCCCGTGCCCCCCTTCACCATATTTTCAGAACGTCACCCCCCCCCCCCTTCGTATTTCCTATCTAAAAATCCCCCTCCCTCCCCTACACAGTATACGTAATAATGGAGGCACATACTAAAACAAGTCTAGACGTCCACATAAAACGTGATTTGTGAGTCTACTTACTTTATAAAATGAATTTTAGAAGGGGTGAGACATACAGAACCGTAAAGTATGAAGGAAAAAACAAGATCAAGTAATCGGTTCTTATATTAACGCGATCTTGATATAATCTTCATTCCCCCCTCCCTCCATGGAAACCCTAAATTTTCCCCCCGGGGGGGGGGGGGGGAATTCCCCACCGGTTGAGAACCACTGCTCTAGACCATGTTTTATGGTCTATATGTCCTTCTTCATTAATCACATTCTCTCAAAGAGCCTTCGCCACATCTGCCTTATCATGCATCAAATCACCTCTTAATGATGCGGCAGCAGCCAATCTGCCTGTTCATTTCCAATCACACCAGAGTATCCTGGAAAAAAAGACCCAGCTAATTCTCACAACCAGCGACCTCTGATGCAGACCATTCTGCAAGAAGCATGTCAGTCTTCACCTTTGGCAACATGCTGTATGAATCAGTTACAATCACAACTTACGTATATACAGTGCGTTCTCCAATTAGCGGAAAGGTGTAGCTATAGCTGTAGCTGTAGTAACCGCCTCCACCTCCACTCTCAGACTTGACGTTGTGGTGTCATAAGCCAAGCTCTTGTTTACTAGACAACGGCCATTTGCTTTTGCTATGAATCCCCAGACAACTTTTCCCCCTCTTAACACAGAGCCATCGGTATAGATAATCACATCGCCAGGACGAGAGTAGTCATGAATTAATTGCTGAATGTCAGCTTCAGTAGCGCCCGCTGAACACTCCCTACACTGGCTGCCCAAAGTTATTAAATATTATAAACCCACACAATTCTGAAATTTCTGTTCGGCACTCTGACCCACTCCTTGCCTCTGCCAATCTTCTCAAGTGTGTATACTTCTCTGATGGTATCTTCGGCTTGAGCCATCCATGATCTTCCTCTTAGCAGTCTGTAGCCCTTGACTGCATCCAGGGAATCATGCAGGAGGTGTTCCTTGTCCGCAGCTACCATGAGGTATGACTTGCCTGCAGCACTCTGAGTCTGTCCGCAATGGTCGTCAATGCCAGGATGTATCGCAATCACACTATTGGGGTTTCCCTTGTATATTCCAGAATCACCATCATGGCTTCATTCTGTATGTGTTATAGTTTCCCTAGCTGACTCTTTGAGACAGTGAGCATTCCCAGTCCATACTCTACCACTGATTGATTGATTGATTGATTTAGGAATCGACATCACAGCATTCGGGGCATTCCCATAAGCGCTCCGTCCCCATCCTCAGCAGCCAGCGAAGAGTTCCAACACTAATAGTACCAGTACCAATCTGATTATATGTCCGTCTCGCCTTTCCTCTGAGCGTTGAGCGTCGGCCAGATCCCCTCGTCACTCCTCGCTGTCTCATTCTTGCCAGCTCATGGTAATCCATTTGCTCTTCCGAGGTGTGCACGTGCTCCCACAAGGCCGCAACCACGTCTGCCTTGTCATGTATCAATACTCCACCAAGTTCTGCAGAGCCAGCCAATCTGTCCGCCTGTTCATTTCCCAGCACACCAGCATGCCCCGGAGAAAAGATCCAGGCGATGCTTGTCACCCGTGACCTCCGAAGCGAAGCAAGCCACTCCGCACTCCACCACTGAAATGATCAAGTGCTGAAAAAGTGTGAATAGCATTTTCTGCTCCTTGTCCCTTGCCGCCATACACTTCAGTGCATTGAGCCGGTTTTTACATTTTGTAACCACCACTTCAACATGATCCTTAAAGGACAGGCTTCTATGAACAGTTATTCCCAGGTACTTAAGTCTGCTTTCTCTATTCACATTTATATAATTTATTGCGAGGCGCGGGGGGGGGGGGGGGGGGGTTGTCAGTTTTAACAATCCTGTTGTCCAGAGAACACCACAAGACAGGCGCCTTTTCTGGGTTAATGCAGCATTCATTACCGTACACCAATCCATCACTTGGTCCATTATCGCCTGAACAGTTTGATTTCTGTCCCTCCCCTGTCTGTATGCGAGAACACCATCTGAAAAAGCAGCAAATGTTAGTATCCTTCCAGCCCCTGGTGCTTCGGGGCTTGCCATCTTGTTCGTATACACATTGAAAAGCAGAGGTGGAAGGCTGACCCCTGTGATAGTCCGGGAGCTATGATACATCATTACATCATGGTTCAGAGGCCCGTGTACCCAGCCGGAGAACCACTCTACGAGAATACACAACAGCTGCAATCCAGTTCACCAACCAAGGACAGACTCTCTTCTCCATGAGAGAGTACATCAAAATATCATATCTGACTGTTTTACGTGTCCTCGAGATCGAGTACTGCCACCGCCGTCTCCTGTCTGTTTTGGAACCCTTCATAAACATCTTAGGCAACACTGGCCGCATTTGACCAAGTATCTTTCCCTGGCCGGTAACTTCCTAAAACTTTCGGGAGAAGCTTTTCTCTTTCTAAATATTCCTGAAGTTTAACAGTTTAACAGCAATGGTCTTCTATACTGCACCTTGCCAAAAGTTCAAAACATTCCCGTGTTGAAGACAATACATATATATATATATATATATATATATATATATATATATATATATATATATATATATACTAGCTGACCCGGCCCGGCTTCGCCCAGACTCTGGTGGGGAGAATCTCATTTAATTCATATAAGTAGTCATATAAGTTCTCGTTCCCGTTACCGACTATCTGTCTGTCTGTCTGTCTGTCTGTCTATCTGTCTGTCTGTCTGTCTGTCTGTCTGTCTGACCCGGCCCGTCTTCGCCCAGACCCTGATGGGGAGCATCTCATTTAATTCATATAAGTAGTCATATAAGTTCCCGTTCCGACTATCTATCTGTCTGTCTGTCTGACCCGGCCCGGCATCGCCCAACTCCTGGTGGGGAGCATCTCGTTTAATTCATATAAGTAGTCATATAAGTTCCCGTTCCCGACTGTCTGTCTGTCTGTCTGTCTGTCTGTCTGTCTGTCTGTCTGTCTGTCTATCTATCTATCTATCTGTCTGTCTGACCCGGCCCAGCCCATGGTGGAGAGCATCTCATTTAAATTATATAAGTAGTCATATAAGATCCCGTTCCCGACTATCTGTCTGACTGTCTGTCTGTCTTGGGTAAATGTAGGAGGGAGGAGGAAGAGGGAGGTGGAGGAGGGAAGAGGAGGGAGGAGGAGTGAGGAGTAGGGAGGAATAGGAGGGAGGAGGAGGGATTAGGAGGAGGAGGGAGGAGTAGGGTGGAGGAGGAGGCGAGGAGGAGGGAGGAGGAAGAGGGAGGAGGAGGGAGAAGGAGGGAGGAGGAGAACGCAGGAGGAGAAGGGAGCAGGAGGAGGAGAGGGAGGAGGAGGGAGAGGGATGAGGAGGGAGGAGGAGGAAAGAGTAGGAGGAGGGAGGAGGCAGAGGGAGAAGGAAGAGGGAGGAGGAAGAGGGAGAAGGAGGAGGGAGGAGAAGGAGGGGGAGGAGGAGGAGGGGAGGAGGAGTAGGGAGGAGGAGGAATGTGAAGGGAGGAGGAGGGAGGAGGTAGAGGGAGGAGGAGGAGGAGGGAGGCGGAGAGAGGAGGAGGGAGGAGGAGGAAGAGGGAGGAGGAGGAATGTGAAGGGAGGAGGGGGAGGAGGTAGAGGGAGGAGGAGGGAGGAGGAGGAGGGAGAGGGAGGAGGAGGGAGGAGGAGGAGGAGGGAGGAGGCGGAGAGGGAGGAGGAGGAAGGAGGAGGAGGAGGAGGGAGGAAGAAGGAGGAGGAGGGAGGAGGAGTGATGAGGAGGAGGGAGGAGGAGGAGGGAGGAGGAGCGAGGAGGAGGAGGGAGGAGGAGGGATGAGGAGGAGGAGGAAGAGGGAGGAGGAGGAATGTGAAAGGAGGAGGAGGGAGGAGGTAGAGGGAGGAGGAGGAGGGAGGAGGAGGAGTGAGGAGGAGGAGAGGGAGGAGGAGGAAGGAGGAGGGGGAGGAGGGAGGAGGAGGAGGAGGGAGGAAGAAGGAGGAGTAGGGAGAAGGAGGGATGAGGAGGAGGAGGGAGGAGGAGGAAGAGGGAGGAGGAGGAATGTGAAGGGAGGAGGAGGTAGAGGGAGGAGGAGGAGGGAGGAGGAGAAGGGAGGAGGAGGGATGAGGAGGAGGGAGGAGGAGGAAGAGGGAGCAGGAGGAATGTGAAGGGAGGAGGAGGGAGGAGGTAGAGGGAGGAGGAGGAGGGAGGAGGAGGAGTGAGGAGGAGGAGAGGGAGGAGGAGGAGGGAGGAGGAGGAGGAGGGAGGAAGAAGGAGGAGGAGGAGAAGGAGGGATAGGGAGGAGGGGGAGGGAAAGAGGAAGAGGGTAGGAGGAAGAGTGGAGAGGAGGAGGGAGGAGGTAGAGGGAGGAGGAGGAGGGAGGAAAAGGGAGGAGGGAGGAGGAGAGAGGAGAAGGAGGGAGGAGGTAGGAGGAGGAGGAAGAGGGAGGAGGAGGAAGAGGGAGGAGGAGGAAGAGGGAGGAGGAGGATGGAGGAGGGAGAGGGAGGAGGGAGAGGGAGGAGGGGAAGAGGAAGAGGGTAGGAGGAGGAGGAGGGGAGAGGAGAAGAAGAAGGGAGGAGGGAGGAGGAGAAGGAGGAGGAGGAGGGAGGAGGAGGAGGGAGGAGGCAGAGGGAGAAGAAGGAAGGAGGAGGAGGAAGGAGGGAGAGGAAGGAGGGAGAATGAGGAGGGGAGGAAGGAAAGGGAGGTGGAAGAGGAGGAGGAGGGAGGAGGAAACAGGTAGGGGGAGGAGGAGGTAGAGGGAGGAGGAGGAGGAAGGAAAGGGAGGAGGAAGTGGAGGAGAAGGGAGGAGGAGGGTGGAGGGAGGAGGAGGAGGGAGGAGGTAGGAGGAGGAAGAGGGAAGAGGGAGAAGAAGGGAGAAGGAGGAGGGAGGATGATGAGGGAGGAGGAGGCAGGAGGAGGAGGAGGGAGGCAGGAGGAGGAGGAGGGATGAGGAGGGAGAGGGAGGAGGAGGGAAGATGAGGGAGGAGGGGGGAGGAGGCGGAGGGAGTAGGAGGGAGGAGGATGGAGGAGGAGGGGAGAGGAAGAGGGAGAAGGAAGAGGGAGAAGGAGGAGGGGGAGGGAGAGGGATGAGAGGGAGGAGGAAGAGGAGAAGGGTGGAGGGAGGAGGTAGAGGGAGGAGAAGAGAGGGGGAGAGAGTTCGCCATTCCGAATTCATACTCGTCTAGTTCTTCCCTTCTACACGACTCTAGATAACTTCCTTACACATAAAAAGATGAATTGTTATTGATATTGCCGTGGCATGAAGGAATATCAGCAGCAGAGTTTATCCAAAAAACCAAAGACTGAGATCTACGGAGAGCCATGAACGCCTACGCCAGCCGGCACGGCACTTGATGATGATGATTGCCGTGTGACGATTCTGTGTAGTCACGTCATTTTCTTCCCTTTCCCTAGCGTTTTGGTTCGGGGATTCTTTCATCATCATCATCATCATATATTTACGTACGTATTTTGGGAGGGGGAGGAGGGAGGAGGAGGAAGAAGAAAAAAAACCTATGACAGTTGACAGCTCTGGAATGAAAGGAAGGCGTGTAGAAAATTTCATCTCAATCGGATGGGCCGTTCGCGAACAAATAAAGGACATACATATATACATACATATTTACATACATACACTTTGTTTTATATATATATATATATATATATATATATATATATATATATATATATATATATATATATATATATATATATATGCCTATAGCTCATAAGGGCTATTGTTCTTACCTTGATTGACAAAAATGACGCCTGAAAACCTTAATTGTTTTTCCGCATATCCTTTACAGGACATTGCAGTAAACACCAGCAAGTTTCAGCTGCTATTGATGTCGTGGCAAGTTTTACATTCAGTAGTTTGCCATTGCTTTCTGAACTACCGGCTCACATACCTCCGTAAGTCACTAACACGACGCGATCTGCTGCTGAATCTCTCGCAGCTGTGTTTCTTACGAGAGTATACGGGATTACGAACAGCGCCGTTAATATCTTCGCCAGGGAGTCCCGGCGAAAACCATAATTTTTTTTTCTTTTGTTCGCATATCCTTTACAGGACATCGCTGTCAACATCAGAATCTTTCAGCTGATTGTTGATTTCTTGGCAAGATTACACTCAGTAGTTTGCCATTGCTTTCTGAGCGACCGGCTCACATACCCCGTAAGTTACCGGCGCGAAGAGAACCGCTACCGATTCTCGCGCACGCCACGTTACTCACGAGAGTATATGGGATTACGGAGAAAGTCGTGTGACCTCTAGACCAGGGAGACCGGCGAAAACCATAATAAAAAAAAATGTTTGCATATCCTTTACAGTATGTTGATTTCTTGGCATTTGGCAAGATTACGCTCAGTAGTTTGCCATTGCTTTCTGAGCGACCGGCGCACATACCCCGTAACTTACCGACGCGATTCGAACCACTGCTGATTCTCACCGTCGTCACGTTACTTACGAGAGTATACGAGATTACGGAGAACAGTTGCTAACCTCTAGGCCAGGAAGCCGGCGAAAACCATAATAGAGGGGGAAAACAGGGGTGGTCAAAGATACGAGTAAATACATAACATCAGTATATGGTCAGGATGCCGCTTAGCAGATTGTGCTACAAAGGTTCAAGACAGACAATGAAGGCGATTTATTACAATTCTTTACCGTGAATACAGCAATGAATGATGATGATTCTCTTATTCTTCGACTGTTGTACCTTGCTCTGGGTATGTGAAATGCATGCACATGTAATTATGGGCATTCATAGTGAAGACAGGAAAGATATATCACAACGTGAATAAATTAGGAAGGGCTTTGAGTTTGAGGCAACGGAGATATGGTTTCTGGCTGGAATGTTGTCAATGTCTCGGACTGCCAGAGTAACTAACAACGATTAGAAGAGGGAAACGCCAGTAAAAAATTATCAAACAATCAATCAATCAGGTGTCGTCTCCACAATGAAGGTTGGCTGCAATGGATCTCTAACACTTTCTCTTGCTCTGACTGTACAATACATTCTGTCAGATTGATGTTTGTCCATCTGTTGATATTATCTCCCCACTTGGATCATTGTCTACCTCTTGCTCGCTTGCCTTCAACCTTGCCCTCCAGTATGATATTTATAAGAGTGTTATGTATTTTAACATGGCCGATAACAGACATAACATTAAACATTATACACAACTATACATATCAATTAGGGAATCACTTGAGGCCACCAAGACAGTTCATAAATAAACACACGTGTATTGTTTGGCGCTCTTAGAAGTAGGGGAAAGAATTAGAGATTAGAGGATGCACTAGACAACATAAACATTTGAAAGCTATAGTTACCGACTGGGATTCGAACCTGTCACCTTACGCAACTATAAGACAGTCAGTCAGTCAGTCATGGTTCCAGCTTCACGGCAAAGGGTCACCCCATTATGCTCCATTCCTGTGCCAGTGAATATCACACAAAAAGCTCCTCACTGCCTCATATGAAAAGTGGTTCAGACAGGAGTCTCGATACAAATCGCAACTATAAGAAAGAAAGGCAGAAAAGGTAGCAACGTGGCTAGCAAGCTTGCCTGTCGGTCTAGTGGTCATTGATTCGAATGCACAACGAGGCTCTCATTTCGACATAGCTTAAAATGTGTTCCAGGAAATGTCTTGGGAAATAAAGGCGGCCAGTGTGATACTGACCACATCACGGATAGTGTTGATTGGTTTACAAAAATGGGGATAATTACTATCTGTCTAATATATGCCTCAAAGCGCGGAGAAAGCATCCTTTACTTTGGAGATAAATAGCTAAAGAAGAAAATAGGAAAGCGAGAAACTTTCACAATACTTGAGTAATATAATTAGAAGAGTTAAGTTAGTTGCATATCCTTTACAGGACGTGGTAGTCAAGCCTAGCGTTTTTGTGACTGTTTGCGATTTCTTGGAAAGTTTACGTTTGTAGTTTGCTATTGCTTTCTGAACGGCCGTCACTCGTACCATTATATGGAAACTAACGCAATGCAGTCTGCTTTCAAATCGCCCGCAGGTGACTTGAACGCGGTATGTGGGATTATAAATTGCATTCGTAACGCCTTCGCTACCGTGTGAAGAGAGGGACTGGAAAACAATATGACAACTGGCAAAATCAGCGGTAAAAGAGGAAGAGAAATGATGCTTGAAGGCCTAAAGCTGTGACATAGAGGAATATCATCATTAGAATTAATCCAGAACATCAAGGACTGAGATGTGCGAACATACACGATGATGATTTATTAGTTTGTTCCATTATCCCTAGCTCGTTCAATCTCAGAAGAGAAGTTATAACTAGGGCCCATCCCAGCCTCAAATTAATAATCCCATGACAAAACCAGCCACATTTCGGGCATTAATTTGAAAGGGCTTGTTGTCTGTAGGAAGTAATGTACTGATGATGATGATGTATAGCGAGCTATCATTGATCAAATGTAGTCAAAGTGACTGCTCAAAAGAAAACAAAAAGAAAAATTAAAAGCTCACAATAACAGTTTTCAATGGCGTATCTAAGGTAGCTCCAATAAGTAAAACTTACAGTGAAGTTACAGGAAGATTAAGAAAAGGGTGAGTACATTCTTTTATGGTATACTACATAAACTCAATGAAAGTAAAGACCGTACATATTTGGCTGAAGGTTGAAATCTTCATGATAAACTGCAATGGTACAACAAAGGGAGAAACAAATAGATGCAAGAAAATTATTAAAGTGGAAATGCAAATGTCAACAAATAACATACTATCTTATTCCTACCCCCAGGGCCACGAGTTTGCATTTATTTCGCCTTTGTGTGAAGTAATAAAATTGAATGTTCCGAGTGCTGTAATGTCGGTTCTTGACTCAACTCAGTTGGCGTGTTTTTCTAATTTGTATGTGTCTTAATACAGTGTGTTGTTTAGTTGGTCTGTCTGATTATCTTGTGTTGTTAATTTGGTGTGTTGGTTAGTCAACAGGCCATCCTGATTGCATATCGTACTGAAGCTACAGAGTTTGTGCTTTGAGAGACAATTTTGACATGCCGCCCTGTGGAAAGTGGCCGGGCTATATGGGATAAAACCCAGCGCAATGAAGCTGATCCTCTTGTCTATTAAAAATCTGTGTATTCTCATGACAGTGTTGGCAGTTTCACAATACAAAACACAGACAAATGACACTAAAATGACTACACCAATGCATAATAATATCATGTTATTTTATATTTGGAGCCACTGAGTTATGCATGATAAATTTAATTTCATTCTGTTCACTTATTTTCATTTCTTATACTGATATATTGTGTCTTAGTGTATTTACTGTAGAGTAATTTCCATCTTTATTTGGTACTGAGATTTGTGTTATGTTTATGTTTGCTAATGAAGGCTTGCCTCTGTAACATTGTACATTTGTTTAGATTGCATTATTGTAAAGCTGACCTACAATTCATGATTTGCAATTATACAACAGTTAAACCCTTTTCATTATTAAGTAAACACTTAAATGTACAATCACTGAGAAGGAAATAAAACAACAAACACCGATATAAATATTACAATTTAATAACTAAAGATTTATCCCACACAATGTATATTAACATATTCCTTCCATATGTAACACTTGTCTATCATACAGACTGGCGTAAGTAACAAGTCACACACTGTTTTATACAAAAGGATAAAAGTAAACCCAAAACCATGCCCTGAAATTATACAGACATGTCCATGAAATTATTCAGAGACATGTGTTAGTTAAAAAGTGAGACAATGATACAGAAATACACACTTGATGTATATGAAATTGTTTCATGCTGAAGAATGCTGGATCAGAGTGGATTCTCTGAGATGTTAAAAGTTGTGTTTATGATCATGTGATTTTCTTGTGGCTTTATTCATCTGAAGTTTCAAATACACAGCTGCATATGCTGTATGCTGGTGAAGGAGTTACGAACGCAATTCGCAATCTCACATTCGAAACACAGCTGCGGACGATTTGAAATTATTGAATGGAAACTTGTCAAGAAATCACAAAAGCCAAAAAAAATGCTGGGGCTGACTGCGACATCCTGTAAAGTATATGCAACTTTTTATGCCCTACATGTACCTTTGTCATCTGCAAGATGCTAAACAATTTTCAGTTAAAAAAATGGTAAAAGTCCAGGTTTTCCAAGGGGGAATGGGTCAGTGAGTTTACTACAAGCAAAGGCCAGGTTTCACACTAACCAAGAACTCAGGTAATTCTTTGTGGTACTGATTATCCACTGACTGGATCCTCAATCTGTTAACCATTCTAATGATCACCATGCCTCTTTACAGAAGTGATGGTCCAGTACCCTGCGGTGTTGAGGTGAAGCATAAACAGTGGGAGAGTGCCTGTTTGTGGGCTTCATGAATCAAGATTCGTATGGACACTGTTACTTCCTCTGTCCAATGTTTACATGGTCAGCCTCTTCTTCTGGTTCCATTTGGTCTGTACATCACTGCTTGCTGTTGTATTCTGTTAGCTGGTAGCCTAGTTATGTGGCTGAACCACTTCATTTACTGTTTTTCTAAAGAAATCTAGTACTGCTATAAACCCCACTTTAGTCCTGATTTAATCATTTATGAGTTTCTCTCTTCTTCATACATTGAGTATCCTTCTCAGAAATCTCATTTTCGTTGTTGTAACTTATTCAGAGTTATAAGCTTTAAAGTTGTGAGTCCACCTACATTTGTGAGTCCACCTACATTTGGCTATGAGTACATTTCACAACTATGTAATTTTCTAAATGTGGTTATGTAGATGAATAGGAGAATTATAATTGCAGGAAAAGAAAGCAAAAATGAAGTATTAAAGCAAATAGAGATTTGAAGAAAACATTACTGAAACTATTAAAGTATTTCTAGCATCTAAGGCAGTGCAATCGGTGGGGGAACCCCCCCCCCCCCCCAAGGGGGAATTTTAGGGTTTCGGGGGGGGGGGGGTAAATTAAGATTATTTCAAGATCACATTAATACAAGAACGGATTACTTTATATTGTTTTTCCCTTCATACTTTACGGCTTTGTACGCCTTACCCTTCTGAAATTCATTTTATAACAAAAGAGACCCGCAAATCACGTTTTATGTAGACATCTAGACTTGTTTTAGTATGTGCTATTAAATTTAGCTTCTATTATTACGTATACTGTGTAAAAAGGGGGGGGGGATTTTTAGGGAGGAAATACGAAAGGGGGGGGGGGAATGACGTTCTGAAAATATGGTGAAGGGGGGCACGGGTAAAAAAAGGTTGAGAACCACTGATCTAAGGAGACACAGCTCCTTGTCAAATGATGTGTTATCTGTTGGGTTATCATCCTTGCTCTCCGGACAAGTCCATAGGTGTTCAGATCCTACCCCCAAACATAGGCATCAGTGTCTGGTGGCTAACAGTGCCAGTTCTGTATTGGTTGACAAAGCCCCTCGTTCTTCTCATGTGCTTATCATGTCTGGCCATATCAATTCTTACTTCTGAGTCTCTCATTCTGGACAACGATGTGGGTTCACAGACATCAAAGTCCTCCACTCTCAACATCTCTCTAAGGACATTAATAACGTTGACATGATACATGGATGTGTTAGAGGGACAAGTGGGGGAGTAGAGTGCAAGAGGAAGGCAAATGTTGTATGTGGGTAGATATTAAATGATGGACAGAAAGAAGCCTGTATGAGTGCATAGGACAGAGACTTATCAAACTTATTTTTGAATGGGGATATGCCACCTGATGATCATTTGATTGTGTGCAGAGTCAAAATATGTGCTGTAAGGTATAAAACTATGCTCTAGCATATTCTTGAGTAGCTTAGAGGGAACAAACATTGCAAGCATCCTCGCTGACATGGCATAACGACAACTTCACACAGTGTCAAGCCCACATGTTCACATCCCTGGCTTTGAGATTTGCTTTTTGTATTCGTTACAGCAGATGAATTACTCATCTGTAGTTGTGATACTTCAGTTTTCCAGCTAAGTACTCTTGTTCTTGTGTTCATTGATAAAGACTGGTTAAAATGTTTGCTTGTGTCTGTGTGCGTTTTCTTTTGTCGAGCTTTCCAGATATATTTTGTATTCCTTCGGTTTCCATATTTTCGATGACTGAGATGATGCTTCACGCACTGTGGGTGTTGTCTACATGAATGATCAACTGCAGGAAATGAGATATTTTGAAGTATGCTCACAAGAACTGCAACTGGTGAGACACTGGTGGTAGATGAATGACAGCTTTATGGCACACACTCGTCACAAACACAGTGTTGAGTGTGAAACTGACACAGCATACAGATCAGTAGTCACAACATCTCACACACAGCTGTCCAGTCACACACTTCAGTGACCAGTCTACAGGCATCCACAGAACCCATTTAAGTCACAGTGCCTTTGGTCGCTGTCTTCTGGTTGCAGTGCTTCCTAGTTCCTGTCTGCCGTGACTTAAACACACAGGTCAGCTATTCTCATCTAGCACGTATGCATGCATTACCTGTTTGTAAATCACTGCAAACTGTATTTAGGTGCTAGCATGAGAAACATTACTTTCCTGAGAAAAAAAGGGCAAACTATCCCACACTAATAGCTCTCTATGACAGTATAGTGGCTAGATGTTCACCTGCTGACATGGCAGTCATGGGTTCAAATCTATATCAAAGCCGATTTTCTAAAAATTTATCTGCGCACCCAGGTCTACTGAGCCCTAAAATAAGTCACAGGAAATGTCTTGGGAAGGTAACTGGTGTATGGTGACCACATCAACCATCTTGTACCGACTGCTCTATACAAATATGGGTCCAGCACCATATGTATAAAACGCCTGTAAAATGAACCCAGCAATTGTTTGCCTGTTTTTCATTTACTAGGCAATTTTTACGATCTGTAGTTTGCCAATTTTTGTTGATTTTAAAAAGGCTTATGATAGTGTGCATAGGAATAGTCTATGGAATGCTATGCAGGAATTTGGAATACCAAGGAAGTTAATCAACATGACCAGACTATGCATGGAAGATACTTATAATATAGTAACATATAAAGGCAGGAAATCAGACCCCTTCCAAATAACATCTGGCTTGAAACAGGGTGATGCACTATCGCCGCTACTCTTCAATCTGGCTCTAGAGAAAGTTGTAAGGAAGGTAAAGGAGGAATGTGATATTGGAGGAACATCCAAGCTGCTTGGTTATGCAGATGATATAGATATTATAGGGCAAAGTGAACAAAAGACATTGGAAATATTGACTCACTTAAAGGGAAAAGCCCAACAGATGGGGCTGGTTATCAACCAAGATAAGACAGAATATATGGTAATTTCAAGAGACGGAATGGCTAGAAACTCTGGCCACATACAAATAGATAATATGACCATTAAAAGAACTGAAACATACAAATACCTGGGTACAATCTTCAACTGCTCCAACATCATAAGGGAAGAAATACAAACTAGAATCAACTCTGGAAATAAAATATACTATGCACTACAACATCTACTAAAATCAAAGGCGCTATCTCGTAACACCAAAATCACAATATACAAAACACTGATCAGACCAGTTGTGCTGTATGGCTCTGAAACATGGAGTACAACGAAAGGAGACGAAGCCTTGTTACAAACCTTTGAGAACAAAATTTTAAGACGCATCTTTGGACCCATTAGGGATACACAAAGTGGAGAGTGGAAAAGAAGAAGTAACAAAGACATTTATGATCTGTTTAAGTCCCCGCTAATCACTGGTATCATGAAGGCTAATAGACTACAATGGCTGGGGCATATAGAAAGAATGGAAGATAATAGGGAAACAAAACTCGCTTACACTCAGGAAATAAATGACCGTAGACCCCGAGGTAGACCAAGAAGGCGGTGGAGAGATAACACATGTACAGACCTACAAGCACTTGGAATCAACGACTGGCAAGAGAAGGTCAACCAGAGAGACGAATGGAGACGGATTGTATTTGCAGCAAAGAACCTCAATGGCTCGGAACGCTGAAGAAGAAGAAGAAGAAGAAGTAGTTTGCCAATGTTTTCTCTATGCAATGTTTTCTCTATCCCTCCTGCAATTGGTCAAAACCCTAAATACCTCTAGATCACACACACAGAGCATACAGCATCATGACAGTAACTAACAGCACACCTTCCCTAGAAGCATCTCTGGTACCCAGTATATAAGACTGGATCACCTTGAGAGGCCATTGTTTCCTTAGCTGCCCCCTGGACAGTGGATTCAACCTTGTGCTACAGGGAGTCTAACTGATGGAACATATACAACTGTGACCTTCTGCAGACAGAATGTCACGAGGTCATTTGCTTATTTAATAGTCTTGCTATTATTAACACACAGATGAAAATAAAGTTGAGCAGAAGTGAAGGTATCTGGGCCATGGAAACAGAACAGCCCCTGTCTAGCTGGAAGGCACCTAGTATGGCTATTTGCGCAGCGCCTGTAAAAGAAAATATTTGGTTAAAATGGTTAAAAAACACGTTATATTCATTAGATATCTATAACATATTATGTCATCTATAATAACATAAATCAAAACTGTTTTCACCATAATTTGCAGTTTATTTTATGGCTGTTGTAGAAACTGTTTCTCTTCAATCCCTCCTTCAAGGGGCACCAAATAAACACAGCTCAAACATAGTGTGTCCAACTTCAACGTGCTATCTCTGGAAGGTTTGCTTCCTTTAGAGCAGTGGTTCCCAACCGGTGGGGAATCCCCCCCCCCCTCCCCTCCAGGGGGGAATTTTAGGGTTTCCAAGGGGGGAATTAAGATTATTTCAAGGTCACATTAATACAAGAACCAGTTACTTGATATTGTTTTTCCCTCTAAATTTTACGCTTCTGTACTTCTCACCCTAATGAAATTCGTTTTATAATGTAAGTAGACCCGCAAATCACGTTTGATGTAGATGTCTAGACTTTTTCTAGTATGTGTTATTAAATTTAGCTTCCATTTTTATGTATACTGTGTAAAGGTGGGGGGGGGGGATTTATAGGGAGGAAATTCGAAAAGGGGGTGGGGTGGGGAGAATGACGTTCTGAACATATGGTAAAGGGGGGCATGGGCCAAAAAAGGTTGAGAACCACTGCTTTAGAGAGATTCCATTATGGTAATGGACTTTATATACTCATGGGTATTATTTTTTCTCCCCTATCAACTGTACCATGGCAGAGGCCATTTTCTGTTCTGTTTGCGATTTTCGGCAGTAGTGGGGTTTTTAATGTGCCCAATTTGTGCCCATAATCTGTTTTTTGCTCTTATTTAAGATGGCTAGGTTTCCAGTCTCACTACCCTAGAGATCAGAGGGACGTGTGTTATTATTATATACCAGCAGTTCTTGGGAAATTGACCAGCCCTATGCCGACATCGAAACTAGTACTTTCTGAGCATTAGGCAGACACCACAACCTCTCCATAACGACTCCAACTTGGTATAAAAACTGACATATATACTCACTAGTACTTGGTTCAACAACCAACACCCCAGGTTAAATTGGGATCAATTCTTCACCATTGGATCTTCAGAAGATTTAGTGAGGAAAGGAGCTGCAAGTGCCCAAATAGTAATGGCAAATGTGCCTTCTTGATGATGAACTGAGAGCTGAAACCTGGCCTCAGGAGATGAAAGAGGAGAAAAAACTGGGGCACCTACGGCAACTATCTGCTAACAAATGGATGAATGAAGGCCACTCATATGTTAGTTGGAACTTCTGAGCACAGAAAAATGATTACAGCGAAGAAAGAAACAATTATGACGAGAGAGAATGAGCACTGATTGATTTGTGTAGAACATAACGATGTCGATTTTGTTAACAAGCTAACCAGTTATGCATTGTACACCACAGGTAATCAGTTACAGTGACACTGGGGCCTCTAGCTTGTTCACTCACAATGTAATTAAAGCTAAACGTACGTATGTACGTGCGTGTGTGTGTGGGCGCATGTGCGCGCGCTCGTCAAATGAAAACCTTAAATGCTATTTCTTGTGAATATATTCTGACAAAGTAAAGAACAAAGTATTATTTTTCGATGTAGTCACCACCACGTTCAATGCTAGTCATCTAGCACAGATAAAGTGTTTGGATTGCTGTAGAAACAATTCTCTTGGTCACATGTGTAACCACTCAGGGGTCACTACTCGGTATGCCTAACAGAAGTCATGCTGTTTTAAAACTTCCTACTCCACTCATACACTTGCTGGACTGACAGGCAAGCACCACCATACTGGACCTTCATTAGCCGATGAATTTCTAAAAGTTTCACCCCTTCACTGTTAAAAAAAAGCGTATAACAGATCCCTGCTCCTCGTTGGTGTATGTCAAAAGTGGGGTGGCCATCTTTAAACTGTCCTTATGACGTCACCGTGTTCATCTGCACCATCATGTTATGTGCTTAATACTCTTGACATCCTTAACAATAATACTGGCAAGTTCCAAACAATGGCATGATGATTGTAATTTCTATCGCACTTTTCAGGTTTTCATTTGAAGCCAAATCGTACATATGGCACGTTGAATGCAATGAGAAAATTTACAATCTTAAAATAGTGGTTTCACAATCTCCTGCTGCATCCAAGGAAGCATGAGTCAAACATTGTAATAACACACTAACAAAAACTGATAACAGGTATTGTCTATATCTCAACTAACACAGTCTCATCCAGGATATAGGACAGAGTTGGTATGCTGTCCAGAACACATCAGTATACTGTCCAGAAAAACACAAGATCAGTATACTGTCCAGAAGAACACAACATCAGCATACTGTACAGAAGAACACATATAGATATAATGTCCAGAAAAACACATACAGATATACTGTCCAAAAGAACACACTTAGATATACTGTCCAGAAGAACACACATAGACAGACTGTCCAGAAGAACTCACATTGATATACTGTCCAGAAGAGCACAACCAATAACCCACTGTGGCATCCAAGGAAATAACAAGGCAGATGAGATTGCTAAGACCAGAGGCAACTTTTTACATCATCATCATCAATTCAAAAGTTTTAAATGGGTAAAAAAATGTCTAAAACAACCTATGATGCATTTATTATAAGAGATTGTACCTGTGCTACTTTGTGTCCATATTCCATCAAAGTTGGCATGAAAGCATTGACACTGTCATCAATCAAGCCCTGTATGTACTGTACAGCTTGCTCATCATTCAAATGCAGCATGAATTTCTCTTGTACCTAAGTAAAAAAAAATAAAAACATCATCACAGTCATTCAGTCTATTAGAAAGCTCAAGCAATAATGAGACAGTTATCAGTTATCAGTTATCAGTTGGGGTATCTTCGTTGCACTTCGGACATGTCCATAGGTGCTCAGATCCTCCCCCCAGCATATTCATCAGCGTCCGGTGGCTAATAGTGCCAGTTCTGTGTTGGTTGACGAGGCACTTTGTTTTCCCGATGTACCTCTCGCGTCTGGCTGTGCCGATTCTTAATCCCAGGTCTTTCATCCTGGACAGCGATGTGGAATCACTGACGTCAAAGTCCTCTGTTCTCGCCATATCTTTAAGGACGTTAATAACATCGGCACGATCCATGGGCTGGCCATCTACAGGGGGTGCAGAGCCAGCCAGTTTGTCAGCTCGTTCATTTCCCTTGACTCCCGCATGTCCCGGGACGAAGATGAAGACAACTATCAGCATATTAATCAAGCAAAACAAGCATTAATGTTCTGCATCAGAATAGGACACATACGATTTAACCACTGCTTATACAGACTGATGTCAGATCATAGTGAGATATGACTGAGCTACTGTATGATAGTAGATGGTACAACCTGCTTTCTGTCAGCACCGAATGTTGGGCAGCTATCACCAAACCCGACACCCCACATTCTGCCAACGGCTTTGGACAAAGGAGTGCAATTGGGAGGATACAAGCCTTACCCTTGTGCAAGGAAATGCAACCTACAGACTAAATGTCAGGGCAGGGCAGACCAGGCATTAAGCCTTGGTCGGTAACTGGTCTAGGATGGAAGCTCCGACAGGCGGACAGTTAGGGCATTGCTTTACTTACGGCAGCTTCTGCAGCTTGTCTTGTTCCAGACGCATTGGTGTTGCCTTTCCTCTAGCATAAACAAGGCAATGAAGAGAGGGATCATGTTGCATGGGCAGCACATGGTCTCTAAATTCAGCCCAGGCTTTGTGTTATGGAGAGATATAACTCCATTTTACAAACTATCGTCTGTCAAGACGGCAAGGTGCCAGTCAGTCAGTCATACAAACTGAAACTGATCCCATCACCCTGTGTATATACGGACAAAGAGTTAAACTGGAAGTGAACTGAAGATATAAATAACACTGACACAGAAAGTTATTTGGGAGTTTCAACAAATTCTCAAATGCAGCAATGTACATCCCTCCCCCAAACCTGAATTCTTGTGTGAACATTACTAGAACAACAGGGGAATAATGTGCAGAAGAAGAGGAACTATCAATGCTTAACCACTTCTGCATTAAACAACACATCATGCAACACTAGTTACCCCATACATTAAATGTGTTTATAATTTCTGTACCAACCAGGTGTTAAATTAGCTTACTCTAACCCAGCTACCCCATAGGGCTAACATTTTAACCCCGTCATATCTAAATGCATTACATTAATTAATTCCATTCTAATCAATGTATCATGAATGACTGACTCCATTCTTTGATTTCCAAATAATGCATGATGTATCACTGGCTCCTCCCCTTAAGTCCCAAACATGCATGATGTATGATTGGATTCTCCCTTTAAGTCCCAAGCATGCATAAAGTATGACTAACTCCTCCCATTGAGTCCCAAACAACACACGCAATTTGACTGGCTGACTTCCTCACCAGGAGTCCCAACCATGTGTTCTCTGACTTTTAACATTCAGTCGGACCAGGTAACAAAATCTGGCTTCCCCAGTGACTACTTCTACTGTGTGTATATAGCCTCTTGATAAGTCACATATTTGTGAGTTGAGTTGAGTCAAGAACCGACATCACTGCACTCAGGACATTCCCATACGTGCTCAGTCCCCCCCGTTCAACAGCCAGCGAAGAGTCATACTATTAATCGTTCCCATCGCTATCTGATTAAATGTTCTCCTGGTCTTCCCTCTCAGTTTTGAGATTCTTCCAGAACCCCTGCCGATACCCCGCAATCTCATTCTTTCCACATATGGGTTCTCAATCTGTTCCTCCGCCTTCTCCACCTGGTCCCAAAGCGCTCGACCACCTCCCCCTTGTCCTTAGGCAAGATACCACCAAGAGGTGCATTCCCTGCTAGCCTATCAGCCAGTTAATTCCCCCATACACCCGCATGGCCAGGGCAAAATATCCATACAATTCTCACAATCTGTGACCTCTGAAGCGACGAGAGCCATTCTACACGAAACATTCCATTCTCCACCTTGCTAAGCATATTCTTTGAATCCGTAATGAACACAACATGTGTTGCAGTAGTCTCCTCTAGCTACCGGAATGCCGCTGTTACTGCCTCCACCTCCATTCTCATGCTGGAGGTCCTAGTCTCATATGCCAGGCTCTCCTTTTTCAAGACTCGCCCATTAGCCTTTGCAATAAAGCCCCAGCCACTACGTCTGTTTCTCACCACTGACCCATCAGTGTAGAGGACCTACTTGCGATTGTTATAGTGGTCATTTCCCTCCTTGGAGACGTCTGCTTTAAAACATTCTGGGGCTAAAAGAATGTTAAGTAAAAGTGATTGCATTGATAACAACTACCTGGCCTGGACATAATTAACTGACTGAAATAACACTGACCTTTTTCACAGTCTTGTCAGGCTCCAAAGCGATGTCTGGTATATTTGAGTCCACCATTAGTGAGAACAAGTTCAAGAACAGGTTTGCAGATCTGCACAAATTCAGGATATGGAAATTCTTGTTTAACCATTCATTGTTTTAAATTGTAAAAACAACCAAAATTATTTCAGGGTAAATAATGCCACTGAGATGTGAAATGTTAGGCCTCTATATATGCAAGGTCATAGATACTTAGATGAAATGGTCAGTTCCCTTCTTCACCACCTTCCCTTTCCGAAAAACTCATAGACATCTCTAAAAAATTATCCAGCACTCTTTTTATGAAGATGATTTGACCCCAGAGCCATACTTCTGCTGCTGCTGCCCTTGACCCCCCAGTGGCACACAGGCCCTCAACCAAGACGCCCCAAGCTCTCATCTATAGATGTGTTCATGCCAGGTTGGATTTTGCAGCTAAAGTTTTGTGTGGGATGAGGTAGTCCCACACTAACCCTCTATAGTCATCTTATTACTATTTTTATATATTTTATACTATATTTATACTATATTATAGTTACTTATTACTATTCCTTGCTTCCCTTATGGCAGACCACACAGGCAGACCCCAGAGCCACATTGGACAGACAAAATAAAATTTTGCCACAGTTGCGGATTGAACTTGGACCAATGTCTTGACAAGGAAGTTCACTAATCACTATGCCACCATAACTTCCTTATTTTAACTAAAGGTTTCGAGGGTCTTTGTGTAAAATGGTCAAGCTGAATGCTTCAAGTAAAACCCCGCTCATCACCCCATGGGGAGTTGATCATTTTTCAAATGGTACAAGCATGGTGTTTTACTATCTACTACATCCTATGTGGCAATACGGGGAGTAGACCACATTTCAAATGGTACAAGCACAGTGTGTTATTATCTACTGCATCGTATGTGACAATACGGGGAGTAGATCACATTTTAAATGGTACAAGCATAGTGTGTTACTATTTACCGCATCATATGTGGCAATACGGGGAGTAGATCACATTTCAAATGGTACAAGCGCAGTGTATTACTATCTACTGCATTGTATGTGGCTATATGGGTAGTTGATCACATTTTAAATGGTACAAGCATAGTGTGTTACTATCTACCGCATCATATGTGGCAATACGGGGAGTAGTTCACATTTCAAATCGTACAAGCACAGTGTGTCACTATCTACTGCATCGTACATGGCAATACGGGGAGTAGATCACATTTCAAATGGTACAAGCACAGTGTGTTACTATCTACTGCATCATGACAGTAAGGTGTTGAGAGATTTGCTCAAAATGAGGCAACACATTCCACAGTAAAGATGGAGCAACATATGAAGAGAAACATTAGATAATAAAACATCTTAAAAAATAACAACCATGAACAACCAAAGCAGACACAGCAGGACAAAAATACTTAATTTCATAGGTGAAAAAAAGATGTTTGAATAATACTGAAACTTTCGTAAGTATTATAACAGTAAGCGTAATCTTGCCTAGTACATCAACAGCAGCTGAAAAATGCTGGTGTTGACTGCAACGTCCTGAAAGGGATATGCAACGTTTAAAAAAAAAAATCAAGAGGTCTAATATATTTATTCTTTGTATTATCACGAGGTAGCCATATATTCTGACTTTTGTCAGCTTTATCATGAGATGACTGAGAGGTCATTTACTATTATTAATTAGAAGCGACTGTGAGTTCTTATATATTCAGACATTTTTCATTACTAGGGAAAAATCAAGTCAATTCCAAGTGTGAGAAATATAACATGACAATAAGTATTGAAAAGGCAGAGACAATGATGATAGGCAGACAGTCAGAAACCCTGTCAATTAAAATAAAGAACTCAGAAATAAATCAAACCACTGTATTTAAATCAATCAATCAATCAATCATGTGCCATGATCTAGGGTTAATTTTCACTTCAGATGGGAGAATGCATAGAGAAATGAACACTTGCTATGCAAAGGCAAATCAGATATTGGGACAACTAGTGCCATTTCTGTCGCATACACAGATACCTTAAGTAAAAAAGCAAATCTCATAAAACCTATTTTTTTGGCCGACATTATGCTACCAATGTCAAATGTGGATGTTTACTGCAATTAATGACCACAAAATTATAACATCAGAGATACTATGCCTTAGACGAACTGTGGGAGTAACTGTCAGAGATAGAATTAGGAATTATGAAATTAGAAGACGACTAGGTCTGAAACCAGTTAATACAGTTCGTTAAAAACCAACAGATTAAATGGTTTGGCCACCTCACAAGAATGCCCTGGAATCATCTGCCACAAAGAGTCACACTGAAGAAATATAATGGATACAGAGTAAGGGGAAGACTGCGTAACAGATGGAGTGATAGTATCAAGAACAACCTTAGTAAAATGAATGCCAACTTACAAAGAGCATTAGAAAGAGAACATAAATTATCTCTACATACACTTAACTTAGATAAATGAAGAAAGAGAAGAAGGCACATACTGTATGATGATGACAGAAATCTTAAACAGGCTGCTCACTTTAAAAGACAGATACAAGTGACTATTTGAGAGTGAATAAAAAAAACCAAAAAAAAAAAAAACAGCCAGCCTAATGAGTATTGCCTCATTGGGACAACAATAACACTTACCGGCGCAGGGCTAAGAATGCAGTGTATGTAAACACTTTAAAACGCTGGAAATGTTCAGAGTCATATCCACCCATAGCTTCCACCATCTGCCTGTTCAGCTTCATTGGAGGTGCCATTATTTTAGGATCTCGGCCCAGAATGAAGCCAAAGTCGATGTGAAACATCTTCCCTGGGATAGACAAGACAACGCTGGCTGATTGTACAGAAAATGTAATGCTCATATTGATACCATCCTGGACAAAATAGCAATTACATGATAAGCATGCAATGTATTTTAGAGATTAACACTATAAGTAAAGTAAGTCGGTCTCCGCGGCGATGGCATTGCGGACGCAATTTGTAATGCCGCTTACCCGCGTTCGAAACACAGCGGCGACCAATTTGGCAGCAGACCGTGTCGCACTGGTTTTAACATGTTGGTATGGGAGCCGGTCGTTCAGAAAGCAATGACAAACTACTGAACGTAAAACTTGCCAAGACATAACCAATGGCAGTGAAATACTGGTGTTGACTGCAACGTTCTGTAAGGGATATGCATCTATAAAAGAAAAGTAAGTAAGGGAACCTTTTATGCACCTTGATGGGGCCTTGGCCATATGGTGCTAGACCCATGTGTTTATAGACCATTGACACTTGCTGGGTGATGGGGTCAGTTTTATGCCCATCTGCATTACTTCCTACGACATTTCCTGGTCAACAATTTAGGCAGGGTTGACCTGGCAGGTCAATTTACAAAATTCAAATAAGCCCTGATGTGGACTGAACTCATGACCACTGGACCAGCAGGTGAGCATCTTGCCACTATCCTACTCTGGCTCCTGATTGACGCTCTACTGCACATAAGTCACTGCACACAACTTACATTAGAGAGTGTCAGGATTGAGAGTGTGACTACAGCTCTCACACTCTCCACGGTTGAAGGTGTGCATCGCCTTGTGTGAGAAGCACACTTTCGATTGCATTCAGGTGAGAAAGGTCTGTCCTAAATAGGACACTCGAAGCTGAGACCGGGTAGAGGTTAGAAGGCTCAGACTCATTGTGGGCAATGGTAACATTTATACTGCCACTAATTTTAGATACTATTTATTTTATAGGAGTTTTACCGGTATACAAATTAATTAGTGATAGTGCGACTTTGTGATTATGTGAAGTATAGATGTATTATTATACTGTGATTATAATCGCCAGTCAGCATGATAATAGGTGATGTAAAACTGCACAGCGTCACATTAAGTTTTTAGAATCAACATGCCACTCTGTGGTTCGTCATATACACAATGGAGAATGTTAAAGTCAAAAGAGAACATTATAATCAGCTTCTCATATCAATGTCACAGTGTTACTTCAGACATCTCAAAGTGGTGTTCACCACAAGCAATCCTGTACCACGACAACAGCAACAATTTTATACCATGACAGAGATGAACTTTATAAAGTTGAGTTGAGTTAAGAACCGACATCACTGCACTCAGAACATTCCCATACGTGCTCCGTCCCCTTGTTCAACAGCCAGCGAAGAGTCACACTACTAATCGTTCCCACCGCTATCTGATTGAACTTTATAAAGTAAAATAAAGGAGCCTTGTCCATTCCTTGAGAAGTATGGGGTAAATGGTGCTAGCCCCGCATGTGGGCCTATACTGCTCATGAAGTCTTGACAGTAAGAGGAGAAGAAGACACATGATACTGAGCTCACCATCTGGTGAGAAAATGTGACGCTAGAGAGTACAGACAATGATCAGTGTAATATCTAGTGTATACATATTGTGTAACACTCTGACCTGGGATTCCAGTTTTCAGTACTTACCAGTTTTAGTTAGTAATAAGTTGTCTAAATGTCTGTCACCAACTTGGAGAAGATACGTTACAACACAGTAACCAGCTGTCAAATAAACAATGTAACTATTTCAGAAATACACATTCAACACACATATGATCACACAGGCACACATATGGCATTCACATGTCAATAGTGGTAATGAGTATACAGAGATTCTAATAAGGAGCAAGTATAGCAAGGGCTATAACAAATGAAGTATATACCGCAAGGCAGTTTTAAATTAAAAATGTAGGTTAGATATTCTTTGGTCAGCATTTTTGGTCATTTAATGTGCTAAGTTGAGTTGAGTCAAGAAATTGACATCACAGCACTCAGGACATTTCTATATATGCTCCACCCTCACCTTCAACAGCCAGCGAAGAGTCCCAATACTAATGATACCATGTGCAGTCTGATTATGTGTCTGTCTGGCCTTTCTTCTGGGTCTTGAGTGTTGTCCAGATTGGTCACTCCCTGCAGCAACATTCTTTCCAGGCCGTGATGATCTGTCTGTTCTTCTGCACTATACATATGATCCCAAAGTGCCAGACCGCATCTGCCTTATCACGTACCAATAATGAGAAGAGAGGCACTATAAAACATCGTGACAACTGAAAAGATCAGTCGGAGAAGACTGGATGGACTGAGACTGTGGTAATATCATCAAAAGAATTGATCCAGAACACCAAGACCGAGATCTGTAGAGAGAGATATGACCAACTATACCAGTTGGCAGGGCACATGATAATGAGGTCACATATAGACCTACATCATGAGAAACAGGAATATCATAACAAGTAAAAGAATTCACTTACTAATCAGTTGTATGTCCTGTTCATCTGTATGGATGTGAATGTCGGACACTGAGTAATGAAATGTTGAAGAAAATTGAGAAGAGGTGATATGGTTTTTGAGAAGAATGTCAGGACTATCGTGGGCAGAGAAGAAAATACACCTATGGTAATTAGAGTGCAAGAAATGTATGGGGTATATCAACAGAACATATGCAAAACAGAAATTAGATTTCTGTGGGAAAATACTAGGTAAACGAGATAGAGAAAAGCAGATAAAGATGTATGTGGAAACAGCTGGAGAATAAATAATAATATAAGCAGCATTAACTCCATCAAAATACTGATGACAGAGAAGATTGGGGAGTCATGATCAACAAAGTTTGCCCCACGCCAGGCACCTGGAGGAGAAGAAGAAGATGAAGAAAAGGAAAAGGAAGAGATGGAAGAGGATAAGGAGATGGAAGAGGATGAGGAGATGGAAGAGTTTAAGGAGGAAATGGAAGAAGAATAAGAAGAGGAAGAAGAAGAAGAAGAAGAAGAAGAAGAAGAAGAAGAAGAAGAAGAAGAAGAAGAAAAAGAACAAGAAGCAGAAGAAGAGAAAGAAGTAGAAGAAGATGAAGAGGAGAAAGAGGAGTAGAAGAAAAAGAAGAAATAAATGCCAAACATCATATCATAATATACTGGATAACCCTATGCCATAAAGAAGTGTGTCTGTGAGTTAGTACATACCACAGCTTTTCACGTAATTGTCCATCACTTCCCCAGCAATGCCATATGGCCCAGTCTCACTGGGGTTGTGTTGCCTCAGGAACTTCTGAATTGCCTTTTCTTTAGAGACTTCAGATAAGGCAATGGACTCAACATACTGTACAAAACCTGTAGGGATAATATAGTTATAGTTAGTTGCATATCCTTTACAGGTCATTTGCAGTCAACACCAACATCTTTTGCTGTTGTTGATGTCTTGGCAAGTTTATGTTTAGTAGTTTAGGGATAATATACAACAGAATAATTCAGATTAGGAAATGTTGCTGAGCAGTGTTAACACATTTTGTTGGTTACATCCTCGAATGAGTTGGTTGTAACAACTCGTCACTCGCCCTCAAAGAATGCATCAATATGCTTGGCCTCACGTCACCCCAAGTCATGTAACTGAGCTAGCGCCAGAGACTTGTCAGTATTGGTCAGTCGGGTCTTAGGTATCTTCTGTGCGACGGAAGTGGCACTAGTTGTTCCAGTATCTGATTTGTCTTTGCACAACAAGTGTTAATTTCTCTACCCATTCTCCCATCTGAAGTGAAAATTGACCCTGGATATTTAAATGCAATGGTTTCTTTTATTCCTGAATTCTTTAATTTTAATGACAGGGTTTCTGACTGTCTGCCTATCATCATTGTCTCTGCCTTTTCAATACTTATTTTCATGTTATGTTTCTCACACTTGGAACTGCACTGATGATATCGGCCCTGTTCATGCTTCTTCCTGCTTGTTTTGGTGCATTGTTTATCAGCTGGTCTGTGTGCTCATTGCCCTTTATGTTGCGTGTCTGATGTGTACATCCAGGTGGGTTATATGAGACATAATTTTCTAATGTTACAGTTTTCTGTAGCATATTCATAGTCTATTATGATGAATGTGTGAGTTTCTTCTTGTCTTACTGCCCATTCTAGTGTTCTGGAGGTGGTGGCGATCTCAACAGTCAGGCTTGATGTAACTGTCAACTATGATGTCTTCCCCATACTTTGTGATGTCAAAGATCTGAATAAGAGTTTACAGAGTTAAGAATATAAGAAATAGAGCTAAGACAGAGACCATTAAAGAACACCAGACAGAAGAGACACAAGCGCTATAAATAGCTTTACAACAGGACACACTTGTGTCAACCAAGAGGGCATTTAGTGTAAGTGAGCGAGGGTTTCCCAAGACACTAGGAAACTCGCCTCGACGAGTAACCATGGAGTACAGGTTACTCTAGTTAACTGACCAGCGTGCTGGGACACCACGCACGCAAGACTCGCCAGCGCACGGAGGATCCAACGTCCGCGTTTGAACACGCAACTAGAAGCGTGGTTCAGACTGCGACTGAGACGGCTAGAGAGTAGACGTGTTCCTTATGAATACTATAAGTTTATAGACAATAGTGATTGTTAGGCTTTAGATTCCATTCAGTGATTAATAGTATCATTATCACCTCTTCATTGCATCTGTGTAACGTACTATGATGTTTATTGTCAATGAAGTATTCCGCTTGCGGAGCTTGTTTGTAATCAGCTCTAAATAAATTGTACCCTTTTGCAAATGACACGAGTTATTATTTCGTGTGGTGCAAAAGTAAGGGAGTCCTGAAATACCTGTCGCAAGTAAGTCGCTGACAGATGTGCATGCCCATGTTGACCATGACCCCAGCTTCACAGATCAGTATGTAATGATGATGTGTCCCCACAACATCTGTAATATCTCCACAAATAAAATACATTAAAAAAAAAATAATGAAACCTAGGGTAGCCAAATCTACCATGGACCTTGGAAGGTTAACCAAAGAAGTTGGATGTGTCGGCCGAAAAATGCAAATATTGCAGCTCTGCTGTAAACAGACAACACATTTACACCAAAATACACATTTCAGTTGAACAAAGAAGAAGAAGCAGACACCTACCATGGTTCTTTCCTGTTGCCAAGACCTTATAAGGTGTCATCTGTAGATCCAGATTTTCATGTCTGAGTAGCTAAAGTTAAAAAAAAGAGATACTATATGTTAACATGAAAACATCAAGCTAATATCTTGATTAAAATAAATCTGATAATCCTTTAATGTTGTTTACAATCTTCAGCTCATTTTGTCTTCTCATTTTAACCCCTTAACTTGCTGGTAAGAACAGGCCTTAACACAACTCACTTGATGTGTTACTTGTGAATCGTGATATTTATTTTCATAAATCAACACGGCCGAATGGATACCAGCGCTAGATCTTAAACTTCCGGTGTGCTGATGGCGAGAATTCAACCCCTATACCAGTCAGTTGGATTAAAAAGTTGATTTCTTATCCTTGACTTGGGAATGTAAATTACACATACCTCTGAAGTCAGAGTGGTTCGTCTAATGGCGAGGGACACTAGCAACAGGGAAAGCTAATCCACACACAAAAATCAGTCCAGTGCACTAGAAGTAGCAGCACGAGTATGGACTATGCTTGAGTTAAAAGCGAGCAAGCATGATAACAAAACAAACAGATCATGCTTAATAATAAATATATTTTAAAATAAACTTCAGAGGCTGAAGAGTTCCACATCATCCGTGATGATGTCAATACATTTTTAGTGAATCCTAAATGGAAGAAAGTGCACAGTATCTGCTGCTACCGTGAAATGGCAGGGTCTCAATGAAAGGTTATTTCAGAGACTTTGATCATAACCAATGTTTCGTCTCTGCCCATGTGTTACCGAGCCCATAAGGGAGGCAAAGATAGTAACACTGTAATCCACCATCCGTGTCATAAGCAACTAGGAAGGTCGATGTGAGACTGTTAATTCACACCTTAGACAATTTTAGCTGCAAAATCCAACCAATCATGAAGAAATCTGCAAAGGGCTGGCATGACTTTATTTTCAAACAGTCACACGTGGGCAACCAGGCTTGGCTTACATTCAGCCCTTGCAACAACTCATTGTTTGTACATCATTTATCTACTGTGCATGTTACATTCATAGGAGGAGGAAGAAGAAGAGGAAGAAGAAAGAAGAAAGAAGAAGAAGAAGAAGAAGAAGAAGAAGAAGAAGAAGAAGAAGAAGAAGAAGAAGAAGAAGAAGAAGAAGAAAAGAATGTTCTCTCTAAGAAGCAGTGGTGCAAACATTTTCAGTGCTTAGTGCACATAAGCAGAGAATAAATCAAATAAATGATAATCCCATCTCCCTTAGTGAAACGTCACTTCAAGAGGTGGAATCCTACAGCTATTTAGGTAGACAGATAATGTAGATAAAGATGGAGGAAGAGATAAAGGTAACAAAATAAGACTACAAAATGCAACCGCTTTTACAGCACTTGGAAATTTGTGGAGTCAAAAGAAATTAAACCTTGCACCAAACTGAAAATATTCAACTCTAACGTTAAATAAGTACTGCTGTATTGATCAAAAATATGCAGAACAAGTAAAATGACTACTAACAGACTTTAAATTTCATTAATTGGTGACTGCGCAAAATAGAGGGATCAAAAAGGTATGACAGAATCACCAATGTAGAGCACTTGTAGAGAACTAAACAAATAGCCATGAATCAAGTGGTGAATAAAAGAATACAGCGCCAAATAGGACATTCATTCATTCATTCAGTAGCATGTCCTTTGCAGAACCTCGCTCCCATAACAACCTTCTGGAAAACCTCTCGATCATAAGCAAGATGTCCCGCGTCTGGTACACCCATCTGGAGATCATCCGCCACATCCTGCACCCATCTTCTCTATGGCCTTCCTTTTCTTCTCTTCCCAGGCATATACCCTTCCATTATTGTTCTCTCCAAACTTTCGTGATGTTTCAAGTGACCAAAATATTTCAATTTTCTTTGTTTTATCGTCTTTAATAGCCAACCTTCTTCAAATAATACATACATTGAGAAAATCTTGAGAATAGTAAAACTATGCTGAAGCCCACAGGGCAACATAAATAGAGGAAGACATAAAAACATATGGAGAAGAGAAACAGAGACAGAAATGAATAATATGAGGACATGGACGGAGCTGTATCGGAGAGCTCATGATAGGAGATCTTAGAGTGAGTTGACTGAGGCTTTATGACCCAATGGGGGGAATAAAGGGCGAAAGAGGAAGAAGACACAAGCAGATGAATTAAAGATGAAACTTATGTGATAATAATATGTAGGCTTGCTTCATCTGGAGTGTTTGTCTAAACTGTACCTTGTCCATGAGCTGAAACATCTGCAAGATCAGTTGATCCTGCCGGAGATCATCACCGTACTTGAATATAACCTTGTACTCCTTCCCACTGTATGTTTGGAAGGTCACCAGGCACGGGCTCAGCTTACTCTAGAAATGTGACCACAAATGTACTGTTTAGTTGAACATAAACCAGCATATTGTTTAGTTAGAAATAAACCAGTGTTGTGTGTATGTGATTTTAATATGCTAGTTAATGAGTTAAAGCATTTTTAATATGCTAGTTAATGAGTTAAAGCATTTTAAATATAGTAAAGAGTAAAAACATTATGATTTTGTAAGGAGTAACTGATCAACATGTAATCATTCATTTGATAAAGAACGAGTCACTAAAGTAACAACCAGTGGCCAGAGAAAGAGGTTACTATAGGGAGTAGCAGATACTGCTCTATGTGCGTAACAGCTGGATGGGTGGAATCTGCAGTGACCATTACAGTATAATTCAGTCTTCAGAAAACAAGGACAGAAATAAACTCTTCATTGATCTATTTCTCACTCTTTCTGTTTCTCACTCACAGAGAGAGAGAGAGAGAGAGAGAGAGAGAGAGAGAGAGAGAGAGAGAAGAGAGAGAGAGAGAGAAAGAGAGAGAGAGAGAGAGAGAGAGAGAGAGAGAGAAAGAGAGAGAGAGAGAGAGAGAAAGAGAGAGAGAGAGAAAGAGAGAAAGAGAGATAATGGTTTATTTTTTTAATAGAATTTGGTATATATATGTGTACTAATTGCATAAGCATTTGTATGAGGAAATACTTTCCCTTTTGAATTTCATAGAGTAATACTTGTATTTACTAGTTTTGTAAGCCTTTGTATAGGCTAACACTTGCATTTACTACTTTCATAAGCCTTTGCTTAGGATAATACTTGTACTTAGTATTTTCAGAAGCCTTTGTATAGGGTAATACTTCAATGTCCGGAGTGCAATGAAGATATCCCAACTGATAACTTCAACTTACTACATTCATAAGCCTTTGTATAGGATAATACTTGTACTTACTACTTTCATAAGCCTTGTATAGGATAATACTTGTATTTACTAATTTCATAAGCCTTGTATAGGATAATACTTGTATTTACTACTTTCATAAGCCTTGTATAGGATAATACTTGTATTTACTACTTTCATAAGCCTTGTATAGGGTAATACTTTAACTTACTACTTTCATAAGCCTTTGCATAGGGTAATACCTACTATTTTCATAAGCCTTTATATAGGGTAATACTTCAACTTACTACTTTCATTAGCTTTAATATTCGGTAATACATCTACTTACTACTTTCATTAGCCATTTTATAGTGTACTGCTTTTACTTACTGCTTTCAATAAGTCTTTGTATAAGGTTACTCCTTTACTTACTTCTTTCATAAGTATTTGCATAGAGTAATACTTTTACTTACCACTTTTAGAAACTTTACATGATATAATGCTTGTACTTACTGAGAAAACTGATGCCTTTTCTGGGATAACACCCTTGACTAACACTGATGGATCCAAAGGTAGAGGGATGGGCTCATTCTTGATGGCTTCAAATTCTGAGTCATGCAGCCGAGCTTGCAGACGCTCTAACTGTACAATAGATGATTTTGTTACACAATATGACTGTGTATGAAAGTTTAAATTCAGTAAAATGGCGATGCTGAATAAATCTATGGAGATCTAACCTTAAAACAAAACAAAAATAAAGAACAGAATAGGACAAGAAAACGCATTTTATAAAATGATGAACATCCCCTGCAATAAATTCTTGTTATTACAGGTTGGAAAAATAATGTTTGCATTACATAGAATCAGCGTTACAATATGGCTGTGAATCCTGATAATTGGTAAATACACAAATAAATCCCCTGCTGCTTCAGAGAAGTGGTTTTACTGAACAATGCTGAACGTTTCTTAGACAGTCAAAACGAGAAATCTAAATATTTTGAAAGAGGCTAAGACAATTTATCCCAAACATGAGAAAGAGGCATTATCATATTTTGGCCACATTATGAGATGACAAAACATGTGACTGCTGGAAAGATTTATGGAAAGGGAGGTAGAGGCGTGGATCTTTTTCTGTGGTAATGTCATGTGACTACTGGAAAGACTTATGGAAAGGGAGGTAGAGAAAAACAATGAGAGAAGATTCTCAGCATTTTGTCATGGCATGGAGAGGTAGCAGCACATAAAATGATACATGCTGTTTGAGATCACAAGATGTGGAGAAACACGATTGCCCATGCCAGTCGGCAAGACACTTAATGATGATGATACCTATCTAGACATAAGGAAACAAAGTCCTGAAGCAGGAGCCTGCCATTGGTCTGTGATGTGTTAGAACAGTGGTTCTCAACCGGTGGGGAATTCCCCCCCAGGGGGGAATTTTAGGGTTTCCAGGGGGAGAATGAAGACCATTTCAAGATTGCGTTAATACAAGAACCGATTAGTTGATATTGTTTTTCCCTTCATACTTTACAGTTAAGTACGTCTCATCCTTCTAAAATTCATTTTATAAAGTCAGTAGACCCACAAATCATGTTTTATGTGGATGTCTAGACTTGTTTTAGTATGTGCTATTAAATTTACCTTACATTTTTACGTATACTGTATAGGGGTGGGGGGATTTTTTAGATAGGAAATATGAAAGGGGGGGGGGGGAATGATGTTCTGAAGATATGGTGAAAGGGGGGGGGGGGGGGCACAGGCCAAATTTTTGATAGGAAGGGGGGAATGACGTTCTGAAAATATGGTGAAGGGGGGCACAGGCCAAAAAAGGTTGAGAACCACTGTGTTAGAACAATCGCATGTTGTAGGCCTGAATGCATGGAGAAATAGGCGACTGGTCTTTCCCTCTTAACAGATTGATGAGTGCTGCTCTAAACCCTCATGTGACAGTTCCGGTGACATTTTCAGTGTCGTCTCCTAACAATTACACTAATGCGCCCACTGGCACATACAAAACATGCCAGATAATAACTATGCAAACACAACACTTTCTAATAGATACGCTGACGTTATTCCCACATTCCATAAACAAGTCAAAGAAAGAAAATGAATACAGATAATACAAACCTTTTTCTTCTGGCTATTTTCTTTCTGTACATGCTGGACCAGAGAGCACAATAATTTAACCAATAGCTGCTGCCTGGACAAAAGTGACCTTTGTCTCTTGAACTCAGATGGGCCCTTGGTTAAGAAAAAGTATAGCATAATGTTTTGTGCCACAAGAAAATGAAAATCAATCAGATATGTGAAATTGCTCAGTAATTTATCTGTTTTCATTATGACACAAAATCACTAATATTCTATTCTATTTTCACAGAAGTGATGTCATTAGTTGCTAAACACTGTAGGATTTGCTGAGGAGGGGATCTGAGCACTTATGGACTGAATGTTTCGATGTGCAATGAGGATGATCTGTTGACTAACTAATATTCTATTTTATTAAGATAGAAGGGAGGTCAGCATGGTCAAATGGATAAGAACAACCATGCTTAAACATCCGGTGTGCTGATGCCGAGGTAACGGGTTCAACCCCTAGACCGGACAGATGGATTAAAATGCTGACTTCTCATCCTTGACTTAAGGACATCAATTACAAGTACCTGTGAAGTCGGAGTTGGTTCACCTGATGGCAGGAGACACTGGTAATAGGGAAAGCTAATTCACATGCAAAATTAAGTCCAGTGCTACTAGTAAAAGTGTGTACAGACTACCCTTGAGTTCAAAGCAAGCGAGATTCCCAAAAAAATTCATTCTTCATTGCACCAGGTTCTATCCCACATCGCTCAGTTGTCTATTTGCGTCTAACTGTGGGCCTGTCTGAGCTTCGATCCAAGACCGGTTGCTGAACAAGATTTAGGGGCTGGTCTGCCCTGTCATGACAGTTAGTCTTAGGTTGTATTTCCTTACACCAATATAAGGCTTGTACCTTTCCAATTGCACTCTTCCACCTGGAGCCGTTGACACAATGTGGGGTGTTGGGTTTGGTGAGCACCGCATAACATTCGGCAATAACAGAAAGCAGGCAGTACTGTCTACTGTTATATGGTAGCTCAGTCATATTTGACAGAGGGACAATTTATTTTATTATTATTATGCTATTATTATCAAGAATTTTTCTAGCAAGGTAATTGATAAGCTTTTGTTACTGTACCTTACTTAAAGCTACGCTGAATCGCTTGAGAACAGACTTGTACATATCCAGAACTTCCTCATTTGGTATGTCAGTATGATCTTCACACTCAACCAGCAGGTACCTGAAGCAAAGAAATCACACAGAATAATATATCAATGCAACTCATGCAAACAAAACAAAATATTTGGCGCACGTAAAAAGACATGATAGTCTAGAAAAGACAATTATGGAGGAATGTGTACAAGGGAAGTGGAAAAGAGGAAGATGACAGCATATATCGATTCAAGATATGATAGGTAATATATGTATGACAGCAACAGAGACAGGATATTTGGCTTATAATAGAGAGACATTTCGAAAGACTGTTTCGGGGCAAACAGTTTTGTATAGGAAAAGTCACTGAATGATGATGATGTATTTGACCACTATGACAGTAATATTCGGATTATTTTGTTTTAATTATCCACCTCCCCCGTCCTTCTCTCTCTCTCTCTTGAGTGCTCATGTGTGCGTGCACATGTGTGACAACAGTTGTCAATGTCTGGGACTGAAACTGGAAACTTCAACCATGAAAAAAAAAGGCCTGTAATAGTAACCTACTGCAGGTATGTCAAGTGTTAGGACCATCATATTTTAGAGGTCTGAGTGCATGAACATCAACATTTGGCATCAAACCCTTGTCTAAATTTTAATAAACCATTTTATAACATGATGTATATTCAGTACACTTTACCTGTAATTTTTTACTCAAATTACAACTTACCAATAGAAATAATTTGCCACAACTGGGTTCTTGCAAGCTCTAGAGATGAGAAATGTTGCTAAATCCATCTGAAATAAACAATGTAACAATGTATTCCCTTAGTGAATGTAAACACAGAAGCCGCCACCACAGATGCTCCACATTCAAACAAAACCAGCATTTTAAATTGTTGCAGCTAAAGTATTATTCATTTATTCACCTAATATGATATATAACTCTGCAGTATGTATGTGTTTAGTTTAGTTTAGTTGACGGATCAACATCACGGCACATGGGTGTAACCCATAAGTGCTCCGTTCTACTCCTAACTCAAGCGTGAGTCTGGAGAATCTCAGCTCAGTGCATGAACTCTGTAGCACCGGCGAGGATCCTGAAATACTTTGGTTAGATTTTTAACTCAAAATTTTGCCTGGGCAGCACCGCTAGGCTACTGTTTTTCGATTTCCAACTGCCAAGGAATTTTTTACGTGCGCAACAAAACACACGGGCGTCTGATCTCATTACCCAAAGACCAGGGCAAATTTTGTTACTAGAAGTCCACATAAAAAAATCCCGGCCCTCATCAGGGCTTGAATCCAGGACCTCCAGCACTTGAGGCGGACACCATACCTTGAGACCACTCAGCTCCCCTAAACATGTACATGGCAAGATGCAGTGAAATATGGCAGGCAATAAATCGTGCAAGATACTGTTTGTGGCTTCTGTGTAATAAGTTTTCACCAGTTCTATATGTAACTCATGTGTGAGTACGTATATGTGTGCTGAGTGTGTCTACGTGTGTTGATTGTGTGTATGTGTGTGTGAGTTGAGCATGCATGTGTATGTTGAGTGTGTGTATGTATGTTGTGTGTTTACATGTTGAGTGTGTGTGTGTGTGTTCTTGAGATTTGCAAGATTTAATAGCCGTGACCTGGATACCAGGCATGCCAAAGTGATCCACAGTGTTGAAATATGGAGACATTGGTTTAAAGGCACTACCATTAAAATTCAGGAGATATTGCCTAAATATGTCAGCCAAGCTTAAGCCTATTTTATCAAGGTATTTCTTGCTTCATTTTTTACTTGAGGTCAGTTTTGCTTTATGTTTCAATGTCCAACAGAGTGTTATTCAACCACTGTATTTTTCCTTTTAATCTGACGCTTTCCCCATCCTCATCTCATTTATCATTCCCACATCTCTAATTGAGTGCCCTCCCCTTTCTTTGCTCATATATATCCATATTGACGTGGATAGGCCTTAGGTTCATACCAGAATGCGATCGGCGTTGCCAGTAGTGGGTTGTGCTCAATATTTAAATTTCAAAATCCCGAAACAACCACATAATCAATTGATTATTGCTCATTGGATTTAGGAGGCCTGGTGTTCCTTGCCAGTGAGAAGTCCTGATCGTTTGGGTCCCATCGATTGACAGACGTCGGTCGCTGCGATTGGGCAATCTTGAGCATAGCCCACGACGGGTAGCGTTGTGATGTTCTGTTGTGATCATTTGGTGTGTCCAGTGTGTGCCGCGTGGTTACACACCCGCTTCACACGCGTGATCCGGGACTGTTTCCGGATCCGGTCAGGGATATGCACTACTGATGAGCTCAAACGAGAGCGAAACTCGAGTATAGTGTTTCCATATTGACGTGGATAGGCCTTAGGTTCATACCAGAATGCGATCGGCGTTGCCAGTAGTGGGTTGTGCTCAATATTTAAATTTCAAAATCCCGAAACAACCACATAATCAATTTAATCATTGTATTTTCACAGAGTTACTGCAGTTCAACTCATGTTATTACTCAATTAACTAAAAAAACAAATACAGAACAAATAATAATATTCTAAGTTACTAACAACAAAATGTCAAATAAATCAAATATCATATTCCAAAAGATATCAGTTTCCAATAGGTCCCTGCATTGAATCTATAAATATAAAAAACACAAAAACAACAACACTCAACATAACCACCACAAGACATACAACCCCACCTCTTCATCCAGTGCTGAAGGGGATGTTTCATTTTTTCCAGAATTTAACCCGGTATTCATTGCATCTAAAATTTCTTCTTCTGTGGCTGTAGATGACCTATTCAGAATATCGGAGATGTTAATATTCACACTACAGGATATGTTATGCTTGTAATATTATTCAGACAGAAGCTACTGACAATATGTTACACGATTTATTGTCTGGCATATTTTGCTGCATCTTGTCAGGTGTTTACTGCAGAGTTATATATCCTATAATGTGAATACATGAATAATACTTTAGCTGAAACAATTAAAACACATAATCACAGGTATTGTTCAAATGTGGTGCATCTGTTATTCCTATGGTAATGTCAGGCAATGAATCGTGCAACATATTGTTTTGAACTCGCAATAATATTCATTATATCCTGATTAGGAGCTGCGGTGGCCTAGTAGTTAGTGTACTTGAATGCCACGACAGTGGTCTGGTTCAATCCCCAAAAGAGGCACGATTATAGGAAAAGCAGAAGTCTGGAGAGAAAGGTTGTGAGGAAGGGCACTGGTCACACAACTCTATTATGCCTATTATGTTAACAGCTAGTACACGTGAAGGTTACCAACTTATCATTATCTATTATGAGATTACATTAACCTGTAAAAATGTCCATTATTGTACCATCACAGTATGACATAGCCTCAGTCTACAATGACACTAAAATATCATCCAGCTTAACTTGGGAGATATAGTGGTGCAATGGCTAGCACGCTTGTCTGCTGCTCCTGTGGTTATTGGTTCAAATTGTCCCGAGGTTGATTTTAACAATTGACCTAGGCTTCCAGATCGATCCAGTATTAAATGGGTACCAAGAAATGTCTTGAGAGGTAAAGGCAACCAGTATGATTTTTACATCGACCCTCAAGGGCCGCTTGGTCTATAACAAATATGGCACTAGCACTATATGTCCATTATATCTCAAGGTGTGCAGAAAGGGTCCTTGACTTTACCTTTGTCCCAACTGAACCCAATCTACACCAAGCAGCCCAGCATACATGAAATAAGCAATTACTATACTACTAAAGTTGGCTGTGTGGCAAAGGGGTTATAAACGCAATTCATAATCCTGCATCCTATGGTCGAAACACAGCTGTGGGCGATTTGGTAGCAGACAGCCTTGTGCTGATTTGCATACAATGGTATGAGTGTCAGCCGTTCAGAAAGCAATGGCAAACTACTGAACATAAACTTGCCAATAAATCACAAACACCAAAAAATCCTGGGGTTGACTGTGATGTCCTGTAAAGAATATGTAACTAACTTTTTATTTTTACTACTAAAAACCTAACATTTTTGAATTATTCTTACCAAGCAGCCCATTGTTCATTAAATAATTAATTATTATATAACTAAAGGCCCTGGCTAAAGGATGAGGTGGAGGGAAAGGTGGAAGGTAGGCATCTATGAGGAAGACAATGTTACAGGTGGGCGGAGAACATCAAGTGATGGCCAGGAGGAAGCTTATGTGAGTGCACCACGAAAATGCAGGACAGAGGATGTTGGAGGCTCACTACAGCTGACCTTCAATGTGGAGATGGCACTTGAATGATAATTAAAACCAATTTCCATGACATTATACATGACTATACCAAGCAGACTATTATACATAAATAATTAATTATTATCGGACTAAAACTTAATTCCCATGACTTATCCTATGACAAGGAGCCCTTACAAATGGTTGGTTTGACAGATGGATGGAATGCTTTTGGAAGACTTGAGTCTTAATTCTTGAGACTGGGTCTTGATGCCCTGTAGCCTGCTCAGTTAAGGAGGAGAACATCAGGGGATTTTTGTGTGTATGCTGCACATTAAAACTATCTATTGGCAGTTGAAAATCATAAAGAGTAGGCTGCATTTGGCAGAATATTATATCAAAAGAATTTATGTAGCAAGTACTGGGTGTTTGTAAAGTCTCACTACACTTTGTATGTAGAACAAATGTGAAAAATGAAGTACATGATGTCATAAAAAATGTGCTCCACAGTTCACAGTGAAGTAATATGCAGCGAATGGATGTCGTCTGTTGGAGTAATTATTTACACTCCAAACAGAATGGTGTTATCAACAGAAGAAAGAATTTCTCAAATTTGTTCTACATACAAAGTGTAGTGAGACTTTACAAACACCCGGTACATATCTCATGCTGAAGGTAAGAGCAAACTACCATATCAATTTTCCAAGTTTATGAGTTGTCACAGCTAGATTTATTGTGGAGTGACATGATTGTTATCAGAGCTTACAAGAGAAGCAATCTATAGTTACTCAGTAACCTACTATGTGTGTTGTAAGAGGTGACTAACGAGGGCTGGTGTGAGATTGGCTACCTCATCCAGTAGGAATCGTAGCTGCAAAATTCAGCCAATCAAGAACAAGTATATAAAGGGTTTATCATGACTTGGTTGAGGCCTCTGCTCCTTTGGGAGATGAAGCACAACATACACATGGGGAGAGAGAGAGAGAGAGAGAGAGAGAGAGAGAGAGAGAGAGAGAGAGAGAGAGAGAGAGAGAGAGAGAGAGAGAGAGAGAGAGAGATGTTGAAACTCATATCAGAGAAAGAGAGAGAGAGAAAGAAAGAGAGATGTCATATCAGAGAGCACAAATGAATGAATGAACGAACAAAAATCTTTATTTTCAAAGGGTTTAGAATTGGGCACGCAGGCCCGTCTGACATTCTGCCCTTCTTCTCTATTTCCTCACATACATTCTTTCATTCAACAAATTCTCTACTCTCGAGTCGAGTCGATGAATCAACATCACGGCACACGGGTGTAACCCATAAGTGCTATGTTCTCCTCCTAACTCAAACCTGAGCCAGGAGAAACTCAGCTCAGTGCACGAACTCCGTAGCACCGGCAAGGATCCTGAAATACTCTCTACTCTTCAGAGAAAGAGAGAGAGCAAGATAGAGAGACACAGACAGAGATTTTGAAGCTTCATATCAGAGAGAGAGAGAGAGAGAGAGAGAGAGAGAGAGAGAGAGAGAGAGAGAGAGACAGACAGACAGACAGACAGACAGACAGACAGACAAGGATGGTGAAACCTCATATCAGAGATAGAGATAGAGAGAGAGAGAGAGAGAGAGAGAGAGAGAGAGAGAGAGAGAGAGAGAGAGAGAGAGAGAGAGAGAGAGAGAGAGAGAGAGAGAGATGTTGAAACCTCATATCAGACAGACAGAGAGAGAGAGACTGAGAGAGAGAGAGAGAGAGGTTGAAACCTCATATCAGAGAGAGAGAGCAAGAGAGAGAAATAGAGTTGAAACCTCATATCAGAGAGAGAGAGAGTGCAAGAGAGAGAGACAGAGAGAGAGAGAGAGTGAGAGAGAGAGAGAGAGAGAGAGAGAAAGATGTTGAAATAACTTTATAGCAGCGGTTGGATTGAATACCCAGACATAATGTAACATTCCTACCTGGGCCTGAATTCTTCCTCCAGACTTGAAGTGCTGAAAATAAACATTATTATCTAAAGCAAAAATGTTCATACAACTATAAGTATTGCAGAATTGTAAGCATAAGTGACTTAGCAACAATTTATTACAATGTAGGCACAAATAGCCATTTAAAAGTAGATACTGCTGTTCATTCATTCATTCAGTAGCATGTCCTTTGCAGAACCTTGCTCCCATAACAACCTTCCGGAAAACTTCTCGATCATAAGCAAGATGTCCCGTGTCCGATACACCCATATGGAGATCAACCACCACATCTTGCACCCATCTTCTCATTGGCCTTCCTCTTCCTTTCTTCCCAGGCATATACCCCTCAATTATTGTTTTCTCAAACTTTCATGATGTTTAAAGTGACCAAAATATTTCAATTTTCTTTGTTTTATCGTCTCTAATAGCTAACCTTCTTCAAAATTCAGCTCTTGAAGTATGGATGCATTTGTTCTTTTCTTTATCCAAGATATTCTTAGAACCTGTCTATAACATTTATATTCAAAGGCATTATGCGCTGTTCAGCTTGTTTAGTAAGTGTCCAATTCTCACAAAATCTAGTCAAATTCTAGAAAGATGGCAGAAATACTGCAGTGGAATGTATGATATGAACGATTGTGAGGATATGAATGAGATACATGAATCAATGACAGCAGAGACAAAACCTGAACCCTCATTAGATTACATGGTAAATCACCAGGATGTGATGATATACCAGCTGAACTAATTAAAGCGAGAGGAGAAAAAAGCATGCAAATCTATCACAAATTATGTAAATTTGTATCTTTTCCATTGCTACGTACGACTGTGAGATACTGCTGTAAAGATGTGAAATGCCAGGAATTTTACATGGATGGCTAGGAAAGTTAAATACTCTGGTACAACAACTAGGAAAGTCAACATTCTAGTACAACAGATAGGAAAGTCAAATACTCTAGTACAACAACTAGGAAAGTCAACACTCTAGTATAACATAGGAAAGTCAAATACTCTAGTACAACAACTAGGAAAGTCCAACACTTTGGTACAACAACTAGGAAAGTCAAAGACTCTAGTCAACAACTAGGAATGTCAAACACTCTATTATAATGACTAGGAAAGTCAAAAACTAGACTACAATGACTAGGACAGTCAAATCCTCTAGTACAAAAACTAGGAAAGTCAAACACTCTACTACAATGACAAGGACAGTCAAACACTCTAGTGCAACAACTAGGAAAGTCAAACACTCTAGTACAACAACTAGAAAAGTGAAACACTCTAGTACAACAACTAGAACAGTCAAACACTCTACTACAACAACTAGGAAAGTCAAACACTCTACTACAATGACAAGGACAGTCAAACACTGTAGTGCAACAATTAGGAAGGTCAAACACTCTAGTACAACAACTAGAAAAGTCAAACACTCTAGTACAACAACTAGGACAGTCAAACACTCTAGTACAACAGACAGGCAAGTCAAACACTCTAGTGGCCTAGATGTCCATACTTATACAACAACCAAGAAAGTTAAACACCCCAGTGTCATGCTGTTCAGACACTCCACAAAACAGCTAAGAAATGTACACACTCAGTGGTCAAGCTGTCCACACAACAGCTAAGAACGTTACAAGCTCCAGTGATCTAAATGTAATGACACCCCAAAGGGAATAGTTAGATGAAATAATTTTCTAAGTATTCATGAGCACATACATAATGGAGATAAAAAACAGAGGAAACAGAAGACACACGCAATGGTAAAGACAAAGTTATTCCATGTCAGACACTGTCACAGAGACATAAAGTCAAAACTCTTGACATAACTTAGTCATAATATCTTAAGGTGAGGAAATAGCTACCTTCCTTTCAAGACAAATCTCTGGCATCTGTTTTATGACAATGAATCTATCAAATAAAGTTACAGGATGTCACAGCAAACACCAGCAATTTATGGCTCTTTGTGATTTTCTAAATTTTACATTCAGTAGTTTGCCACTGCTTTCTGAGCAGCTGACACTCATACCATTGTGAAAATCAATGCAAAGTGATCTGCTCCCAAATCACTGCAGCTGTCTTTGAATCCAGTATATCAGGATTGTGAAACTGCATTCACAACCCAGAAGCCACAGAACCTAGTCTTAAAAATTAAACATGTCACAAACTTTGAATACTTTGGCTTCATAGCTAACAGCAATGAAGACCTTTTAAAGAAAGTGAGATGGAGACTGGCCCTAGCAAGGTAGAGGGTAACCAGTATTATGAGCCCATGGTACAACACTAGCCAAATGAAACAAATTCTGAGAACCATCAATAACATGAGTATCTGAATAAAGGACCATGTCAGAATCGCTAAAGAAGAAAATCAAGGCTTCTAAATTAAAATTTTACAGAACATTTATTAGAATAAAATGGATTGAGAAGAAAACACTAACATTTTACAAGATTGGAACATCGAAGAAAACTTCCTCATAAATAGAAGCACGTCTTTGAAACTGAAGTGCTTTGGCCATTATTAAATGTCACTGCAGTTTAAAAAAAACAGTGATGGCATGCATGGTTTTTGGATGGGGGAATACAGGGCATTAAAGACACACTGAGCATAACAAGAATGAGGCCGGGAACTATTGAGAGATTGACAAGTTTTCTGGTGGCTTGTGATGAGAACAATGTTCTGCAAAGGAATTGTTACATGATGATGATGATTGATCTGTCCTGTAATTGTAATGATTGTCAACAATTCAATTCTACAGCCACGGGGAAATAATATAAATAATTTAGTGAGAAAACAAAAACCTGTCTTCATTTTGTTTGTCACATTTGTTTTCAAAAAACTATTGTCAAATAGTAGCAATATAAGATAAACCTTTTCACAATCACTATATCTGTCATCTACTGCCTTTAGAATCTTGTGGTGTAGGATGGGGATGGGGGGAGGGGTCTTGAGACTGAGGAATTAAGGCCACCTGGCTGGTGCATTCACACCTTACCAAGAATTCAAATTTAGATCTCCCGAAGGAGAATCCGGAATTCTAGCCACTCAGCCAGCAGCTCCTCTTCAAAATCACTAAATAAGAAAATTGGGGCCTCTGAACTTAAATGCAGGAGAAAAGTTCTAAAATACAGTGGACTAAGAAGAAGGGAAAAAAAGACTGACATTATATAAGATCTGAATTTGGAAGAAAACTAGCTCATAAACAGATCATATCTCGGAAACTGAAATACTTCAAGCATATTAAACATGACAGTGGCTTGGGAAGAAGTGAGAGAGGCATGGCAGCTGGAAGAAGAAGAAGCAAGAGTCAACCAGTACAAATACGGACACAAGACATTGCAAACACCTAGGGTATGAATATGTATGAGGTAGGAGAGCTGGCCAGGGACTGAGAGACTTTTTAGCAGGCCTTGATGAGAGCAATGTTCTGCAACAGACTTAATTCATGATGATGATGCTGATTGTAAAATATATGTTCTATTCAGCAGCTGCAAGTAAACACAAATAATTGAAAGATAACTTACGATGATGTTATGTTAGACACCGCAAGAGGATGTTGGTCCACACCCGTAACAGGCTCGGTGACGAGTGATGGCAGATCTGAGTCCCTGTGTGCCAGATGAGAATCGAGTTCTGGGTGAGAAGGTGTGTAGTCCCTGTCATTGCGGTTCTTGATCTCTTTGAAGTCTTCATACTTCAGTGCCTGTACCAGCTGCAGCAGGTACAACAGGAGGTCCTACAACCAGACATTGAAATGAAAACATTCTCTTTATTTTTGAAACAATATTGTCCATAATGAATGTGAATAATAAAGATACAAATAATACGTTGCACAATTTATGGCCTGGCATATTTCTCTGTATCTCATCACGTGTACACTACAGAACTCACACAACATAAAAGCTGGCCTTGCTTAAGCTACTATTTGTTGCCCAATCTTGTTATATAATATAATATAATATAATATAATATAATATAATATAATATAATATAATATAATATAATATAATATAAAATAATATTAGGGACGTTCATTTGAAACCTGTTCCAATGGCTTTATTACAAAAGCATGAAAGAAACATTCCGTTCCAATGGCTTTATTACAAAAGCATGAAAGAAACATTAACAGGTGTGGTAGAATTAAATAAAGCATTCATTTTGAATGAATTATGCACCATGGGTTGGTCAGAAGAAGTCGCCGTAGGCATTCAGGCGAGCATCCCATTGCTTAGATAGGCGGCGAATGCTGTCCGCAAAAAAGGATTGTGGTTGCTCACTGAATCAAGTGTTTACCGCGTTCATTACGTCTGCTTCTGTGTGAAATCGATGCCCATTGAGAGCTTTTTTTAGAGGTCCGAACAAATAAAAATCACATGGTGAAAAATCAGGACTATAGGCTGGATGTTGCAGAATTTCCCACTTCTTCCTTGCTAGTGCTTCCTGTATAATCTTTGCAACATGCGGACGAGCATTATCGTGCAACAAAATCACACCGCGAGAAAGCATGCTGGGTCATTTATTCTTGATGGCTGTTTGCAGCTTGTCTAGTGTTTGCAAGTAGTTGGTAGAGTTGATGTTGACACCAGATTCTTTAAAGTCGACCAACAATAGCCCTTCATGGTAAAAAAATGCGCTCAGCATAACCTTACCAGTGGAAACCTGTAACTTTAATGTTTTGGCTTTCAGTGATCCAGCATGCTTCCATTGCATGCTCTCTCTTTTGCTGCTCGGCTCAAAGTGGTGACACCATGATTCATCGCCTGCCACTATGCGGAAGAGAAATTCATCACCCTCCACTCTGTAACGCAGCAAGTGTTTCAAACACCATCCCATGCGTTCCTCTTTTTGGTGGTCGGTCAACATCCGTGGTACCCACTATGAACACACCTTCCGATATTGCAGTTTCTTACGAACGACCTTTTGAATTGTCCCAATTGACACATCAAATTCTTTCGCTAGCGAACGTATGCTTCAACAACGGTTCATCTGTACTGCTGCATAAATTTTGGTGATGATTTTTTCTGTTGCAACAATATGTGCTTGACCCTGCCATCGAAAATCTGTCGTGAACTGACGTCCTTTCCACAACATTCGTGCCCAGTCCGTCACCGCTGTCCTCGATACACATTTGTTACCGTTCGCTGCATGCATTCTTCGATGAATGTCCACTGGTCAACATCCTTCAAATGAAAGAAACTGAATCACTGCTATTTGAGCTTCTCTGGGCGGATTTTGGATCAACCCGGCCATTTTCTCAACAGTCAGAAACAGAATCTATGCATCATGGGGCGATAAGCACGTGCTCTTTTATTCATTGGTCAGTACTTATCAGATGACTATGACATGATCATGTTCAACGTACGCAATTACGTGTGGTGCTGCACGAACGGATTTCAAATGAACGCCCCTTATATAATATATAATATAATATAATATAATATAATATAATATAATATAATATTTAAGTTAGTTGCATATCCTTTACAGGACGTTGCAGTCAACACCAGCATTTTTTGCTGTTGTGATCTCTTGGCAAGTTTACATTCAGTAGTTTGCCATAGCTTTTTGAATGACGTTCACCCATACCATATCGTAAAAAACCAACGCAATGCGGTCTGCTGCCAAATAGCGTGCAGCTGTGTTTCGATTGCGCTTATGAGGGTTATGATAACGAACCGCATCCATAACACCTTCGCAACAGAGCCGGCATAATATAATATAATATAATATAATATATCAGTCCAAAAGACAACTATCAATACTTATAACATTTTATAATATCTAAACTCTTGTTATCTCACAGATCATGAGTTGTGTGAATTTGGGTTGGAGTTTGACACAGGGTTGGTATTACAACTACTGTACTATTTCTATGTGAATGTTTGGGTAGGGTTTCGATACAGGGTTGGTCGTACAGCTACTGTACTATTTCTGTAAGAAAATGCTTACCTCATCATCTGCTTGCCTCAATCTCATGACTGCATACTTGCGCACTTTAGTATGAGAAAAAGCTGGACTTAACAGCTCTAGGGCATCTTCTACATTCATGGGACTCCACTTCATCAACATTTCCAAGGCTGCAGTGGATTCCTGGCTCAACTTCCAGTTCACGCTTTTTAAAAACTTGGCCAGAGCCTATATATAAGTAACATAACATATAATACAAATACAAGCTATTTACATGCTAAGCTATAAAACAGATAGCAGGTAGAGTAATTACATATTAATTTATTACAGAACGTCTGCAGTTTGATTAGGCATCCCAATTAATCTTCATATGATAAATAATGATTTATTTTCCATCTAAGCTGTGGAGTGATGACTAATGCTCTATCTAAGCTGTGGAGTGATGACTAATGTTCCATCTAAGCTGTGGAGTGATGACTAATGTTCCATCTAAGCTGTGGAGTGATGAATAATGTTCCATCTAAGCTGTGTAGTGATGAATAATGTTCCATCTAAGCTGTGTAGTGATGAATAATGTTCCATCTAAGCTGTGGAGTGATGATTAATGTTCCATCTAAGCTGTGTAGTGATGAATAATGTTCCATCTAAGCTGTGGAGTGATGAATAATGTTCCATCTAAGCTGTGTAGTGATGAATAATATTCCATCTAAGCTGTGTAGTGATGGATAATGTTCAATTTAAGCTGTGGAGTGATGAATAATGTTCCATCTAAGCTGTGGAGTGATGAATTATGTTCCATCTAAGCTGTGTAGTGAAGAATAATGTTCCATCTAAGCTGTGGAGTGATGAATAATGTTCCATCTAAGCTGTGTAGTGATGAATAATGTTCCATCTAAGCTGTGTAGTGATGAATAATGTTCCATCTAAGCTGTGTAGTGATGATTAATGTTCCATCTAAGCTGTGTAGTGATGAATAATGTTCCATCTAAGCTGTGGAGTGATGATTAATGTTCCATCTAAGCTGTGTAGTGATGACTAATGTTCCAGCTTGCTTGTGTTCGTTGGCTTGAGCTCCAACGTGAAGTCCTGTATGTTGGGTGAAGGCATCCTGTTGTCCAACATCAGTGTGATGTCATACAGGACCTGAGGTTTGTGTGAGTATTCGTTGTCCCATGTCTGGTTTATTGGTGTGCAGACTGGTGGTTCCTCGCTGTACAGGCAGACACTCTCCGACTTCGGAGGAATCAGCGATCCTACTGACTTTAGCCAGGACCCCGAAGGGACCTGTTGCCCAGGACGCTCGACGAGGACACGTCAATTGGTCTTGGCCAGTATATAACCCGGCCCTGGTGCCTTGGAAACACCTCTGCGTCCCACTAATGTTCCATCTAAGCTGTGGAGTGATGAATAATGTTCCATCTAAGCTGTGGAGTGATGGATAATGTTCAATCTAAGCTGTGGAGTGATGACTAATGTTCCATCTAAGCTTTGCAATGATGGCTAAGAACAAGATGTGGAGACATACATAAGTATCTGATATATGTAGGCAGCAATGTAAACACAATTGGAGGAACAAAGAGTGATATCAAACAAATACAAAAGGCAACAACAGCTTTAAAAAATAATAATAAATAAATAATACAAATAAAAATATGTGTGGTCAAATACAGGGAGACCAAAAAACAGACAGAGAAGAAAATCAAGGACTGGGATAACTAGAAGCTACAAGCAATAGGAAAAGAAAGAAGGGTTTGGCATGAGATGCTCGAAGGTATTGCAGTAAGATGTGGAGACATACATAAGTATCTGATATATGTAGGCAGCAATGTAAACACAATTGGAGGAACAAAGAGTGATATCAAACAAATACAAAAGGCAACAACAGCTTTAAAAAATAATAATAAATAAATAATACAAATAAAAATATGTGTGGTCAAATACAGGGAGACCAAAAAACAGACAGAGAAGAAAATCAAGGACTGGGATAACTAGAAGCTACAAGCAATAGGAAAAGAAAGAAGGGTTTGGCATGAGATGCTCGAAGGTATTGCTCCCCTGGGAGATAAAAGGCAGAAAAGAAAAAAACAATACAGTAAGCTACCACTAGACCGTGAGAGGGAGATGGAAAAATTATGAATGAATAAGTCAATCAATGAATCAATAAATAGAAATAAGAAACAATTTCAGAAACTATACAAATATCTTCCATAAAGTTGATCTCTCTCTTTCCTTACTATCTTCTTCTTCTGTTGCTGCCTTTCATCTCCCAACAGAGCTTAGGCTCTCAATTGTCTCATGCCCAGCCCTATGGACATTTGCTCATGACTGGTTGGGTTTTACAGCTAAAGTTTTCTATACTTTGGCATAGCCAGTCTCACACCATTCCTCCGAGGTCACCTTTTATGATATGCATGGTAAGTTACTGCATTATTATTCTTTGCTCCCTTTAAGGGTCCTAGTAACACACAAGTCTTTTTGTTTACTGCCTAAAACCAAAAACACAAAACTGTCATCTACTGCCTGTAGTACCTTGCGGTGTAGGGTCCTTGACCCTGAGGAATTAAGGCTACCTGGCTAGTGCAGTCACCATGAACTGTGCAGGTTAGGGCTTTCTTTTTGCCCCAGACAGACATCCGGACAGCCGCTCCTCTTTTTATTTTCTACTTAACACAAATCTGTGTATTCCTTTATCACTTATATCATTAACCAGATTTGTCCATTAGCTTTTTTTATTTTTGCGTTCAGCCACTTTGAACTCAAGTGTAATCCATACACGTCCTACTACTTTCAGTGCACTGGACTGATTTTTGCATGTGGATTAGCTTTCTCAACTACAAGTGTCCCTTGCTATCAGGCGGACCCATTTCGACTTCTGAGGTACATGTAATTTACCTCCACAATTCAAGGACAAGAAGCTAACTGACCAGTGTAGGGGTTTAACCCGCTACCTTGACATCAGCACATCAGATGTTTAATAATGAGAGCTCGTATCCATTCAGCCATGCTGACCTCCTTCCATCATTAATCTTAGAATGCATACAGCATTGTTTGTATTGTTTGTATCCTTTTCCTGAATGGATCTACACTATTATTTCCCATTTTAGCTCTTATTTTGTTACACATTCTTTTCATGACAAGTCTCAAGAGTATTTTTATTGTGTGACCCATGGGGCTATTGGTTCTATGATATTGACAATCTATTGGTTTAGATTTCTTTGTAAGGATTGTGATAACAGATTAGTCATTGGGGATTATTATAAAGACTATTCTTAAGCAGTAACACCAATGTTAACTATCACAGCCCAGATTTTTCACACAACTATAACAATTCAAATACTAGTTCTAACAACTGACACATTATTCACACTAACTATAAAAAATGCAGAGTAACTATTGTGATTATAATAATTTAGAATGTAACTCTTATAAATATCACAATTTGTTTATTAAAAAACTGTAACAATTCCTAGATAACTATAACAATTTATAGAGTAACTGTAAGAATTTATAGAGTAAATGCAACAATACATAGAGTAACTAACAATTCATAGAGCGACTATACAAAATGTAATAATAACATTCACACAGCCATGATATATGATTTTACCAGCATACCTCCTTTTGTGAAGACAAATAAAACCTGAATTTCCAGACCAAATCTTGTTCTTCAGAAGACAGTGTCTTGGTTGGTGGATAGCCAATAATTTTCTGGAATATCAAAATAGTAAATATACTAAATAAGCATAAAGGGTTAAAACTACTTTTTGGTTTGAATAACTGAAATGAAGCAGGCATTATTTTTCCTATTTTAGTTACCCAAAAACTAATTATACTATCTATATAAATAACAAAAATTAATAATAAATTAAACTATCTATATAAGTCACAAACATTAATAACAAATTATACTACCTATTAAGTTACACTGTATGACAACAATGTAGCAAACTTTAATTATGCTAAATGAATGAATGTTATTGAAGCTATATGAAGAATATATTTCTAAACAAACTGCTCAGTAATAAGTATATATAGTTATGGATAACATTTAAAGGACGTACATTTGGTGTAGGCGTTTTTTTTCTGTGTTATTTTATTTTAGTGATTAAGATTCACAGTATTTATTTCAACAGTTTTCAAAACTATATTGATATTATACTAGGGCAAAAAATGGATATTTAAAATGTATAATCAGGGCAACACGAATCAAAACATTCAGCAGAAGTTATCCAGCCATGAACACTTAGAAATATCATAAATAAATACAGGCTTTCTCACCAATTCTGTGTTAAATTATCTTTTACACACCAATGAAAAATAGAACAACAACAAAAGAATAAGCATGATGGGTATTTCGATCAGAAGAAAAAAAAAATTGAACACATTTTTAGTCACTATATTATTTTTAAAAAACATTATTTTCAAATTATTACTACATTAAAAATCATTCTTAACGTCTTATATTCTCTGGATGTGTCTTGAGAAGAGAAAAACTTAAATGGGTTGCAACAACAGGAAAGTTGAAGGGAAAGAGAGGTAGACTTTCAGAGATGACACTACAGTAGGTGAAGGAGCATCTTTATCAGAAATTATTGGCAGTATACGAGACAGGAGGCTGTGCCATAAAAGACGATTAAAGCCATTCAGCGAGGACTATAAGTAGAAGAATATCAATAGTTGTACGAAGGTGAAAGAAGTTGCTTAGTTTAAATGTAAAGTGAAGAGAATGAATAATCGTAGCATACATTTTGATAATAATGAATACTGACATTAACGATAAGAAATGCTGGAATTTACCATAATGAATAAGGAATACTGGCATTAATAAAAAGGAATATTGGCATTAACAAAAAGGAATACTGGCATTAACAAAAAGGAATACTGGACAAATTACATTCAGCAGGTCTCTGGTGCTGGCATCAGGCTTCAGGTCTTTATCACTGGGCCCCGACCGAAGACTACGAGCCAACTTGTGGTGTTTGCTTTCAACAATATTTTCCTAGCAACAAGCAAAAATTGTTAGTAACGACATGCCTAAACAACATGTATTTCACATGTAAATATGTAAGTGTAGCAACAGATCCATTACTACTGCTTTTCTAACATTGTTAGTGTTGCAGGATGGTTTTTTTGACCGAAAAATCAATCAATCAAGTGCCATCTCCACAAAGAAGGTTGGCTGCAAGGGATTCACAACACTGTCACCTTGTTTGTACACTCAAAGAGACTGTTGTTTATCTTGTTATAGTATCGCCTTAATTGTATTGCTGTTCCTAGAACCTCTGTATTTGATTGTGTTTGTTTCAATGAAATAACATCAGTTCTTCTGTTTATCTACATCTTCAAGCCTTCAATTTAATTTTCCAATTGCCTATTCCATGCCCATATATATATATATATATATATATATATATATATATATATATATATATATATATATATATATATATATATATATATATATATATATATATATATATATATATATATTCATTGATAGCGACTTATTGCATAAGATACTCTTCATTTTCTAAAATGCGGCTTTTGCCTGCTCTATTCTGCTCTTAATCTCTGTTGTACATCTTCCATCTGATGTTATAAGTGCCCCTAGGTATTTAAAATTATCCACTTGGTTGAGAATTTCCCCTTCTATTTCTGAGGAAACATGGCTTCTATCACTGTTCTTTCTGAGGAAACATGGCTTCTATCACTGTTCTTTCTTAGCCACTGTGATGTTTAATAAAGTCGAAGTGTTTCAGTTTATGAGCCAGTTTTCTTTGGTCTTGTAGAATGTCAGTATGTTTCTTCTTTTTGATCCACAGCATCTGAAGAATTTTTCTTTAACATTTCAGGTCAAAAGCTCTAAATTTCTTAATTCATCATAATTCATTGCCTTGCCGGCTGGCGTGAGTAATCATGCCTCTCCACAAATTACGCCATGGATCAATCAATTCATGTGTTGACTTCCTTCCATGTCATGACACAAAACTGTCAAGAATCATCTCACACTGTCTTCCTCTATCTCTCTTTCCACAAATCTTTCAGATTGTCACATGTTTCAGTTTTTGTCTTCTCATAACATGGCCAAAAAACGATGACTGCCTCTTTCTGATGTTTGTGATAAGTTGTCTTTGCGACTCAACATCCCTTAAAAAATCCTGATTGCTCATTTTGGCTGTCCAATTAATTTTCAGCATTCTTCTATAAAACCACATCTCCAAGGCTGCCAGGGATTTTTTCGTCTGATTACTAATTTCCAGGATTCACAGCCATATGTTAAAACTGGTTCTATGTAACATGAAAGAACTCTTTTTCTAACTTTCAAGGGCAGCGACTTAATGCACAAAATGTTCATTTGATAGAAAACAGATTTTGCTTGTCCTATTCTGTTCTTTATCCCAGTGATGCATCGTCCCTCTCATGTTATCTATGCACCTAGATATCTGAATTTCTGCACTTGCCCCAAAATAACATCATTTACTTTAATTGCACAATTAGGTAAGCTTTGTTTCTTAATTAGCGATTGTGAAATGGTGAGTCGTGACTCACATTCGTTTGTTGCCACAGGAAAGATGCATTTATTTTGAGTACTCAAAATACATACTTTAATTTGTCTCTTGGTGTTGTGCCGTAGGGTTTTGCTACAACAATAATTACCAGTGATAATGTTTTCTTTTAATATAAATCTATATACTGTATTCAAATTTTTATAAGAACTGACAGAATATTGCACAAAATGAGATACTAGTTTCATCAGATGTTTACTAGAAGCAAAATGTAAGAGACAATATAAAATCATTTTCTTTATTTCAATCACTATGTATTCCTCAAGTGCAAGTTGTGATTCTGCCTTGAATGGTGGACCAGTAAATTAGACAATTAGAATTGTCTAATTTACTGGTCCGAACACAATGCAAAATGAAACAGACAAATGTTAGGTACACATTATACAGTGTGGGAAAACAAGGAATGCTAACTGTCAGTTAAAAACTCCTGTCTTGATAAAGAGAATGCCATATCATAGTTCTCATCAGGTATACATAAAACTAGCCTTGGATAAAGTTACCATTTACAAAACTGAATAAGAAGAAGCCGCAATAGTGTGGTGGCTAGTATGCTTGCCTGTTGGTCACTTTTGAATCAGCACTGAGGCAAATTTTTGTATTTTAACGCTCACTTGCTTTAAACTCAAGAGAAGTCCATACACACTACTTCTAGTAATGCTGGACTGAATTTTGCATGTGGATTAGCATGACCTATTAACAGTATCCCTCAACATCAGGCGAACCCACTCCGACTTCAGAGGTACTTCTAATTAACATCCCCAAGTCAAGGAAGAAAGGTCAACATTTTAGCCCAACTGTCTGGTGTAGGGGTTGAACCACTTACCTTGGCATCAGCACACCAGATGTTTAAGAACACACATTCTTATCCATTCAGCCATGCTGACCTACAGGCAGATTTGTATAACTGACCTGGGAAGTAAAGATGGCTGGCATGATGTTTGACCACATCACCTAGCGAGTGCCAATCAGTCCATACAAACATGGAACTAGCACCATGTACCCAACATGCCTCAAGGCATGGAAAAGGGTGGCTAGTATCATTGATAACATTTTTCTATCACATGGAATGTGACAGCTTATGAAGGTAACTTTCTTGACCCAATTTGGGATTACAAATTACATTCACGCATTATAGCGTGGAAAATGACCCATTTTGTGAGTACAAATTACATTCATGCATTACAGCATGGAAAATGAGCTAGTCGTTGGCCAGAAGACAAGTGTTTCCTCTGGGGGACATTCAGAGGTCGACAGTGGTCCTAGATGGACGGGTCGAAACTTGTTATGGCAATGGCACCATGGATAGTGCCGCCACTTTGTGGTCACAACTGTAGAGAAGTGGTGTGCAAGTAATTTATATCATTGTTTTAGTAAAAGAACCATTGTGTGATCATATAATCAGGTGAAGTGTATGAACCTGTAATGTGACAATATATATTATTGAAAACCGCACTGGCATTTGATTATAGCAATCATTTGTGGAGTTATGTTACTCGTTGCTTAAGGTTAGAGTGAAAGAGTAATATTGAAACACTCTCAGAACTTGGCAAGTAATATCTGTAACTCTGCAGAACCATTCATCTTGTATCCAATCAATATGAGGACACTGGGTTAATGAAACTACCATGTCAGTCTGAACATACTGTCATACTACTATGGCCCAGCTCAACTAGCGGGTCAAAACAACTATATTATCATATCGACAGAACCCACCCATACTGGGTCATGTCAATTTCAATACTATGTCAACGTTAATACACCAACGACTTGACCCACCCAAGTCGGGTCATGACAGTGACCAAGAAAGGACAAGCTGAAACTATTTTGGAATTCACAGAATAAATGAACAGCTGTGAGAGAAGGGCAATTCACAGAATAAATGAACAGCTGTGAGAGAAGGGCAATTCACAGAATAAATGAACAGCTGTGAGAGAAGGGCAATTCACAGAATAAATGAACAGCTGTGAGAGAAGGGCAATTCACAGAATAAATGAACAGCTGTCAGAGAAGGGCAATTCACAGAATAAATGAACAGCTGTGAGAGAAGGGCAATTCACATAATAAATTAACAGCTGTGAGAGAAGGGCAATTCACAGAATAAATTAACAGCTGTGAGAGAAGGGACACTGTATAGCACTTTTTTTAAAATTGCACTCACTCACTTTGAACCCAAGCGTAGTCGATACACACTACTTCTAGTAGTGCTGGACTGAAGTTTGCATGATTAGCTTTCCCTATTAACAGTGTTCCTCACCATCAGGTGAACCCACTCCGACTTCAGAGGTACTTGCCAGTTACGTCCCCAAGTCAAGGACGAGAGGTCAACATTTTAGTGCAACTGCATGGAGTAGGGGTTGAATTCTAAGCATCAGCACACTGGATGTTTAAGAACACACATTCTTATCCATTCGTCCATGCTGATCTCCACTGTAAAGCACTAATTTGTCTTCTTTTATCCTTTATCACCCAATGGCATATAGGCCCTCAACAAACTCACCCCAAGCCCTGCAATCCTGAGTTATCCCATGCAGCTCCATCAATATCCTCCCCATGTTATCCATTTTTGTTTCTACTTATCTTCTCCATATATATGTTTTTAGATCTTCCTCTATTTCTTTTGCCCTGTGGATTCCACACAAAGGTCTTACTAGTTATTCTATTCTCAGGTTTTCTCATTAAATGTACTAATCAGCACCAGCGTCTTTGGTTGTTTTATTTATTTTGTTTAATGCATTCGTTAGCCAATGTTTACTTACCAGGGCTATCTCGGGGTCACTGATTGTGACAATGTCTCTTTGTGTTTGATACTCATACGCTTTATCACCTTCCTGAAACAAGATAATAACATTTAACAGCATCCTTACAGTACATCAATAACATTTAGTAACATTACTGGCTCTGCGGTGAAGGAGTTACGAATCCAATTGATAAAATCTTGCATACCACGTTCAAAACACAACTGCGGGCGATTTGTCAGCAAACCACCTTGCATTGGTTTCCATACAATGGTATGAGTGTGCATAGTTCAGAAAGCAATGGCATACTATTGAACATAAACTTGTCAGGAAATCAAAAAACAGCCAACAAATTCTGGGGAGGACTGTGATGTTCAGAAAGCAATGGCAAACTACTGAACATAAACTTGTCAGGAAATCAAAATACAGCCAAAAAATTATGGAGAGGACTGTGATGTCCTGTAAAGGATATGCAACTAACTTAGTAACATTCCTGTAGTAAATCAATAATAATTAATAACATTCCTGTGGTACATCAATAACATTCAGTAGCATTCCTGCAGTAAATCAATAACAATTTGTAACATTCTTGTAACAACTAGTTGTGAAAGCTCTCATTCTGTTATTCATATATGGGGAAAACATTGAAAGCTCTAAATGGGATATTACAGTCTGACATGGCTACTTGGAAGAAGACTATGCATGCTGAGAGTTTGAGAATCTTCACATTTGTTTTAACCCCATGTTCCATGTCCCAAGAGAATGCTACCTGGACAAACAGTATCATGGCATGAATCTACTTGCAGCACGCTGGAGGTGAAGTAGTGTGAGTTGTGCAATTGTACAACACAAATTAAATTAGCCACGTGTTTTCTCCTTGTGGGGATTCCGTTTAATGTTTGCATAAACAAAAATTAATAATAATATAAGTGTTATATTAACATTAATGTTTCGCAACATTCTTTTTATTCTCTTTTCATTTGATTGAAATTTGTCTATATCTGCAATGTTATCTCTTGTATGAACATCATTGTTTTTTTTTGTTCATTCAGTGGTCCAGAGAGTTTATCTTCCACTGTTGCTTCTCTGGGCCAGATTTGCCTAGGTATGTCATATTTTTGGCAGTCTTGAAGTATGCGATCTGCTGTTTGTGGTGCCAATCCATATATGCACATGGCTGATTCGCTAATCTTGAATTTTTTGGTTGTGTAATCAATTATGTCCTGTTCTGATGCGCAGACTAGTGATTTGTTCTGATCTGTCCATAAGGTGGTAGTCGTCTTGTGCTGATGATTTTTAGGATTGATTTGTTGATTCTTTTCTTTTGGTGGTATGTGACAGGTACATCAGGTTGTTCTTCAGTTGCTCCTTTCATATCTAGTTGATCAACTCTCTCCAAATTCCAGGCATTCCACAGTGAGATGGTATCCACTGTATGGTGATGCTTTGCTGGCTGGCTAGATCAGAAAGCAGTGTCTTTAGTACTGGCAAATTTCCCATACTAGAATGCCCTGAGTACTGATTTTACATCTGTCAATAGCACAACAGGCTGTGTACCATGACTGGTATTCAGTAATTTCTCAGATAAACTGAGGATAGACAGCACAGGCTTAAAACGCAGTCACTTACTGCGGAACTTGCCTCGTCTTACAGATGCGTAAACTGTGACAGGGATTGTTACTCTCGCATTGGACTATACAGTCACCAGCGGTGCTGTCAGGTAACTCCCCAACGGCACAACTCTATAGTCCTTCAGGACTGAAAGAGGCCTACTAATTTCTCAGTTGCTATCTTGATTGCCTGGATTTCCACATCACAGTTATGGCAGTACTTTCCTGTTGGTACTCTGGCCGTGTCACTAGCATAACTTGGGTATTCTATGTACACTCCTGCTCTTCCATTTCTAAGAGCATTTTGAACTGTTATTAGATTTTATGTAACTTGGAGCCAGCAAAATTCTTACAAACTGTAGTATGACAACCTTAATACTACAAGCAAATAACATTTAGCAATGCTCCTGCAAAAAGTCAATAAATATAAAAGCTTCTGTAACAAATGTAATAGAAATGACCGTTTTTTGACAGTCATAAAAGACAGAAGAACAAATGATTAAACTGAAGTAATTTTCTTGCAACCTAGAAACTGTAAAATGGAGTAGATAAAAAAGCATTTATGAAAGTTGTGGAGACATCACCTAAGGTAATATGCAATATGCTGATGTTAATAATGATGGTTGTGACGATAAAAAAAGTCCCATAGGAGTTTCTGCCACTGGGGTGTGAAATGTTAAGTCTCCGCATATTCTAATAACACCAAACAAAGTCCTGTTGCTAGAACCTGCTAGAACCATCACATTTTTGTTGGCCTGAATGCATGGAAGAACAGGTGACCAGTTCATCCCTCCCATAGAGAATTATGGGAGCTGGCATCAAACTCCTAAGGTTGGGTGACCAATTCTCTTGCCAGCCGCCTTTTCTCCCAGAAATTCTTAAAATTGTCTGGCACCCATTTTCATGAGGCTGTGACACCCCCAGAGCCAAACTGTTCAGAAAAATAAAATAATCCTGTCTCTGCTGGGGATTGAACCCTGACCTCTGTCTTGGTAGGCAAGTGCATTGACAACCTTGCCATCATGGCCTCCTATGATGATAAGATGTTACAAATACTTTAAACATTTCATTGTATTGTTGTGACAACCGGAAGATTTATGGAAAGCAAGATAGAGGAAGACAGCGAAAGAAAATTCTTGACATTCTTAGGTCTTGGCATGGAAGGGAGTTAACACATGAAATGATCCATGGCATTGGAGATCACAATTTGTGGAGAAGCATGAACAGCCACGCCAAACAACAGGGCACTTAATGATAAGAGCTTCTTCCATACCTACCTTGTACAGTAAATCAGTATGGCAATTTGTCCGTGTGTTACTGGGGTACATTAGGTACACAATGTATTGTAACACTGTAACCTACAAAGCATGTCATAATAGGCCACCAAGGTAGATTGGTGTGAGACAGGCTGCCTCAACCTAAAGAAAAATGTATCTCCACAATCCATATAATCATGAATGAGCCTACAAAATAAGTGACATGAGTTGGTTATGGATCTATGCACCACTGGGCGATAAAAGGCAGAACAAACGAACAAACAAATTTTATTTTAAAAGGGTCACAAATTGGACACACAGGCCTGTTTTACATTCGGCCCTTCCTCAGTACAAAATCCTACATTGGCAGAAGAAGAGGAAGAATTATAGCAATTATTATGTTGAAGATGATGATGATGATGACAAAGTTCTGTAATAAACTGCAGTTTACTCACCTTCTCATAGTAAACTAAAGTATATGGAATGTTGTCGTAGTGGATGTGTGGAAACTCCACCATCAGGTACATGAAGGTGGAGTCTCTCTTCTCCTGTTCATTGACCAGCTCAATTTCACGGAATGTCAGACGGTCAAGCCAGTCAATCTTAGTCATATGACCGTCTCTGTGTTTCTTGGTCAGCTGAAATACAACAAATTAGCATGAGCCACATTTATGTACTCTCATATCATGGCAGGCTATTCCGCTCGAAGACTAGTTTCTGAGTATGGGCCATATTTACATACTCTCATATCATGGCAGTTTATTCTGCTCAAAGATTAGATTCTGAGCAGAACCATATTTACACTCTCATATCATAGCAGGTTATTCTGCTCGAAGATTAGTTTCTCTGCATGAGCCATATTTACATACTCTCATATCATGGCAGCTTATTCCACTCAAAGACTACTTTCTGAGAATGAGCCACATTTACATACTCTCATATCATGGCTGGCTATTCCGCTCGAAGACTAGTTTCTGAGTATGGGCCATATTTACATACTCTCATATCATGGCAGCTTATTCTGCTCAAAGATTAGTTTCTGAACAGAACCATATTTACACTCTCATATCATAGCAGGTTATTCTGCTCGAAGATTAGTTTCTCTGCATGAGCCATATTTACATACTCTCATATCATGGCAGCTTATTCCACTCAAAGACTAGTTTCTGAGAATGAGCCATATTTACATACTCTCATATCATGGCAGGTTATTCTGCTCGAAGACTAGTATCCAGTTTCTGAGCATGTCCCTCCACCACAAATTTACTTTACTTTATAAGTGCTCACAAGCTTACCCTTAGGAAATTAATGTGGTGGTTTTCCCTTGCCTTTCACATATATTTATTCTATTTTGGGCAGCTTTTGAAATATTAGCTAGGACAAAGGCTAAATATCACCAATGTGTTAACAAGGGAAACAGAATAATAACACAGTAATCTACCGTGCAAGTCAATGTGGTGGTTCACCCTTGACTTTCATACACATAAGCGGTTTATATGCTGCAAATATTCTCTTGTGGGCAGCATTTGAAATATTAGCTAGGGCAAAGACTTCTGGTCAAGAGGTTAACGACATTGTTCGTAATCCTGTATATCCATGTGGGGAAAACAGCAGCTGCGAGAATTGGCAGTGGTTCGCGCTGCGCTGGTAACTTATGAGGGTATGTGAGCCGGTCATTCAGAAAGCAATGGCAAACTACTGAACATAAAACTTGCCTAGTACATCAACAGCAGCTGAAAAATGCTGGTGTTGACTGCAACATCCTGTAAGGGATATGCAACATAAAAAAAAAATCTACCATGCATGCCATAAGAGGCGATTGAGGATGGTTGGCATGAGCCTGGATGACTCAACTGTAGAAAACTTTAGCCGCAAAATCTAACCATCCATGAACAAGTCTACAAAGGGCAGGCAGTGTGATGGTTCACGGCCTATGCAGATAAGGACCACAAAAAAAAAAAATAGGAAGACCCAAGGACTGAATGTGCACACAAAAATTCCCTTGATAGTAAGAGATCAAACAAAGATAGCCATAGAACTGGTTAATGAGGCTAAATTTATAATTAAAAAAAACCCACCTACAGGAGAATATTTATGGCACGTGTGATCCTACGACACACATATATGGATTATTACTGATGTTACAGAGTGTGAACAATGTGCTAAGATCCTCTTTATGTAATCTATGGCAGCATGCTGGAGCGCATATTGAGATATACATCTGCAATGAAAATGATACTTTACAAACCAAAGGAAACCATGATCACCTATTTTTGATGTCAATAAATGAAGGCGGACAAAGCTACCCACAACACAGTAGTTCAGTTTGTCAATTTCTTGTATAAATGTAGAGGTTAAAGGGGAAAACAGGTTAGTTGCATATTCTTTACACTACATGGCAATCAACCCCAGCATTTTTTGGCTGTTTGTGATTTACAAGGCAAGTTTATGTTCAGTAATTTGCCATTGCCTTCTGAACGACCATGTCTCATACCAATGTATGAAAACCAGCACAAGGCTTCAATATTCACCTCCAGTTGTGTTTTGAAAGAGATCAGAATCACGCTCACAACCCCTTCACCACAGCTCCGGCTAGAGGGAAACTACCATATTAACTTCAAAAGAATAAACTGTATGGACAGTCTTAAAGCTAGATTTCTGGTAGAGTGCCTTGGGTAAATAACACCATGGGTGTCTCCTAACTGACAGACTGGACCCAAATAATAGATCTTCATATAATCTTCTCCTATAGTTCATTCATTCATTCATTCTGTAGCATGTCCTTTGCAGAACCTCGCTCCCATAACAACCTTCCAGAAAATCTCTCGATCATAAGCAAGATGTCCCACGTCCGATACACCCATCTGGAGATCATCCGCCATATCCTGCACCCATCTTCTCTTTGGCCTTCCTCTTCCTCTCTTTCCAGGCATATACCCCTCCATTATTGTTCTCTCCAAACTTTCCTATAGTATTACTCCTAATTACTGGTTTTAATTTACATCCTCTTCCTACGTTTTCTTGTTTCTTAAAAACCTGTTGGCTGTTGGGGTATCATCTTTGCACTCTGGACAAGTCCATAGCTGCTAAGATCCTCCTCACAACATATACATCAGTGCCAGTTCTCTGTTGGTTGACGAGGTCACTTGTTCTTCTGATATGCCTCTAATGTCTGGCCATGCCAAATCTTATTCCGAGTCTCTCATTCTGGACAACACTGTGAACTGACTGGAGTCAAAGTCCTCAGCTCTTGACAACTCTCAAAGGACATTAATAACACTGGCATGATTCATGAGCTGGCCATGAAAAACCAGCAAGTTTATCAGCTTACTAATTTCCCTCAACTCCCGCATGTCCCGGAACAAAGATGAAGGTGACTACCGAAAACAAACCTCTGCAGAACCCACCCTGACCTTTTGGATCATGCTAATTGAATCACTTAGTTCACACATGTTGGTATAAATCTGTTTTTAAAATAAAGACCATAAGAAAACTCGAGACTGACCTTGGCTAGCTGACTCATCCTGTCACCTGCATCTCTGGATTTCCCAGGAGTCTTGGAAAGATGACCAGACTGAGGGTCAGGTTTGCTTCCAGACCACACTTTGAGATCATGCATGCCTTTCCGCAGAGTTCTGTCATTAAATTGTCATTAAGATGAATGCAATTTTATTCACATATACATACAATAGTAATGGTGCATATTCTGCTTGATCTAGGAAAATGACAATAAAATATACAAACTAGACTTGATTTCAAAGCTATATATATTCATTTTCCTTATCCAAGTGTCCTACTGACTGATGAGGAATAAACAATTTGTTTTTGTGTTCTCTCGTTTAGAACTCAAGTGTAGTGCACACATGTGATACTACTTCTAATACACTGGACTGACTTTTATGTGTGGAGTAGCTTTCCTTATTATCAGTGTCCCTCACCATCAGGCAATCCCACTCCAACTTCAGGGGTACTTGTAATTTACATTCCTTTGTATTTTAGCTTTTGTTAGGACGTCTTCATTACTTATTTAACTCTTCAATCTCAGAAGCTAACTGCAGTTACCCAAAGGGAGAAATAATGACAAAAATAAAATCAGAACAGTATTAATTTAAGTAAATAAAAGGACTTCTTTAATACCATGAGGCATGTTGGGTACATGGTGCCAGCTCTATATTTGTTTCACCAATCAGTACTTGATGATGTGCTTGGTGTCACGCCACTGGCCTTTACTTCCCAGGATATTTTCTAGTTCTAACCTGAGGCTAGGTCAACCTGGGAGTCAATGCCACTGACAAAATCCCAGCCTTGATATGCCATGGTACATAGCTTGGCTCAGTAAGAGTTAAGCAGCTCATGATGTTTTTACAATCACAATTCTGAGGCATAATTCTTAAGAAAAACAAACCCAGCACCATTACCAAACAGACTAACTTATCTTGTCTTTCCAAACACATATAGATGTTCCCCCAATAGAATCAGACTAGCTTACCCTCTATTTCAAACACATATATAAGTGTTCCGCCAAAAGGAACAGACTAGATTACCCTCTCTTTCCAAACACAGATATCACTGTTCCCCCGATAGGAACTTTGCCTTCTATTCCATAGTAATCCCAAATTGTGAAAGCCAGAACAGTATCTCTTGGCAGATCACTGAACTTGATAGGTAAAGTAAGCCATTCATTCCAGCTGAAATAGAAAGGTGAAAACATGTCAGAAGCATGTTAACCCACCTGGATTTAGGTGATCTCTTTCAATTATTTAATGGTGCACTTCTGAAACAAAAATCTATGCTACAATGTCTAGGTTTCCTATGTTTAGATTTCCTACAGTTAAGGGGCACAGGCTGATCAGAAGGAAATCATGAATGGCTCAGGCAGATGACACATTCAGAGAAGTGTACAAGCTTGAGAATATTGGGAGAGGAGAGGAGTGGGTCAGAATGCCAGTGCAAAAGTAAGACCTATGCAGGGTCATAATAACACTGGATTGGGAATGCAGCATTGACCACCAGGCTGCACTGAATGTTTCTGCAAGAACTGATCGACGACAATTTGCCACCAGGCGATGTATTCATATACACAGATGGCTCTGTGCTAAGAGGTAAAAGAAATGCCTGGGGTTTCGAGACAAAAGTTTGTGATGGGGTTTTCTCGTGCAGGAGAGTCTGGATTATGATACCATAGCATCTAGTCTGAGAATGCAGGTGGAGGCAGTCATAGCAGTGTTCCGCTGGGAGGAAGACAAATAGCACAAACATGTCATAATTGTAACAGACTTACAAAGTATGATGAGAAAGATGAAGACATGCATGCTGTGGGCAGAGTGGCAGACTTCCATTCAACAATACAACATAGAGAGCATATCCTGGATTTTGTCCCCAGGACAAGCTGGTGTGGTGGGACATGCGCAGGCAGACAGATTTGCTAGGTCTGCACCCCTTGGTGGGGTATTGTCTTCTGTGTTCATCCAGAGTGTTTTTTCAGATGTAATAGCATTGTGCCTGTTTAACTGTGGGGTAATGTCTTCTGCGTTCATCCAGAGTGTTTTTTCAGATGTAATAGCATTGTGCCTGTTTAACTGTGGGGTAATGTCTTCTGCGTTCATCCAGAGTGTTTTTTCAGATGTAATAGCATTGTGCCTGTTTAACTGCACCTTTAGGCAGACACATCCGACTTGTGCAGGAATTTGTTGACCGTGTTAACTTTTCCAGGTGGTGGGGTATTGGTGCATAATAAATCAGAATAGATATGGTCAGGACCCTTTGGAACCGTGTGTATAGTGCAGAAAAATGGGTAGATCATCACATGCAGGGAGTGGCCAGAGGATCTGGCTAACACTCAAAACTCAGAGGAAAGGCCTGAAGGACATATAAACAGACAGCCACTGGTATCATTAGTATTGGGACCCTTTGTTGGCTGTTGTAGATGAGGATTGAGCACATATGGGAATGTCCTGAGTGATGTGATGTCCGTTCTTGACTGAACTCAGCTCTGTTAAGATTTCCTATTGGCATGCTCTTTTCTCATTTGTCTGTTGTAGTCACCTCACTATGTTATGTCTCATATCACAATAGCCTTTTAGAATGATAAAATCAGTTAGAAAGCCACCAAAACTACCACCTTATGGATAGACCAGAACAAGTCATTATAATGCCCCTCAGAACAGGACACAACAGATTATGCAACTCATGTATACAAAATTCAAGACTGGCGAATCAGCCATGTGCACATGTCGATTGGCGCCGCAGACAGCAGATGACATACTCCAAGACTGCCCAATATACGACATATCTAGGCAAATCTTCTGGCCTAGAGAAACAACAGTGGAAGATAAACTATAGTGACTACTGCGTGAATTAAAAAAGACAGTTAAATTCATACAAGAGACAACATTGCAGTTATAGATAAATGTCCGGTGACGAAAGAAGAAAGGGAAGAACAATAGCCTTTGTTTTCTTTATAGAATATGGTACTGTGGAATGTGGCTTGAAAATAACAGTGATGGAGGACACAGTTCCTGAGAAAAGAAGTTGGGGTTGACCGGCACAAAGATGGGCATAGGTTACGGCAGACACCTTGGACATGAGGGTGCATGAGTGGGAACACTGGCAAGGGATCAAGACACTTTTTCGTGAGCTGTGATGAGACCGATGTTCTGCAAAGGATCTGCTCCATGATGACAGCCAAGTGGTTTATGCGGCAAAAATATGTCATTCTAGTCTCAGCAGAGTGTATTCTTCTGAAGTTAGCACATAAGATCACCTCATCTACTGACACCCTATTCTTGTAAGAAAAACCAGTCAGTTAAAACCCTTTAAACTTTGAATCAGAACCCGAAAAAAATGGAAGCTGAAACTTTGGAAATAAGAAAATCATAGCATTTGATGAATTCGTTACAAATATAATTTTTTTCCCCAGAGCAGTTTCTTGCTATGGGTCTGTGATATGACAGCACCATCCCATTTTGTCGGCCTGAGAGCAAGGGGGAATAATCAGCTCATCTCTCTCCATGTTTAACCAGTGACAAGCAGGTGTCAAACCTGCATCTGATCGTGCCCATGACATTACCAGCAGAGTTCGCTATAAATGCTGCCCTTTCCATACATCATGTGCCATGTCGGTAAGCGTGGGCGGTCATGATTCACCATCTCACTCGATCATCAGTCGTGGATCAGCTCAGTGTTCTTGTCTCGACCATGCCACGTGGTCAAACCATCCAAGTATTTACTTCTCTGTCTTCCCCTTGCTCTCTTCCCCTCAATCTTGCTAGATGTCACCATGTTCTCTAATTTATTTCTTCTCATAACAAGTCCAAAAAATGTCGACTGTCTACGTCTAATTTCTCTAATCAGTTTACGATTTTCATTTGTTTCTTGCAGGACTTGGTCATTGATTTTTATTTCTGTGCATGGTATTTTTTTTATTCTCCTCAGAAACCACATTTCTACAGCCATCAGATGTTATTCAGCTTGACTGCTCATTGTCCACGCTTCACATCCATACAAAAGTACAGGCTCTATGTAGCACCTCAACACTCTTTTTCTCGTAGCAATTGACATATTTTTATTGGTCAGTATGTTTTTCATCTTGCAAAAGGCTACCTTCGCCATGGCAATTCTTGTTCTTATCTCTTCAAGGCATCTCCCATCAGATGGTATGACTGTCCCGAGATAATTGTACCAATTCACTTGTTTAAGATTATTCCAATTTACCTGTATATTACATTGTGGTATTTCGTTCTTCCGAGTGATGACCATAATCTGTGTCTTCTTACAATTTATTACTAACCCTAGTTGTTCACTGTGTGCAACAACTGCATCTACTAAATGTTGCAGATCCTGCTCATTAAATAAATATTCTCCGTGTAAAATAGCAAATAACAATATGCAAATGTTATAGACCCTATAAACACTTTGTATAAATGAACTATATTGAACTGTAATGAACTATAAATGAACAGCTACTGTGGGACTTGTGGTAATGAGAGTGTTGTTTTAGCTTTCATAGTTATGATTGTGTTGTCATTGAGGATAACCAAGGGATAGATAATGCAGGTCATATGTGACTGCCTGCTGCATACTGAGATAGCATTTGATGGATCAGCATGATGTTTCTCATCACTTGTTAAAGTGGCAGAAGAAAACTGGAAATGGGAATATCTTAAACGTTAGTTAGTCGACAGATCATCCTCATTGCACATCGAACCATTCAGTCCATAAGTGTTCGGATCCCCTCCTCAGAAAATCCCGCAGCGTGTAGCGGCTAACGACACCAGTTCTGTGTTGGTTTATTACTCTTCTTTAGCTTCCTGCATAGTGTTCTAGTTTGGCCACACCTCTTTTAACTTGCTGTTCTTGCAATCTGACCATCTTAAACATTTCAACAAACAGTATGCTGTAGGAATAACAACAATGAGTATGCTGTAGGAACAATCAGAACTCCTACACTTTGACGTATGCCAAGAGAGTATGAAACCACAGTGGTTTATCCTAAGTTTTATGGCACTGATCCTTCATGATCATTCAATAACCACTACATAATTATACACTAGATCATAATCTGCACTACATACTTATGCACCATCCTCATATGGACTACTTACTTCCATCGTGTTGTGAAAGATTTATAAGATGTCTGTATTGGAAGTGTAATGGGCAGGCCATTATTGAAGACCTGCACGGTCACAAACAAGTCAGAGCACTCATCTTGATATGCTCCAGAAAAGTAACCAATGGGATTGTCTAGTAAATCCTGGTAACTTGGTCTGTTCCTTTTGCCTTCCAAACTTCCTCTAAAAATATGGAGAAAAAAAACAGAGGTAGAAGAAATAAACATAATACATAATACGTCAAATTTTAAGGCATAATATGTCAAATTTTTGAAGAACATACAAAGAGATAATAGTAATATAGAAGATATTTTTTTTGTCTCGAAGCGTTTCATGTTATGAGTCTGTGATGTGATAGGGCCATCACATTTCATAGGCCTGAAAGCATGGGGGAATAAGAGGTCAATCTGTCCTTCACTGAGCAGGTGATGGGTCTAGACATTGAACCGACATGTGACCAAGCTCATGACATTATCAGCACAGTTCACTAAAGCACCTGCTATGGAAGACAAACTTTGGCGATATTGTACATTCAGCTCTGGACCACCACAAAAAAATAAAAAAAGAGAGTATAAAAAAAATTAGTCATGCTCAATTCTCTGCTTTCTAAATAGAAAACAGCAATAATGTATACACTAGGGACGCAGAGGTGTTTCCAAGGCACCAGGGCCGGGTTATATACTGGCCAAGACCTATTGACGCGTCCTCGTCGAGCGTCCTGGGTAACAGGTCCCTTCGGGGTCTTGGCTAAGGTCAGTAGGATCGCCGATTCCTCCGAAGTCGGAGAGTGTCTGCCTGTACAGCGAGGAACCACCAGTCTGCACACCAATAAGCCAGACATGGGACAACGGATACTCACGCAAACCTCAAGTCCTGTATGACATCACACTGATGTTGGACAACAGGATGCCTTCATCCGACATACAGGACTTCGCGTTGGAGCTCAAGCCAACGAACACAAGCAAGCAAACAAGCAAGCATGTATACACTATAGTAAAATTAAGCGCATAATAGTGATAGTCTTAACAAACAACATACTCTACAATCTTAAATAATTTATTGAAAAAAGATGTTGATCATCATGTAACCATTCAGTGAATCACAATATCTTTACTGGTGGACAGTCATGTATTGATGTTGATCAGGTGATCACAGAAGGATGATGAGGCTGCAGCAATTTCTTAAAACAAGACAACTGTGAATTTGTATGTACTCTCTTTTTAATGTGAGGATTACTCTATAACACTATATCATACCTACCAACTCTCAGAGACAAAACTTATTTTAAAATCTTACACCCAGTTCTGTAATTATGCATGTGCTGCAATGCTGATATATGAAAGACAACACTTATCCTCCTTTAAATTGCAAAAGTAGAATCTCAGCACAGCACATGAATTGTGTAGCACCAGCAAGGATCCAAATGTGTATAGCAGAATCAAATAGACTACATCAATGCATAGTACACAACTGCACATCATCATCATCAAGTGCCCTGCCAGCTGGCATAGGCATTCATGTCTCTCCACAGATCTCGGTCATTGGTGTTCTGGATCAACACTTTAGATGATATTCCTCTCAATCCATCCAGCATCACTCTAAGTCTGCCTCTCTTCACCTTGATCTTTCCTGTTGTCACGATGTTCTCCAATGCCTCTCTTCTCATCACATTACTGAAGAAAGCTGTTTGTCTCTTTCTGTCTCTTGTTTATAATGTTCTAGTCTCATTAACCTGTTTCAGGCAATCATTGTTAGTTACTCTGGCAGTCCAAGGAATTTGCAACATTCGTCTCAGGAACCACATCTCTGTTGCTTCTAATTTCCTCTTAATTTGTTAATTTACATTCCAAGATTCACTACATTACAGCAAAACTGGTTCTATATAGCATTTCAGCACTCTCTTTCTTACATTCAGTGATAGTGACTTATTGCATAAGATACTCTTCAATTTCTGAAATGCGGCTTTTGCTTGCCATATTTTGCTCTTAATGTCTGTCGTACATCTTCCATCTGATGTTATAAATGCCTCTAGTTATTTAAAATTATCTACTTGGTTAAGAATTTTCCCTTTTATTTCCATGTCACATTTTGGTGTCACCATTTTCTTTGATATCACCATAGTACTGTTTTCTTGATATTCAAGGAGAGTCCCTCTTTGCACGTTCTGTTACTACAATGTCCAACAATTGTTGAAGGTCTGTTGCATAATCTGCCACCAATACTTAGTTATCTGCATAGCGTATATTATTTATATTATAACCTCCGATTAGTATACAACTGCCAATAATATAATGGCACAGGGTAAACTAGCTCAGTAAGCTCAGCTAAGTTTTGTTTGTTATTTGTTGCATATCCCTTGCAGGATGATGCAGTCAACACCAGCATTTTTCAGCTACTGTTGATGTACTAGGCAAAATTACACTCATTAGTTTGCCATTGCTTTCTGAGTGGCCGGCTCACATACTCCATAAGTTACCAACGCGGCGAGAACCGCTACTGATTCTCGCGCAGGTTATGTTACTCACGAGAATATACGGGATTACGGAGAAAGACGTTAACCCCTAGGCCTGGGAGACTGGCTCAGCTAAGTAACTTTCATATATTTTTAATGTAGTTGTATCAGTGTGTATTTATTCTTTGTGTGCTGAGGAAGGCTCTAGCGCATCGTCCATTTTACTTGTGATTGTGTGGTAAAACTTACAAATTCTACTTCTCATGTGGAGTTATTCACTGATTTATACAACAGTGAGACACCCTATTAAGAGAATTCCAAACTATAGGAAACTGTTCAGAATCAAAGGAAGCACACATAAATTATATTACATTTTAGTAACTAAACGTAGAATTAGAAAAACATTAAATTTAAACGTAACTTATTTTTTACATTTTTATTTCGAAATCTGCGTCGAGTTCAGCACTATAGATATAATTAAAACGGCCACAAGCCTCGTCGACTTCCATGATACCATTAATCAATGTTTGGAATGGGTCTAGACAGTTGAGACATCTATATATATATATAGTATACACGATAAACAATGACAAATGCAAGGGAGCACAGCTCTGGTAGGGGACAACACCAAACGAACGAAGATCTCAGTCTTTGTCACCGCCCATGACACTCGTCTGTTGATTGTGTATAACTCTGAGAGTTGTCTCCCTTCCCGTGATGGAGATCAACGTTGGCGATTTCGTTTCATAAATATTTCGTCGGTTAAAAGTCGAGAGGATCGAGTTTATTGCACCGGGTTTTATCACATATGGCACCGGCCCCTTTCCCCAGGGCGGCCTGCCGAAAACGTCGCACAGAGCACGAAATCCGTAGCTCCAGCGACGACTCCCAGGAATCTCAGAGAAAACAGCGCTCATGAACCGAAAGACGTAGCCAGGAATCGAAACCATAACTTTCAGGGCTCGAGGCCGACGTCTTGACTACTTCGCCACGGAGTTTCATTCTTGATCGTGGAGTGGAAAAAGAGTGGGGGGAGGTTACATATGTGTGACGAAACGGATAAATATCGTAAGATCTCTGCATAATAGCCCTTTGAAGGGAGTGCCATGCGTTGGTCTCCCTTGAATTTAATGTCAATTAATAGGGGAGTTCCCTAGAAAAGTAGTGCGGGGGCGGAGCTATTCTAGTTCTCTCTCTCTCTCTCATCATGTTCCTCTTGTACCTTGCGGTGTCGAGGTGAAGTATAAACTTCGTGAGAGTGCCCGGTTATGGGCTTCGTATATCGACATTCCCATGGATTCTGTTATTCCCTCCGTCCAGCGTTTACGTGGTCGGCCTCTTCCTCTGTTTCCATCTGGTCTGTACGTCATTCTATTCTAGTTATTTATGGAAAATCTAGAATGTTCTCCCAAGTGCGTACGTGGTTTTGATCTCTAAGTTCACGAGTGCGTTGTGCAGCACGGGTTGGAGGAACCCATCGTGACTCTGGTTTTCTTCATGAATCATGAAAGTCACGCAGCCCGTGTAGGCGAGTGGAAGGCGGACTGACGTTGTCGGAGTCAGTCGCCCACCAGACCTCAGCGTGGAGAGATCATGGCCAGCAGGCTGCAGTAATTTGGATGTCAATATTCGCGGCCAGAGCGGACATCTGCAGGCAAAGTTTGTGATGTTTCAATCACAGGTTAGTTGAATACTTATTCTATTAATTAAATTGTTGTCGTGATGCCGTGCTGATTCCCGGAATGAATTAATTGCCGTCGTAAAATTGAGTTGTCGCGTAGCGTTATCCGTTACAGTTGGCGGTTTGCATTTTTAAGTAGGCTTTATCGATCAGCAATGTAATGTGTTACCTGACGGAACAAGCCGTATTCCACAGCGAGTGGTGTGTAAATAAAATAGGCCGAACGATGTGCGTTACAGTGTGTAGCAGTTACGGGTTTGGTTTATTCATTACGCAGGCAAGGCGACAGTTTGTCCGTCATGACATCAACATGCTAGACGCTGTAAATAAGGTATAGCTTATTATTAGAAATGTGTAATGTGCTTCGTGACATTAGAATGGTAACGTACTTGTTCTATCAGTGATGGTGATTTTTCGAGGAATCAAGGTGAGATCAGCTATGGTGTATTTGCTGTGTGCAGATAGCAGTGTTATTCCGCGTAAGCAGAATGGTGTTGCATCGGTGGGATAACAGTTGATAGGAAATATTCATGAAACTATTGTTACTGCTTGTTGTCATGTCCGTCCGCTAGGATGACCGTGCGTGTTCCATCTTACGTTTGTCTAGGCAGCGGGAGGTAGGCCGGTAACCCCAACCCGATCGGTAATAGGTCCGACCCAATGCAATCGTGCATATCCGATGGATGAACATACCCGATCGAGGGTGATGCGGCGCTCCGTAATTCGAGGCCGAGGTGTCTAGATAGATCGAGGTTTGAACCTAACCGTTTCTGTCTCTAATATTCTACTCTTCTGGAACCCTGACTCGGTTCATGGAGTACTTGGAGTACTGCCGTGAAGTAGGAGTATATGAGAGGAATAATCCCCCCCCCCCCAAAAAAAGGCGGAGTCAGAGTTTGGTAGTGGAGTCTAGAGGTTTGCTACATTGGATGACGTGACTTAAGTAGTCACGGGACAAGGTACACGAGACCCACAGTAGCTGTGGGAAAGTGTAGTGGTGGATGGCCACCACAGCTGTGCTCGACCGGCACAGGTATGACTGACCTGAAAGATAGTCAGTGAATACAAGGGCAACTCAGGATCTGGGGCAGGGATCCCAGACCTGACACTATGGCTGTGATATGATTTTGTCATTTAAGTGTAACAAGTCCTGAGTTCTCCTTAGTTAATGCTATAGTAATGAATTATCAGGAGTATAATTCATTATGGACATATAGTTATTAATGTGTGTAATTCATCAGTCCATGGGTGAAGGGATTGATGAATTGATGAGTCTGTCAGGAAGGAGAGGTCCGGCTGGACACCTTCTCGATACAGTAATCCCTACACTGAAAGGAAAGTAAGTGTATATGTTGATTGAGGATGGGAGATGAAACCGGATTGGACTGGCACCAGGCGAAGGATGCTTGACCGAGTCATACAATCGACTCTGGTGCTAGGGGTTATATGTAGCCCAGAAGTGTTACTTGACTGAACAGGTGTGCTATTGCTTTTTCTACCATCATTATGCCTATATATTATAGTGACTAGGTAGATCTATGATGTGATGATTTCATACTCATGTTGGTAGACATGAGGAATGTCTGAGAGGCAGGTGACAGGGTGGAGATGCTGGTAGTCTTTGTTGTAGTTGAGTACTCACACCAACCTCTCCGTGTTTCAGGATCTGTTATTACTATACAGAAGAAGATTCAAGAGCTGCACCATGAGCTCTAGGGGCCCACTCATTCCAGTGCCTATCCAGAAGTTGATTGAGGCCATACTGGGAGTGGTTGTCTGAGTCTGCGAGATCAATGTTGGAGGGAGCTGAGTGCTGAATAAGTCGGTAGGTCGAGGGTAGGACCTCCGTCAAGAGTCCGACGAGTGTCATCCGATCCTGAGAGGATCCAACACTGAAACGTCTGGTGGTTCAAGCCAGTGAAGCACTGGTGACATTCAGTCTCTGTGTAAACCTTGGTAATTGCAAGGTAGTGACCTTTCAAGTTGTGCGAGGTGATCATTGTTACCGGTCACCATGACCTGTGTTATATGCTTCTGGCCCGGCTGGGTTATGGGACACCATGTATCAGTTGATGCTTACATAGTGTTTTTACATTGGTTACCTTTATGAAGCCAACATGTGGTCCAGTGAACTAGGACATTGATTACAACATTGGTGGAAACACCTGAGGGACATGGTTGTGAAGGTAGGGAGTTACCTCATGCCAACGTTATGAACTGTTGACAATGTTTGTGAAGGTAGGGAGCTACCTCATGCCAACGTGATGAACTGTTGACAGTGTATGCTAGGTTGTGATTACTACCCATGGATCAGGGTAGGTACATAATACTGTGTGAAGATCTATTGTCCAAGGACATGGAACTAAGGTGAAGTGTTTAGTCACCTGATAGACTTTACCAGTGACCTTGTGTGTTCATGTGGAGCAACCGCGTATTGTGTAAGTGACATATCAGTGTGTGGGTCACTGATGAGATAGAAGAGTGACCTGGCTCTTGTGTATTTTGAGACGGTGCTACATGTACTTTTTCTGCAAGTGGGAGACCGCTAAAGTTCTAGGGTCGGCCCAGACTTCATCAGGAGTGTGACGAGTGAAATAGTACGACAGCAAGGAAGGATCCTTGTTCATCAGTGCAGTGTCCGTCAGGCAGTGGTACGGCGCTTGATCAGCCCTTGCTTGGTTCTCTGGGTGAAGAGGGAACTTTGGAGAGGCAGCAGACCTTGGAGTTCCAGTCCACTGGAGGAGCCTGGGTGAGTCGCTACCACGACTGGACAACCGCACGAGCTATCGTCCGCCTCCATGATGAATACTCATCTGCGTCTTTGATCTGGTACATAGTTCTTCTAGTCTGGCTTTCAGCCATCCTTCTCTGTGTTGTGGTTGACGTAGTTCAGAATTAAATTTTTTTTTGTTCTCTTAGCTATGACTTTGTGCAGTGATATGACTGGTGTCTGGTCCGAGCCCCCTTGGGGTTTGGAACCCTAGGTGAGGGAGGGAAGGTTAAGCTGTCCCGGCTTGTGTGGGGCCTGGTAGATGTAGAGTGCTATTGAGGTGGTTGGAGCAAAGGCAGGGGATAGTATCTATCGTGGCAAACCAGTCCAAGCCCCGGCGGTCTTGTCACAAGATAGAGTGGGGGCCCGTCCGGGATCTTCTCTTTGTTCTGACATCTCGTAGGAATAGGTTATAGTGTCATCTGTCCTATACCTATTATCTACTTGACGAGTAGGGCTACTGAAACCTTTCTCTTCGACGTGGACTGACGTTTAGTTAAGTTAGTATAGATACATAGTTACAGTGTTGGTTGGAGTACAGTTAGCATTGTGATTGGGTATTGCATATCTATACTGATACTAAGTTACCCTAAGCATGGCTACTCGTACTTTAGATTTAGCTAAGGTGCGGGCATCTGCAACTGAGATGGGATTGGAAGGTGAGGAGTTCAAAGCCTATGTACTGGAAGTAGAGAGAGACTTCAGAGCAGAAGAGAGGGAGAGAAGAAAGTCAGAAATTGAGCTGGAAGCTCGAAAGGTAGCACTTGAAGAGCAAAAGTTGGTGGCAGACCAACAGGCACAAAAACTGGCAGCTGACCTAGAGTCTAAGAAATTAGATGCTAGGAAGTTGGAAATGGAACATGAGTTCCGTATGAAGCAACTTGAGGTAGAGGCTAAATCGGTTGGTGAGTCTGAGGGAGCAGTAGGTGGAGTAGCTTTACCTAGCTCATCAGTAGCCAGCAGACCAGCTTACCATGCTATGAAATGGCCGTTTCCACCATTTGAACCGGACCAAGAGAAGATAGATCAATTCTTAGAGAAGTTCGAGGCAATGTGTAAAGCTATGGGTTTAGAGCCTGAGCGTTGGAATCTTAAGCTTTCACAAGGACTCCGTGGCACCGCGTACGAAGTGTATGCGCGTCTTCCCCCAGGGATGGAAAATGATTATCCAACCCTGAAATCGGCTCTTTTGAAAAGATTCGAAATGACAGCCCATGCTTACAGGCGGAGGTTCAGAACTTCCAAGAGAGAACCAGGTGAGATGTTCTCGGCCTATAGTGTGAGGTTGAACTCATACCTGTTGAAGTGGATGGCATTGGCCAATTTCAAAGAGGATTATGAGAGTCTGAGAGAGTTGATGGTGGTGGATCAAATGAAAATGCAGATGTCCAAGCCTTTAAGGAATTTCTTAGGGGAAAATGGGGCGGAAAGGCTAGACATAGTAAATAAGTTAGCTGAAAGGTATGTGGAAGTCTATGGTGAGACTGGGGATTCCAGTCAGACTGTTTCACAGAAAAGGCAGAAGGGGCTTGATCAGAAGCCTAAGACCAAAGGTCCCAAAGAATCATCCAATGTAGCAGATCCTGTGGTAAAAGACTCTGGTAAGAAACCCGATAAGCTAAGCCCTCCCGCCTCCCCAAAACGGAAGTGGAGTAAGAGGTGGTGTAAGCACTGTAAGTCTCCTTCCCATAATACTGTAGAATGTCAGAGGAAGCCAACGGACTTGCACTTTGCGTGTCTCGCCTCTACTAGAGGTAGACCTAGCGAGACCACACCTAAGGGTCGGGAGAAACCAAAGTCTAAGAAATCACCTGTGATCGAAACGATAGAGGTGAATGGGAAGCAGGTGGAATGTCTATACGATACAGGATTGCAGTTTGAAGCTGTAATCTCATCCCACCTTGTGAGCCCAGGGCAGCTCACCGGCGAGACAAGAGAATTTCAGCTGGCCATGAGGAGCTCCGTAGCTATGGACTTGCCGATTGCTCGGATTGACATTCGGTGCAGGTACGTTACGGGTAGCATCCAGGCGGCTGTGCTGCCTGATCCTATTTACCCTTTGATCCTCGGTCGTCCGCATGTATTCCTGGGGGACCCCAGGGAACATTGTCTAGTGAGCGCTAGGCAGGCCAGGGCTAAGGATGGAGAAAGGCAGTGTGGTAAGAAAATAGACCATTCTCTTGCGAGGTTAGTGAGCAGTGCTCAAAGTAGGGACCCGACTTTGCGTCCTTACTTACTGGAGGTGTCCCAAAGTTCTGTCCCGCCAACTCCGGGTCAGTTCTATGTAGAAAACCGGTTGCTTTATCGTAGAGCCGGGCAAGGGGATAGCCAGTACGGTCAGATGGTAGTCCCTACTGACTACAGATCCCGCTTGATACATAGAGTGCATACCTTATCCTTAACCGGACATAAGGATGTGGGGACAACAGTCCAGTGTCTTTCCAGCCACTACCACTGGCCTGGAATGACAGGCGACGTGCGGAGATATATCCGGTCGTGCCCAACGTGTTGTCTGGCAGCACCAAAGCACAAGACCAAACACGGTGTATCTCTGCAGATTGGAGATAGGGTTCTCGCGCTTCTCCCAATAGAGGGGGCGGAATTCAAACTCGGATGGCAGGGCCCTTTTCCTGTGGAGCGGATAATGTCCCGATCCACGTATGAGGTGAAGGTCCGCGGGGAATTGCGAAAGTTCCATTGTACTCTCCTTCAGAATTTGGAGAGGTCCGAGGTAGTTTCTCCACCAGATAGTGCGACTACCATCGCGCTAGAGTCGGTTCTGGGTCCAGACGAGGGCGAGGAAGACTCAGTCCTACGCAGTACATCCTGTGGGGAGGGTCTGCGGTCTCCTGAGCGTTCAACCGGAGATAGGGCGAACAGGCTCCGTCGGGAAGAGGCCCATGGTGTTAAGCACACTGGGAATCGAGGTCGGACAGGCGAAGTCACATCTGGCACGACGGGATCGTCGGGTGACTCGATACGCCGACAGGCTCACTGTCCTTACTCGCGGGAGAGAAGGCAGGAGCAAGGGTACTCCAGACGAACCTGGAGTAAGCGACCATTCATTTCGGTCGACATCCGCGAACAGTCCACGAAGGTGATGCCTAGTCGGGATAGGAAATATCCTATTGTCAGAAGGGACGAACGAACCTTCAGTAAAGTAACCGATGGCCTACAACAGGTGGATGCGGAACAGTCCAGTGTAGACCGATCCTGTAAGCCAATCACCAGGCCGTTACGTTTCGGGCCTAATCGCTGGAGATAACGTATGTTGGAGGCGGTGGTTGGTGATCCAGCATCCATACCATTCTGGTAAATCTCCCCAGGGAAAGTGAACGTTATGGAACGTCTTTTCCTGGAAATCCAATCTTGATAGAGTAGAGGTTCAGAGTTCAGACCGATCTTTGTCTAGTGAGTTCGACCGGGTCGACCATCTTAAGTGGGGGCCTATGTGACGAAACGGATAAATATCGTAAGATCTCTGCATAATAGCCCTTTGAAGGGAGTGCCATGCGTTGGTCTCCCTTGAATTTAATGTCAATTAATAGGGGAGTTCCCTAGAAAAGTAGTGCGGGGGCGGAGCTATTCTAGTTCTCTCTCTCTCTCTCATCATGTTCCTCTTGTACCTTGCGGTGTCGAGGTGAAGTATAAACTTCGTGAGAGTGCCCGGTTATGGGCTTCGTATATCGACATTCCCATGGATTCTGTTATTCCCTCCGTCCAGCGTTTACGTGGTCGGCCTCTTCCTCTGTTTCCATCTGGTCTGTACGTCATTCTATTCTAGTTATTTATGGAAAATCTAGAATGTTCTCCCAAGTGCGTACGTGGTTTTGATCTCTAAGTTCACGAGTGCGTTGTGCAGCACGGGTTGGAGGAACCCATCGTGACTCTGGTTTTCTTCATGAATCATGAAAGTCACGCAGCCCGTGTAGGCGAGTGGAAGGCGGACTGACGTTGTCGGAGTCAGTCGCCCACCAGACCTCAGCGTGGAGAGATCATGGCCAGCAGGCTGCAGTAATTTGGATGTCAATATTCGCGGCCAGAGCGGACATCTGCAGGCAAAGTTTGTGATGTTTCAATCACAGGTTAGTTGAATACTTATTCTATTAATTAAATTGTTGTCGTGATGCCGTGCTGATTCCCGGAATGAATTAATTGCCGTCGTAAAATTGAGTTGTCGCGTAGCGTTATCCGTTACAGTTGGCGGTTTGCATTTTTAAGTAGGCTTTATCGATCAGCAATGTAATGTGTTACCTGACGGAACAAGCCGTATTCCACAGCGAGTGGTGTGTAAATAAAATAGGCCGAACGATGTGCGTTACAGTGTGTAGCAGTTACGGGTTTGGTTTATTCATTACGCAGGCAAGGCGACAGTTTGTCCGTCATGACATCAACATGCTAGACGCTGTAAATAAGGTATAGCTTATTATTAGAAATGTGTAATGTGCTTCGTGACATTAGAATGGTAACGTACTTGTTCTATCAGTGATGGTGATTTTTCGAGGAATCAAGGTGAGATCAGCTATGGTGTATTTGCTGTGTGCAGATAGCAGTGTTATTCCGCGTAAGCAGAATGGTGTTGCATCGGTGGGATAACAGTTGATAGGAAATATTCATGAAACTATTGTTACTGCTTGTTGTCATGTCCGTCCGCTAGGATGACCGTGCGTGTTCCATCTTACGTTTGTCTAGGCAGCGGGAGGTAGGCCGGTAACCCCAACCCGATCGGTAATAGGTCCGACCCAATGCAATCGTGCATATCCGATGGATGAACATACCCGATCGAGGGTGATGCGGCGCTCCGTAATTCGAGGCCGAGGTGTCTAGATAGATCGAGGTTTGAACCTAACCGTTTCTGTCTCTAATATTCTACTCTTCTGGAACCCTGACTCGGTTCATGGAGTACTTGGAGTACTGCCGTGAAGTAGGAGTATATGAGAGGAATAATCCCCCCCCAAAAAAAGGCGGAGTCAGAGTTTGGTAGTGGAGTCTAGAGGTTTGCTACATTGGATGACGTGACTTAAGTAGTCACGGGACAAGGTACACGAGACCCACAGTAGCTGTGGGAAAGTGTAGTGGTGGATGGCCACCACAGCTGTGCTCGACCGGCACAGGTATGACTGACCTGAAAGATAGTCAGTGAATACAAGGGCAACTCAGGATCTGGGGCAGGGATCCCAGACCTGACACTATGGCTGTGATATGATTTTGTCATTTAAGTGTAACAAGTCCTGAGTTCTCCTTAGTTAATGCTATAGTAATGAATTATCAGGAGTATAATTCATTATGGACATATAGTTATTAATGTGTGTAATTCATCAGTCCATGGGTGAAGGGATTGATGAATTGATGAGTCTGTCAGGAAGGAGAGGTCCGGCTGGACACCTTCTCGATACAGTAATCCCTACACTGAAAGGAAAGTAAGTGTATATGTTGATTGAGGATGGGAGATGAAACCGGATTGGACTGGCACCAGGCGAAGGATGCTTGACCGAGTCATACAATCGACTCTGGTGCTAGGGGTTATATGTAGCCCAGAAGTGTTACTTGACTGAACAGGTGTGCTATTGCTTTTTCTACCATCATTATGCCTATATATTATAGTGACTAGGTAGATCTATGATGTGATGATTTCATACTCATGTTGGTAGACATGAGGAATGTCTGAGAGGCAGGTGACAGGGTGGAGATGCTGGTAGTCTTTGTTGTAGTTGAGTACTCACACCAACCTCTCCGTGTTTCAGGATCTGTTATTACTATACAGAAGAAGATTCAAGAGCTGCACCATGAGCTCTAGGGGCCCACTCATTCCAGTGCCTATCCAGAAGTTGATTGAGGCCATACTGGGAGTGGTTGTCTGAGTCTGCGAGATCAATGTTGGAGGGAGCTGAGTGCTGAATAAGTCGGTAGGTCGAGGGTAGGACCTCCGTCAAGAGTCCGACGAGTGTCATCCGATCCTGAGAGGATCCAACACTGAAACGTCTGGTGGTTCAAGCCAGTGAAGCACTGGTGACATTCAGTCTCTGTGTAAACCTTGGTAATTGCAAGGTAGTGACCTTTCAAGTTGTGCGAGGTGATCATTGTTACCGGTCACCATGACCTGTGTTATATGCTTCTGGCCCGGCTGGGTTATGGGACACCATGTATCAGTTGATGCTTACATAGTGTTTTTACATTGGTTACCTTTATGAAGCCAACATGTGGTCCAGTGAACTAGGACATTGATTACAACATTGGTGGAAACACCTGAGGGACATGGTTGTGAAGGTAGGGAGTTACCTCATGCCAACGTTATGAACTGTTGACAATGTTTGTGAAGGTAGGGAGCTACCTCATGCCAACGTGATGAACTGTTGACAGTGTATGCTAGGTTGTGATTACTACCCATGGATCAGGGTAGGTACATAATACTGTGTGAAGATCTATTGTCCAAGGACATGGAACTAAGGTGAAGTGTTTAGTCACCTGATAGACTTTACCAGTGACCTTGTGTGTTCATGTGGAGCAACCGCGTATTGTGTAAGTGACATATCAGTGTGTGGGTCACTGATGAGATAGAAGAGTGACCTGGCTCTTGTGTATTTTGAGACGGTGCTACATGTACTTTTTCTGCAAGTGGGAGACCGCTAAAGTTCTAGGGTCGGCCCAGACTTCATCAGGAGTGTGACGAGTGAAATAGTACGACAGCAAGGAAGGATCCTTGTTCATCAGTGCAGTGTCCGTCAGGCAGTGGTACGGCGCTTGATCAGCCCTTGCTTGGTTCTCTGGGTGAAGAGGGAACTTTGGAGAGGCAGCAGACCTTGGAGTTCCAGTCCACTGGAGGAGCCTGGGTGAGTCGCTACCACGACTGGACAACCGCACGAGCTATCGTCCGCCTCCATGATGAATACTCATCTGCGTCTTTGATCTGGTACATAGTTCTTCTAGTCTGGCTTTCAGCCATCCTTCTCTGTGTTGTGGTTGACGTAGTTCAGAATTAAATTTTTTTTTGTTCTCTTAGCTATGACTTTGTGCAGTGATATGACTGGTGTCTGGTCCGAGCCCCCTTGGGGTTTGGAACCCTAGGTGAGGGAGGGAAGGTTAAGCTGTCCCGGCTTGTGTGGGGCCTGGTAGATGTAGAGTGCTATTGAGGTGGTTGGAGCAAAGGCAGGGGATAGTATCTATCGTGGCAAACCAGTCCAAGCCCCGGCGGTCTTGTCACAATATGTATACACAACAGAATGAACATGGGAAAAGTATATGCCGGCTGGATTCCGCGCTTGTTGACACTTTTCTGTTTGAGGGGGTGAGGAAGGAGTTAAAGAAAGAAGGGGGATGGGTAGCCAAAGATGTCGTAATCAAAAATTATCTGCCTTGTCGAAACACACTTAATGTATGACAGCTATTGTTCCCATTCAACGCCGTAGTCTTTTTCTTCGCCTGTTGACTCTCTGGGATTTGGTTAGTGCTATCCAGATTTAATTGCAAAACAGAAAGAAACGTAAAAAAAAAGAAAGGGCTGTGACCAGAAGGGGGTAGGGGGTGTGATAAGAGACACTCAACAACCTTCTTTTGTTTCGAGACAGTGTGCCCGCCCACAAAACACGGCTTGTGCAACTAGCAGCCAAGGATTTCAATGTTTAGCGTCCGCCACACCCACCTTATTTTCCAGATTTGCTTAAGCAAAACCCTGAAGATTTGCTTAAAAGCAAAACTCACTCTACAGCTCGAAAGAAATAATTTTGACAGCCATTACTTTGTGCCAGCGCAGGATATGACTTAATTGTCTGTCAGAATAACCACGTGGAACCCATTGGACGTACGAATCAAATAGCTATTAATCAAGAAGTGAGGGTGATTTTTGTTTTGTTTTTTGTTCGCATATCCTTTACAGGACATCGCTGTCAACAAAAGTATCTTTCAGCTGATTGTTGATTTCTTGGCACGATTACGCTCAGTAGTTTGCCATTGCTTTCTGAGCGACCGACTCACATACCCCTAAGTTACCGACGAGGAGAGAACCGCTACCGATTCTCGCGCACGTCACGTTACTCACGAGAGTATACGGGATAGCGGAGAAAGTCGTGTAACACCTAAACCAGGGAGACCGGCGAGGGTGAAATGCTGGCGCTAAATAAAAACAAATTGAGAAGACCTGCTAATAGTACAACCATAATTTCCTTTCTCTGGAACAAACGGGCAAAATAAAGGAGATGGGGTGACTTAAAACACACAGAGGCGAGAATTACACACATTACAAATTAATAATACATATATGGAGGGTGCTCTAAGATATATCTGAGGATATAAGTGCTTAGAAGGGAGTCTCCATGGCGAAGTGGTCAAGCCATCTGGCTCAGGCTCCGAAGGTTGTGGGTTTGATTCCGGGCTGCATCCTTCTGTTCACGAGTGCATTTTTTCGGAGACTCCTAAGGGTCATCGCTAGAGCTACGGAGTTCGTGTTTTGCAGCGACGCTTTCCGCGCTGCAGAAAGAGACTGAGCTAAATGGAATAACAACCCGGTGCAATGAAGTCGACCCTGTCAACTTTTAAGCGACTTTTTAAGTGTTTAGAGTTTAGGGTCTACATTCCATTGGGAGATAAAGACAGCAGAAACAAGAAGTGTTGTGGTCAATAGCTTTCTATCCCACATTGTTTCTGGCGCTCGCTCGCTTGTTTTGAACTCAAGCGTAGTCCATACATGTGCTACTTCTTCTAGTGCACCAGGCTGATTTTTGCGCGTGGGTTAGCTTTCCTTATTACCAGTGTCCCTCGCCATCAGGCGAACCACCTCTAACTTCAGATGTACTTGTCCCCGGGAAGGTTGACCAGGTCAACAAATACCGCAGAAGTCGGATGTGTCGGCCTAACGGCGCAAGAGCGCAGCTTTGCTGTAAACAGGCACAACGCAATCACGTCCGGGAAGAAAAAAAAAAAACTCCCCGGATGAACGCAGAAGAAGAAGAAGAATATGTATTTGTAATTGACCTCCCCAAGTCAAGGACGAGAAATCAACATTTTAGTCCAACTGCCTGGTGTAGGGGTTTAACCCGCTACCTCTTCACCAGCACACCGGATCTTTAAGAACGAAAGCTCTTATCCATCCGGTCAAGCCCGACCCTACATTAAAAGTAAACTTTCAACAATGGAAATCTCCAATAACCAAAGATCTGCAGCTGTATGTCTCTTGTCACCCAACAACAGATCAGGTCTAGACTATCAAATGCTTCCGAATTCAGTACTAGGTTACCATAGCAGTTCACTTTCACGGTGCCGTATTTTCATGAATAATAATCAAAGTTACATGGCTAGTTTACGATTCATAAGTTGAGGCGATTAGGGTACCTTGTTCCATTGTGGTCACGTGGTCGCCAAGGATAACGGTTAAAATATACCACCTGGTGTGATGACAAAGATCGCAAGACCAGATCAAAAACTACATCGATAGAGGTCTTAGAGCACCCGTACACGATGTGCTTGTCCAGACTTGCTTGCCATGTTTTACAAACGTTCCAAGGATCCCCTTCCTTCTCTGCAGGTGTGAAGCTCATGTATAGACATAACACAACCCGTTGGTCCCTGACTGTCCCCACAGAGCGAAGCTGCTCATATGAAGCAGTTCCTCTGATTCTCTATGAATTGACGAAACATGACTTTCTAGGCATCTGTAAAGAAGGTAGTTTGACGTTGCTTTCCTTCTCAGCAGCGGCCCCAGCCATTGTCTCCAAAAGAGATCCTCTGCCTACCGTCGTGAAACTGGGTACATAACCAACAACTGTCTGACGACTGCTCTTCAACTTCATCCACCACCCGCATCCATGGCATCAACTTCACGAAAAATAATCAAAGTTATGTGATGGGGGATATAAACGGATTCTCCACCCGTAAGTTTAGCGAAGGGAAGGAGACACCTTACTTTTACTTTGTTAGGGAAAACCCCTTTGTTCTTTTCCTTTCAATCTTGCCAGTTGGAGAACTTAGTGACAGCTGGCACGATTGAGGGGAAAAACAAGGGGAAGGCAGAGATAAATATCTAGATGAACTGGCCATATGGTATAATCGAGACATAAACAGAACTGACCCATCACTCTGGTGATCGCATGAGAAGGTGAAATATGACCCTATACGCAAGGCACATGATGATGGTTCCTGTGCTTGGAGACGAGAAGCAAAGCTGCACAATACAGACATTCTGGAGATGCCACTTTGATGCCGGGTCGCGAGTAGAGTCCTTAAACTAGTCTCACCCAAATAGGTGTAATCCTTTTACATGGCTCAGATGACAAGTACGCCAATGCACCTCTTGTGTTGATAATATTCAATATTTTACCAGAATGAGCTTAAGCGGAGGTAATAGCAATGCTAAATCTCATTAGAAAACAGCAAGTGAAACGGTTCGGCCACATAACTAGGCTACCAACTAACAGTAAACCACAACAGGCAATGGCGTAAAGACGAAATGGAACCAGAAGAAAAGGCCGACCATGTAAATGATGGACAGAGAGAATAACGTAGCCCATTTATATCTGATATGAAGACTATAAACTGGCATTCTGCCGCTGTTCACACAGCAAGGTGCAAGATGAACAAGATTTATGTGTATGCGTGTGCATGTGCCTGCGCTCGTGTTGACCTCAGATGAGATGGTCCATTGGACTGATTTTTTCGTGTGGGCTTTCTGTTCCTACTAGACTATTACCATCGTCCTTCGTCATCAGGCGAACCCACTCCGACTTTTGAGGTACATGTAATTTACGTCCCCAAGCCAAAGACGAGAACTGACCAGTGTAGGGGTTGAACCCGCTACCTCGGCATCAGCACACCGGAAGTTTAAGAGCAAGCGCTCTTATTCATTCGACCTGGAACAAGATGAGATGAGACGAAGAAATGTAGTTAGCTGTTAACAAACTGTGATGGCACACACGTGCCATGTTGATGTGTTGCTTTCTTCAGTATTTACAAGAGGACGCAACAATCATCCACATTTAAACCAGACACACGGAGTCATTCACATTTAAAGCAAACACAATATGCATGCACTCACTCACATAACTTTATAAACTGACGCTTGTTTTCACAGACTATGATGTTACTTTGTTTAATATTTAAACCAGCAGTCACGTCTCCGGGGCATATCGCAATAAGTGTCTTTAGCTGGCGATTTAATTACTCGTTGATGATAAATAGACATTAGCTTGCGTGTAATTTACATACGAGTTTACAGGTTGTGTAGTATGTAATGATGAATATGTTTCACTCATAGAGTCAATGTCTCCATCCACTTTGCGCCCAACCTTCTCTCTCTCTCTCTCTCTCTCTCTCTCTCTCTCTCTCTCTCTCTCTCTCTCTCTCTCTCTCTCTCACACACACACACACAACACACACACACACACACACACAACATTCACCAGCATTGACTGAGTTTCATTCTGTCAACCTATGGCGGAATTTACATTTGAAATAAGCCCTCTCGCTTTATGTAGTGTGCACATAATGCGAGTGCACATGCAGTTCTTCACTTGTAGCTTTCAATGTTTGTCTTTCTTTACACTCTCAAGTGTTACGGAAGTCATAAAAATCTTCTCTGTTATGGACTTATTATCTGTGGGGTTATAACGGTAAAGGCATAAAGTCTGACAACTGGTGTTATGACAGTTGTAGCTTGAGCAGTTTCTGCAGTATGTTCAATGTCTATAGTATTTTACTGTGGTTTTCTCCTGTCCAGGGTGACTCGAGGTGACATTTTCAAACACCGGGTGATGCCTTCTTATGTTACTGTGGTTGGTGTTGTAATGGCATGCAGTATCGTCACCATTCAGGTGATACCATACACGTTTTTGCACAAGACTGAAAAGAATGTTAACGACAAAAAGACATTTAATTAGTGAAGGATCAATAAAGCACGTAATAATAGCATAGATAAACACGAATGAACAGACACCCGTAACTAATTATATGTGTTTCCTGTATGTAAAAGAAAGGGTTTAATTTAATAATAAGGAGAGAGAGAGAGAGAGGAGAGAGAGGGAGGGAGAGAGGAGAGAGAGAGAGGGAGGGAGAGAGAGAGAAAGAGAGAGAGAGGAGAGAGAGGGAGGGAGAGAGAGAGAAAGAGAGGAGAGAGAGAGGAGAGAGAGGAGAGAGAGGGAGGGAGAAAGGAGAGAGAGAGGGAGGGAGAGAGAGAGAAAGAGAGAGAGAGAGGGAGGGAGGGAGAGAGGAGAGAGAGAGGGAGGCAGAGAGAGAGAAAGAGAGAGAGAGGAGAGAGAGAGAAGAGAGAGGGAGGGAGAGAGAGAAAGAGAGGAGAGAGAGAGAGGGAGAGAGAGAGAGAGGAGAGAGAGGGAGGGAGAGAGAGAGAAAGAGAGAAGAGAGAGGGAGGGAGAGAGAGAGAGGAGAGAGAGGAGAGAGAGGGAGGGAGAGAGAAGAGAGAGGGAGGGAGAGAGACAGAGAGGGAGGGAGAGAGAGAGAGAGAGAGAGGAGACAGAGGGAGAGAGAGAAAGAGAGAGAGAGAGAAGAGAGAGGGAGGGAGAGAGAGAAAGAGAGCGAGAGAGACAGACAGACAGACAGACAGACGGACGGACGGACGGACGGACAGACAGACAGACAGAATGAGAGAGAGAGGGGGGGGGGGGCAGACAGACAGACAGAAAAAATTACTCTAAAAATCAGAATAACAGAATTAATGTATAAATAATTGACAGAGCTATTTTTCACATAAAAATTAGAGCACAGCCCAACTCTCTACTAGAATACAGTAAACATCTAAAAGCCCCCTCTTACACACATGAAAGCGCGATTGGTGTATGGCGTTAGACCTAAATTCTATAGACCAATTAGCCCTCGTGTGGTGATATAGTCAATATCACGTCGGCCGAATCCACTTCCCCGCGACATTTCCTGGTACCCATGTTAAGCTTGGTCTACCTAGAAGCCTAGATCAATGCTCAAAATCCGCTACGATGCGGATTCGAACCAATGAACTCCAGGCCGGCAGGAAAGCGTCTAGCCATTTCACTGGGTGACAATTCTCTACAAACACGTCCGTAATCTGGTTCGCCGGCTTAGTTATAACTCTTCTGGAATTTATAGATACTGACTAAGCGGCTGGCCGAGTGGCTAGAACGCCGGATTCTCCTTCGGGAGACCCGGGTTCGAATTCTCGGTAAGGTGTGGGATTCTTTTCTGTTGGGGGAAATAAGAAAATCCTAACCTGCACAGCCAGGCGGCCTTAATTCCTCAGGTTTAAATACCCCCCCCCCCCCCGCCATACACCGCAAGGTAGCCTACTATATTGGCAGTAAATGACAGACTCATTAAAATAAACAAAAGCTGGCATCTTGGCGAAAGTGTTACGGAGGCAGTTCGTAATCCCGCATACCGCATTCGAAACACAGTTGTGTTGGTTTTTTTTATGAAATGGTATGAGTGCCGGTCGTCAGAAAGCAATGTTAAACTTGCCCAGGAATCACGGACGGCCAAAAACATGCTAGGGTTGACTGCTACGTCCGTAAAGGATATGCAACTAACTAAACAAGCAATCTGGTGTACCTTTCTCCCTGCCTGAACCGTCGGCAGTTGGCATGGAAGAACTCCTGCCTCAGTCTGTCGTGGTCTCGCTCTAGGGACCGCAGAGCCTGGCGGGTAATCTTGTGGAACATCTTCTCAGCATCCCGCTGTGACGTCAGCTCCAGGATGCGGGCCTTCATTGTATCCGGATCCTCGCCTTTCTTTGTACGGCCATCTTTACCACATTCTAACGATGAACTGTGGGGGAAGAGAACAATCGGTAAACTAATTAGGAGATCGGCATGGCCGAAGTGGTTGAATGGAAAAGAGCGCTCATTTTTAAACATCTAGTGCGCTGATGCCAAGGTAGTGGGTTCAATCCCTAAGCCGGAATATTAGGCTAAAATGTTGACTTCTCGTCCTTCACTTGGGGACGTACATCACAGGTACCTCAGAAGTCGAAGTGGGTTCGTCTGATTGCGAGGGACACTGGTAACAGGGACAGCTAATCCACGCGCAAAAATCAGTCCAGTGCACTAGAAATAGTTACACATGGACTACGCTTGAGTTCAAAGCGAGCGGGTGCAACAACAAAACATAAAAATAAATAAACTAATCATGAACCACCATACAATATGACCATTGCTTCACTGAGGTGCCATTTTCAATTAAGTCAGTTATAACAGTTTATTTCGGAGTCATTTTGATTTAAGTCCGCTGTAAAACTTATTCTTGAACCATTGGTTAGTTATAACAGTTTATTCTTGAGTTTATAGATACTGACTCATTAAAATCATTCTTTATTTTGTCTTTTTAAATATACTATTTCCATAGTATGTGTGGTAGTGAATAGCGAAACGTGACTGAAAAATAAATAAATAAATAAATAAAATGAGATTTGAAGAGAATGTTGCAAATTCCTTGGACTGCCAGAGTAGCTAACAAAATTTCCGGGAAAAGGCTGTTAAAAGTGGAACATTATATACAACAATAAGAAAGAGACAAGCAGTGTTCTGTGGTCGTATGATGAGAAGACAGGCTTTGAAGTGATCAGCGGAGAAGAGGCAGAGGTAGACAGAGAAATTATGCTTGATGGACTGAGACGGTGGCATGGAGGGATATCATCAACAGAATTGATCTGTAACATCAAGGACCGAGATTTATGAACGCCTATTCCAACTGGCAAGGCTCTTGATGATGGTGATGACTGTGTCCAATTTAAGTACACACTCAAATAAAGTTTACCTTTAATGTTGGAATATAAAGTATTTGAAAAATATGAATTTTAGCCGGTCTTTAAAAGAAGTTGACTTAAAGAATCATGCAGCGTTGTATTAACCTTTCTTATTATTCCAGATTATAAGGATACGCTGGGGCGTCTCCGTGGCAAAGTAGTCAAACCTTTGCTCTGCAAATACGTTTTCGGACTCCGTCATTTGGATTTATCTTTTCCACGGAGACCCCTTGGGGTCGTTTCTGGAGACATGAAGTCTGCGCCCTGAGCGGCGTTTTCTGCGGGCGGCTAGCAACTCTGCGGAAAAAGACCCAGCCACATGGGATAAACCTGGCTCAGTGGTATTGATTCTCTTTAAAAATCCTTTAAAATCATTATAATGTTCTCATGAAAGGGACATAACACACGTTTCAACAAGTCGCTACTAAAAACAATTTATAAATTACTGTGGTAAAAGATGAGCATATGCTGAACAGGAGACGCAAATACAAAACAGACAGACCGAGCGAGTGAGAGAGAGAGAGAGAGAGAGAGAGAGAGAGAGAGAGAGAGAGAGAGAGAGAGAGAGAGAGAGAGAGAGAGAGAGAGAGAGAGAGAGAGAGAGAGAGAGAGAGAATAGTTGCACAAGGTGTGCGATAACAATATCCTCTACCAATAGTCAGAACACAAACTAACGGTGCGTCCATAGATGCAGCCCATTGACAAGGCTCAAACGATCTGAAAGCCATTGCATCGGTCCTACAGGATTCCAGAGGACTGACAACCAGCCGGCCAGCAAGTCAACCAACCAACCAGCTAGCCAACAAACTACTAATGTCAATTGAAGAATCTAGGTTTTCAAATACAAACATTTGACAACTGGTCAGTTGGACTTAGATATTGACATTTTGTCCTTGGGGACGTAAATTACAAGTACCTCTGAAGTCAGAGTGGGTTCACCTGATGACGAGGGACAATGGCAATATGGAAAGCTGGCCAACATGCAAAATCACTCTAGTGAACTAGAAGTAGTAGCAGGAATATGGGCTATGCTTCAGTTCAAAGTGAGCGGGGGGGGGGGGGAAATTACTTAGAACGACCTGCATTTGAATATACACAATTAAACAACTGTGTAAAAAAAAAACAATTGGAAACACGATGATCTTGGTTAGACTTCAAAGAAATGCTCTCGCAAGTAATGAAACCTTCAAAGCCTTCTCGGTGTACCAATGCAACTTGCCAAGGCTAACACATAAATAAAGGAAATTATTGCACCGTCCAATAACTTGTTTCTAGGCTAAGCATTGTCATGAAAAACAGAAACAGCACTTTTTTTTTCTTCTTCTCTACCCCCATTTATGTTAGTGAAGTGTTGGGAGATGTGGTGTGTGTTTGTGTGTGTGTTTGTGTGTGTGTGTGTGTGTGTGCGCGCGCGCGTGTGTGTGTGTGAAAAAAAGGGGGGGGGGGTGGAGGGGTATACATATCTTTTAATGTGCTTTTTTTTAATGCTTTTTGAAAATTGGTATTCATTTCTCTAAGGTTGTGCTTACCGGGCTCCGTAGCCTAGAGGCTTGCAAACGCAATTCGTGAGCCGCTTACCACACGTTAGAAACACAGCGGCGACCGATTTGGCAGCAGACCGTGTCGCGCTGGTGTTTTAACGTGTTGGTATGGGAGCCGGTTGTTCAGAAAGCAATGGCAAACTACTGAACGTAAAACTTGCTTGGTTGTGTTCACTGGCTATGAACTCCCGAGCGAAGTCCTGTATGTCGGATGAAGGCATCCTGTTGTCCAACATCAGTGTGATGTCATACAGGACCTGAGGTTTACGTGAGTATCCGTTGTCCCATGTCTGGCTTATTGGTGTACAGACTGGTGGTTCCTCGCCGTGCAGGCAGACACTCGCCGACTTCGGAGGAAACAACAGCAGTAAACAAGGAGGTGTTGACAGCGATAACCTGTAAATAGGATATGCAAAAATGGTTGTTCTTGATACGGTCGTATCTTTCAGCTTGAAGGATTTATCTAGTTATTTTACTTATGTTGTGTGAATTCTGCGGTATGTACCTGGCGAGATGCAACGAAATATGCCAGGCAAGAAATCGTGCAATCTATTGTTTGTGTCTTCGTTATTAAAAAAAAAAAAAAAACTTATCATGATGTCCTTGTTGGGTAGATGAGGGAGTAATAGCTAAAGACCAGACAAAAGAAATTATGCACTGATAACAATAAAGAGGGACAATTATAGATATATCGGGAAATAAGGTGGGATTGTGGGAAATTGGGCGTTTCACAGATCAACCTGTCTTCTGTGATCTGTAATAGAGTAGAGAAAGAATATTATTGGCTAACTCACGTTATGCCGGTCTCTCTGGCCGAGGGGTTACAAGACTTTCTCCGTAATCCCGTTGATCACGCAGAGTCTCGTAGCGGGCGAGAACTGGGAGCGGTTCTACCCCCGCTGGTGACTTGCGGGATAACTGAGCCGGCCGCTCAGAAATCAATGGCAAACTACTGGGCGTAATCTTGCCAAAAAATCAACAGACAGCTGAAAGATGGTGCTGTTGACAGCGATGTCCTGTAAAGGATATGCGAATTTAAAAAAAAAAAAAAACAACAACTCACGTTATGGTTTCCATTTTGGAGCTCATCTCTCGGAGTTCCCTTCTCTGATCAGACACTAACTCACGCAAAGATTGAAACGACCCCAGCAGAGCCTAATTTATATGGGG
>OY992878.1:28374385-28481885 GCA_963921405.1 Cepaea hortensis
TTTCTGCTTCTGTTTCCCCTGTATGGCAGATAGATGAAGTGTTATCATACTGTTGCTTAACGCCTTTGGACCTGTTTTGATCATGTGCCATGTCTTCTGCGCCTTGATACACGAACTGTTGTTCATCTTTCAAGGAAACAAAACAAAAGGGATAAGGCAGTTGTATGACTTTTGGCTGTGACACCGATATTTCTCTAACTCGCTGTTCAGTACCATTCATTTTCTTAGAACAAGCCCAGGTTTCGTTATCATCATCACGTTCTGAGTTATGGGCAGTAACTTTTGAAGTCTGCACGCCTGAAAAACTTTGATCGATGAGTGTGCAAGAGGAAGATTTGCTCAGCACAAGAGTGGAAACGGACGCAGAGCTTTCGTGCTCCTGACTGCAGGAATGCCCTGCACTAATGCTTGTGCTGGCAAGTATATTTGAAGATAATTCACTTACACTGAAATCACCCGCCTCTTCGTATTCAGGTAGTGTCTGTGTGAGAGTAATAAACGCATCACTCACAAAACCGGTCTCGTGAGATTGAGGCATTGAAAGCGAGCAACAAGTGCCGGATGAAGCTGTGAATTTGCTTTCAAAGTTGTTGCTCTTGAACCCAGTCTCTGACGTACTTTCTTTACAGCTTTGCGACGCAGCACGTACATTCTCGCTGCTTTTGGTGCTGAGCGAAGATGATGCATCAATATACCTCTCTGGAGACGATGTCCCTCTAGAAATGTTCCCTTCGAGTTTAGTCAAAGGATCTTTAAACCTTGCATTATTCTTGTTATCTGTGGTCTTCGACCAGTCATTGTTCGTGGGTTCACAGTTTCCATTCTCAACTACATCTAAACTCTTCTCATTTCGTGTATGTGTATATTTGTACAATTTCGAGCCTTCTTTATTTACTGTATCCACCGGTTGTGATACTGAAACTAGCGCTTGCATATTTTGACTGTCTGTTAGATTTAAATGTGTGCATTTTCTTTCACCGGTTACAGTGTTATCACGATAAGTAGTAAATTTCTCATTTTGATAAACTGTATGTGCACCTTCTGAATAGCCATATTTTACACAAGAAATACTGCTGTTAGTGTCCGGAGTTAGACTTTTATTATTGAGATAAGCAACATTTTCAGCATTATCCACCCAACTTGGAGTATTAGTTGTTGCTCTCTTTTGAAACAGTGTTCTGTTCTTTTTTCTTCGTTGAGCATAACGATTCAACTCATCTAGTGTAGTGTTCACATCTGACTTACAGTGGTGAATCATGTCATTCGGACTAAAGTCCACTTGCAAGTCATCATTGTCGTCTCCGTCGCTACCGGGCCAATCCGTCCTGGGAGGAAACATATCCGAACACAACTGAAAGAGAGTATTTTCCCTCGAAATATGTGGCAGTCGCCATTTTTTATGAGACCCCACAGAGATGTGTGAAGAACAGGCTTGTGAAGACTTCAATTGCACAGATGAGCTATCGTTAAGGAAGCAATGCTTATTGCACGGTGATCTTTCTAAGCAAGTTTGTTCTCGCGATGATGTGTGGTACTCTTGTCTGCATGTATCATTCACAGAATCCCGTTTGTCTTTTACATTGCTATACGTGTCATGTTCCCTGCTGCAGTCATTGACATCTTTGTTTAAAGCTGGATTAAGAGCCATTTTCCTGGTATCGATTATTGCGGTATCTTGATTATCCTTCCTTGATGCTTTTTTCTGTGTTAACGGCTGCAAAGACAGGAACTCTGGGATAATTTTATGTTTATGAATATGATAACAACTCTCCCTTGTTACGTTATTAACAGAACAAAAAGGATCACAGTTCGGCAAGTACACATCACTTATCGATTTAATATGTTTCTTCACTTCACCATCTTTGTTACTAACACTGGGTTCAGTGTAACACTTATCGTTCTGGCTGATTATATTGCCATAATTTAATGACTGCGACCGGTCGGGTACTTTTGGCAGACGCAGACTCGTACATAGGTAGGTATTTCCAGCTGAATACTTGGGCCTGGCTTTGTCTTCCAGCTCATCATTGAAAGCCCCAACGTCTGAGAGTGTGGAGCCGTTGATATTTACGTAATTGAATTTACATCTAAGGGTTGTTTCCTTGTTATTTGATTGTGCCCTTTCATTGATTTTGTCAAAGCGTAACTTCTCGAGAGAAGCAGTGAGATCAAGAGATCTGTGTTCTTGTTCACCACTGCTCTCCGGTAATGAAAGACATTCAGATGTGCCAAAATCGGAGTCATGACTTTTACTTCTATATCTACTTTCACTCACCCATATTCCCTGTGAATCCGCATTCCTTGAATCTAAACTACTATGTTTGCTGGCTCTACTGACTTTTCTTCGATGGAAATATAATCTGTTTCGTGAGATTGGGAGCGTTTGAAAAGAAGTATCTGTCGATAATAGAGCTGGCGAGAAACATACAGAATGTGATGAATCGCTGCTAAAAAGAAACGTTTCCACATTGTTCACTGCGTCATTTCCATTCACGGACATTTGACCTTCTTGGTTACATACTTTTTGGACGCATAGATCTGTAACATCCCGCTTCGATTTGGGTGTTTGTGAAACCTTATGGGAGCATGGATCATCAACAACGAATGTTTCAGATCTGCGCAAAGCATTTTGTCCTCTTTTGTGTTTTGCTCCCTTTCGCGTCCTTCGTTGTGAGTTATCTATTTCTTGTGGATGCCATTCAGAAAGCGACGTGACTTTAGTATTTCCAACATTTAATTCCAAGAAGTTTTTCATCGAAATCTCTAAATCCTTTATGGACTGCTCATATGCCATGACAGCAGCATGATGGTCGAATCTGTTTCTCATATGACCAATGGTGTTGTGCAGAGCGCAAGCCAAACGTACCTTTTCTAAACAGGACTGCAATTTCTGACTTCGATTGCCTTCATCAACATACATTGTGGGATCCGGTTTCTTACATTTCTTACGAGTGTTTCCCACACCGGGCTGATATTGCATGGGGCTGTAGCCACTGTTGCCAGATTTATTTCTGTTTGCCAAAATAAGCAATGTAACATGGGAGAAATAATTCTTAAACGCCTGTATAACTTTTTTATCGAGAACTTTATATAAGTCCTGGCTGTTGAACATTGTAACAATTTCCTCAAGTATGACGTGTTCTCTTGATATCGTCTCCAGATTTAGCTTACTCAGAGGACTGTTACAAAGTATATTCCGTGTGCTTCCAACTCTTCTATCACTGGTATAATAATCGTCAGAAATATGGCTTTCGCAGTTGATGCACTGTTCACTAACTACACCATATTCTTCTTTGAGTGTACTATTTGTGTTATGCAACAACTTGTCAAGCTCATCTTTGCCCTCATATACTTTTTCAAACATACATATATCTGATTTGTCATTTCTATTAAACCTTTCGCAGTTTGATTCTTCGACCTCAGAATTGATCACAGGCACTTTGTGGTCTTCAGCAATGTCTACTTTTAGTTCTAGTTTATCAAGTTTATTCTCGTGTATCTCTTCTTTTCTCCATTGCCCGCATTCTTTCGCTTTTGTTTTATCACCATCAAGTAAAGAGTACAGCTTCATGCTGAAATGTTTACAATGTGAACTTCTTTCAGGATTGTTTGATTTGGTGAGAACCGCATCCGCCGCTGATGAATAGGCTGATACAATGCAAGAATCCATCATTTCGTCACGAGCAGTCATATCTGTATGTAAATTATTGGCAGAATAATAAACTTCATAAATCTCTTCATTGCTCAAGCAACATACAGACTGCGTACAGTGTACGAATCCATGTTCAGTTTTAGACGTGTCACATATTGTTGTCATCAACACACCAGCCTGCTTGTGGTGTTCCTCCATTTGGTTTGGTACAGGAGGGTTCTGTGTATTAAATATCGTATCGCTTTTTGTTTCCCTTGGTAGAAATCGATTCACCTTCTGCTTTTTATAATTTTGCTTGCATTCCATGCTCTCCTGTGTGCGATTACATCCCTCGGGTGACCACCACAAGTCATGCCTCTGTTCATGTTTACGACACATATCACAACTGACGTATAAGTTGTGTGCACATTTTTGTATTCTTCGGGTAATATTCTCGCTACAGACACCCAAATCAGTCTCTGCACGGCCAGGACTTCTGTTTCTTGAATCCTCAGAATCCAACAACCTCGCTGTTCCAAGAAATTCAGAATTGCACACAAAATATTCCCGAGCAATTTGATCTTTCACTTTCAATTTAGTATTTGCATTTAGCTGCAGTTTGTCAGCATGATCATTATGACGGTATGCATCCCGTAACACACAGATACAGGATTTAGTTTCTCTGAGTTTGCTTTCCTTATTTAATAACATAACTTCGTCTAACGCGTTTTCGACTTCTCTTGTTCTGACCACAGCCTCTTTACTTTCGCCTGCACCAGTTCTTAGTTCTTCATTTTCTTGTGGATTGCAGCATACATTATAGGACAACAACATATTTTCTGACAGCAAGCCAAAAGAACGGGATTTATGTAAAGGTTTTGTGCTTAGAAACATTCGTGCTTCAGGACATGTCTCTGTGTCACCCAATTGTTGGCTTACGTCATTCATGTTGAACTGGATCAGGGAGGCAACTCTGTAGGGAATGTTTCCTCATTTACACTTTCCCCCCGTCTAAATTTCAAATTACTCAGAGTTTGTTTCAAACAAGTAAATGTTGAAAAACAAAGTAATTTCTTATAATGAAGACACTTGAATTATAAGATCAATTGTAAGGCCCACATTATTGAATCTACTGCAGTAAACTTCGTCGTTAATACACAACTCTCCATGATTTGTGTCGCCAATATTTCATTACTCCCAACTCAGAATGTTCCAGTGCTTTGGACGCATATTACATATTTCGTTCTGCATGAGATTTTAATTACTAAAATTAAATAATTTAGTCCTATTAGGCGATTGCACGTTATCTAATGTTACCGACAAAATTGTGACGATTTTCTAGATGTATGTTGGATGACGCTGCATATCACTGCAATGAAATAATCACATAATTATCACATTGTTTTGAAAGATGTGCATGTCTAAGTGCAAAATATATACACAATTCTAAAATAATACTATCATTCCTATTCTTAACTATCTGTTGTAAGTAAGTGACTGGCGACGGATAGGTTTTTTTTAACCAACATCAAAAATTGTCTGGGGTTTGGGTTAATTGCAACGTGCTGCAAAGGACACGCAACATTCAGTCTTATGTACTGGACAGCTGAGATTTTACTATTTTGTTACAGTCTTCTATATTTGAAATCGACCTGTCTGTAAGACTAGCAAATAAAATTAGGCTTTCTGTGGTAAAGATGGGAGACAATGTAAGAATGTTAGTTAGTTAATTAGTTAGTTAGTTAGTTAATTAGTTAGGTTGTTAGTTAGTTAGTCGCGGTTCCAACTTCACTGCAAAGGGTCGCCCCATTATGCTCCTTTTCTGTGCCAGTGAATATCACACAGAATGTTAAATGAAATAGAGCTACCTCAGAATAAGAGCAGACATTACTATCTACCAGCTAATGATAAAAAGTGGAAACAAGCTCAAGCAAGGAAATCTTGGCTGGGACGAGCTGAGGATGTTTTTTGTTTGGAGGGTATGTGTTCTGAAACGTATCACATATAGTAATTTGTGTGTGTGTGTGCGCGCGCGCGTGTGTGTGTGCGTATGTGTGTGCGTGCCATCCCTCACTTTGAACTCAAGCTAATCAAGATGCGTGCTTCTACTTTTAGTGCACAGGACTGATTTTTGCGTGTGGATTAGCTTTCCCTGTTACCAGTGTCCCTCGCCATCAGGCGAACTCACTCCGGCTTCTGAGTAATTGTAATCTACGTCTCCAAGTCTAGGACGAGAAGTTTATATTGTAGTCCAACTGACCGGTGTAGGGATTGAACTCGCTACCTCGGCATCAGCACACCGGAAGTTTAAGAACGAGCGCTCTTAAATATTCGGTCATGCTGACCTCCACATCTGGTGATGAATTGATAGTTATTTCTATGACGCTCAACGAATCCGTATCGATAGTACTTATTTCTTAAAAGCCAATGCAGGGATGTTTCATTCTACAGCTGAAATCAACGCACTGGTGCGTTTCCACAAATACATTATCAGATTTCTCTAATATGCTCTGACTGAATGTAAAGCGTACACTCAGACGTGCCACTTTGTGCGGTACACATGGAGAATATACCATCACGCATGGCGCGTTGCCTGGGGCAGAAAGATTTAAATAAATAACATTATATAATCTTGGTGCAACAGCCGCCTCCGATGACCTGCATAATTCAACGGCCAGGCTCAGGATGAGCGTCATTGTTTTCAAGCCTGGAAATCTGAGATAAGTACATCCCCCACCCAAAGTTTTAAAAATGTTCTTTTAATTGTTCTCATCTATTAATCTTCCAATTCTTCTCACCCCATTCTTATGCCTTAATGTCGTCACTGTATTATACTATTGTCTTCCCCTTTGTTTGCTTATGAAGGTTAATCGCCGCAACATCCTGTGTTTTCCGTAATTGTGTTCTGTCAAGCTGTATTACTTTGTGTTATTTTATATTGTTTAAATTTCCACTGCATTACCGCACTTCCTCTAGTTTATGTCAAGCGGGATGTTGCGAGACTGGAAGACCGTAATGAACACAAGAAAACAAGAGAACCATTTGGAGTTATTAAACAGGTTACAATACGCAGACATTTCGAGGAGAACTGACCACGTGTCCTACGAGCACTAATGATTGTTCAATTTTATATATATATATATATATATATATATATATATATATATATATATATATATATATATATATATATATATATATATTTTTTTTTTTTTTTTTTTTCTCGCTTGTCCATCCTGTTTCAGGATATTGCGGTCAACACCAGCATCTTTCGGCTGTATGTTGATTCCTAGGCTAGATTACGCTCATCAGCAAGCCACGACTTTCTGAGCGACCGGCTCCATACTCTCATAAGTCACTGGCGCGATTCGAACCACTTCTAATTCTCGTCGCGCTCACATCAACCACGAGAGTATTCGAGGTTAACGGAGAAAGCTGCTAACCTCTCGGCCAGGGAGCCGGCATATATATATATATATATATATATATATATATATATATATATATATATATATATATATATATATATATATATTGATAATAGGATTGCGTGAAACAAAGATTGCCAAATGAAATTGAATCACCTTAGATAAAACAGTTGGACGTAAACGTTAAGCGTTGACTTCTCATACACACCTGAATGGCAAACTACCGACCGAAAAATACCTTAGAAAATCAACCTGGAGTTGATAGCAACCTCCTGCACAGGACATGCGATTAAAAAAAAAAAGAGAGAGACAAAGCTCTAAGGTTCTAAAACTGCCAAACTTTAACCACATTGGGTTATTTGCGGTAAAGCTGTGAAATTGTAAAGCTGCAAAATTGAAATGCCACCAGATCATGTGTTGACTATACACTCTCTGTTTCTCTGTCAAGATTCGTTTGACGAATTTAGCACTTTTTGTGTATCTCCGTCAAGATTCATTTGTTGAGTATGCACTCTTTATGTCTGTGTGTATTCGTGTCCCGAGTGGATACTCTTTGAGTATACAGTGTCAAGATTTGGTTGTTGAGTATACTCTTGTGTTGTCTCTGTCAAGATTGTCTTGTTGAATATAATAAACATTATATGTGTCTCTCGGAATATTCATGTATTGACTAAGCAATGTTTTTATCTCTCAGTCAACAATCGTGTGCCGAGTAAGCAGTATTTTTATCTCTCTGTCAAGAATCGTTTGTTGTGTTAAGTATTGTTTTTATCCCTCAGTCAAGAATTATGTGCTGAGTAAACAATGACAATGTTTGTTTATCTTTCTGTCACTAATCGTGTACTGAGTAAACATTGATTTTGTCTTTCTGTCATCACCGGTTTGCTGAACGTGCACTTTTTATGTATCTTTGTCAAGATTCGTGTGTTTAACAGTTTCTTCACGATTATAATACTTTGAAAAGATTCCTGTGCAATATTTAAAGTAATTATACCTCATAAAGCATCTGCGAAGTTGTAGTGTTGTACACGTCATCCCCGATAAGTGCAGCCATTTTGATTATATTTGGTGGTTTGATTGATTGACTGACTGGCGGTTTGAGAGTTTCAAGTTTGTCCCTTGAGAATGACGCAATGATTTTAACTTAATGATTACAATTTGTTTGATTGATTTATTGCATGATTAATTGATTAACTAGAATCGACATCATTGCACTCACACATGACGACTGGTTATAAAGACGATTCTGTCTGTGATCACATCTGCTGAGTTGAGTTGAGTTGAGATGAGTTGAGTTGAGCAAAGAACCGACATCACTGCACTCAGGACATTTCCATATGCGCTCCGTCCCCTCGTTTAACAGCCAGCGTAGATTCACACTATTAATCGTTCCCACCGCTATCTGATCGAAAGTTCTCCTGGTCTTCCCTCTCAGGTTTGAGATTCTACCAGAACCCCTGCCAATCCCCCGCAATGTCACCCATTCCACATATGGGTTCTCAGTCTGTTCCTCCACCTTCTTCACCTGGTTCCACAGGCGCACGACCACCTCTCCCTTTGATCACATCTTCCACTGCACAAAGAACTCTATTCCACACTTTGAGGCGTATTGGTTATATAATGTTAGCCAAATTGCTATACACCGATTGGCACTGAACGGGTGATATATTGTGTACCACACCCATCGCCTTTACTCCCCACAACATTTCTGGTGCCAGTTTTAGGCTGGACCGACAAAGTCAATAAAAAAAAAATCCCTTCTCCATGTGAATTCGAACACATGACGACTGGGCCAGAAGGTAAACGTTGTGGTAACTGCGCTACCACGGCTCCATTGTTTCCGTCTGGCACCATCATCACGATCTTTTACTTGTGCTGTCAAGCGTCGTGGGTAGGGATAGTTGGCCGATGGGTGGAACTGAATTGTATTATTCCATGTGATTATCAATCAATCAATCGGGTGCCGTCTCCACAATGAAGGTTGGCTGCAATGGATCTCCAACACTGTCTGTCTCTTGCCTTGACTGTACATTCTCTCAGGCTGATGTTCGTCCATCTCTTGATGTTATCCTCCCACTTGTATCGTTGTGTCTACCTCTTGCTCGCTTGCCCCCAACCTTGCCTTCCAGTATGGTTTTTATAAGAGTATCATGTCTTTTAACGTGGCCAAAATATTTCACTTGTCTTCTCTTTATTTCTTTCATTAACTCTCTCTTCATTCCCAGTTGTTCTAGGACATCTGCATTTGATTGTTTTTGTTTCCATGAAATACGACCTATTCGTCTGTATATCCACATCTTCAGGGCCTCTATGCGACTTTCTAGTTACTTGTTCAATGTCCAGGCGCCATATAGAACGTTGAGTATACATAGCATTTGACAATTCTCATTTTTAATGCGTTATTAATCTCTCTAGATGTTAATACTAATTTCATACCGTTGAAAGCATTTTTGGCCATTCCTATTCTCTTTTTGATTTCCATTTCACTTCTGCCATCATCTGTTATTATATGTCCAAGATAAGAGAAACATGTTACTTGTTCCAGTATCTGCCCGTTTACTGTGATGTTCATTGATGACCTTTCCTTTTCACTGCTAATTATCATAAACTGTCATTTACTGCCAATATAGTACCTTGCGGTGTATGGCAGAGGGGTCTTTGAGCCTGAGGAATAAAGGCCGCCTGGCTAGTGCAGTCGCCGCGAACTGTGCAGGTTAGGATTTTCTTTTTGCCCCCGACAGAAAAAAATCCCACACCTTACCGAGGGATCGAACCCGGGTCTCCCGAAGGAGAGTCCGGCGTTCTAGCCACTCGGCCAGCCGCTCCTCTAATTATCATAGATTTTGTTTTTTGGATGTTAATATCTAAACCACATTCTGCATTGTGCCTGTTTACTTCTTCCACTAGGTCTTGTAACGCTTGTTCACTTTCTGCTAGTAACACGGTATCGTCAGCATATCTAAGATTGTTTATGATTCTTCCATTGATGCTGAGTCCAGGCATTTCAGCTTGTTTAAAAATTCTTTCTGTGTATAGGTTGAAGAGGCTTGGGGACAGTACACATCCCTGCCGTACTCCTCTTTTTATCTCTATAGGTGACGAATAGTTATTACCGCATCTAATAGACGCCACTTGTTCCCAGTACAAGTTACTAATAAGTCTGATGTCATTTCCGTTTACTACTATATCTTGAAGGCACGTAATTAGTCGTTCATGTTGTACTCTATCAAAAGCTTTCTTGTAGTCTATAAAACAAACATATATACTTTTTTGAACTTCTAAAAATTTTTCAGTTAACATCCTCAAACAGATAATTCAAATTGCTTCTCTGGTGCCGCTGTTTTTGCGGAACCCAAATTGTTCTTCAGCTACTTCCTCATCTATTTTATGTTGAATTCTTTCTTGTATGACCTTGAGTAGTATCTTAGTTATGTGGCTCATTAAGCTAATAGTTCTGTAATCCTCACAATCAACAGCTCTTGGCTTCTTCGGTAGTGTGATGAAAATGGATGTTTTCAAGTCCTTGGGGATGTACCCAGTATTATATATATAATTACACAATTCTGTGATAGTTTCAGTGCCAAAGCCAAAGCTGGATAAGGATTTTATCATCTCTGTTGTTATCTTGTCAGGACCTGCAGCCTTTCTTTCTTTTATCTTTTTAAATAGCCTTTTCTACTTCAGCCGTTAATATTTTTGGTCCATCTTGAGTATTATATAATGTTGTCTATTGACCCTGTTGTCCCAGAATAAATTTTCAGTGTACCCTGTTCATCTTTTTTTTATTATGTCAGTGTTATTAATTATAATTTCTATTTTTTTTCTTCTGATACAACTGTTTCCTGTTATATTACTTTTCTTCTTTGTAAATCTTTTTATATGTTCATGTAATTCTTTCGAGTTGTGTTTTATTTCCAGATCCTCCATTTCTTTGCAATGTTTCTGCAGCCACTCTTCTTTTCTTTGGCAACTCTGCACATGTGACGTATTTCTCTATCTATTACTATATACTCTGGAGTGTTCTTTGCTTTCTTTCTTTGAGACATTTTACTCAATATTTCTTCGGTTATCCATAATTGTTTTTTCTCATTAATTTTCACTGGCAAGGTGGTATTTGCAGTCTGAATACTGGTTTTTATACTTTCCCATTTTGTATTAATTTTATCCTCGGGATTTTCACGTCGATATTGTTCCATACTTTCAATGATTAACCCATCATATCTATTTTTGACTTAAACTAGGTATAGTTGTCTTATTTCTGGTTGTTTCAATGCCGATATATCTACTTGAGGCGTCTTCGATTTCCTTATTCATGGGTTTTTAAGTTTTATTTGTAATTTTAATACTACAGGATTATGGTCAGAGTTGATATCAGCACTAGGGTATGTTTTGGCATTTTAAACATTGTTTTTAAATCTATTTCTAATCATAATGTAGTCAGTCTGGTTTCTTGTTCTATCTCCAGGGCTTTTCCATGTATACAGTTTCCTAGGGTTATGTTGAAAGAATGTGTTGCAAACAATAAGATTGTTTTCTTCACAGAACTGTATCAGCCGGTCTCCTCTGTCGTTTCTATGTCCCATACCATAATCAGTTGTCTGCTTATATTTATTTTTTCCGACTTTTGCGTTCATGTCTCCCATGACAATTAGGGCCACTGATGATTTTACAACTTTCAGTGTTTGTTGTAGGTCTTCATAATATTCTTCTAGCTGTTCATCACTGTAATCAGTTGTCGGAGCATATGTCTGAAGAATTACTATGTTGAATGGTCTGGCTTTAATTTTGAGAAGTATCATCCTATCTTTATGAGTCCAGAATCCACCAGTAATTTTCTTTAAATCTCGTTTTACTAAAATTCCTACTCCTCTCTCGTGATGATCTCCTGCTGAATCAATGAATACGTAATCTTCTCTCCTTATATAACTTGTATCTGTCCATTTTGTTTCAGATACGCCTAAGATATCCAAACTCATTTTTGTTTTGCCTCTGCAATAAGGTTATCAAACTTCCCTGCTTGATATAAGGTGCGTACGTTCTACGTACAAATTCTCAGACGTCTCCTTCTACTTTTCAGGTAGGTATTGTCAGAATGCGCCCTTTCAAAAGAATTTGGAGTGCAGTCGTCATTATGCACTTCCTTATTCATCATAGGAGTTGTCTCTTCCCTGTGAATATTTACAACAGGCTCATCTCGAGGGGGCTAAGAATTACCTGTATCACTTTTTTCTTGTTGTTGAATTACCATTGTTGTCTTTGGGATATTACATGGTGAGGTCCCAATCTCTTCCAAGATGGGCAGAAATGTTCACTATCGTGTCCTGAACACGTCTCATGTGTGCCACACACTCTGCTGTTTCGCTTTCGAAGCCGTTGATCTATTTAGATTCATCCGCCTTCTCCACCGTCCCAGTCTTTGTGTACTAGGGATGGACATTCCCTTAGAAGGATATTACCCCTACTTCACTCATGTAGTTTAGCCAGTCAGCCAAGACTGTTGCCCGTGGTGTGGCCACCGCCGTACACAAGCGGTACTCGTGGAGCCATACATGAGCTAGGTAAAGAGATGGGAACCAAGTAGGATACTGGTCTATCCTTTGGGATATGGCTGCCACTCACCGTGAGATACTATCACTCTCTCTTTACCCTACACCACTCATGTGATTATAATATGTCGTTGATTTCGTAAATCCATTTTCTTCTCGGGCGTCGTCCTGCTCTCGTATCAGATCTTCTTTGATGTAGCACAAGTGCTGGTAGTTGATAATGTGGCATTCTAACTCCTTGTTTATTTATTTTGGCCTTTAATAACCTTTATATGTGCACATATTACATGTTCTTTGTCCACCATCAGTTCCTCAACTATTGGTGACCTGGTGGTCAGCACATTAGCTTGCGCAATGCCTCGGACCTCTGTATGACCTAGGTAGAAAAAGGTTTAAGAGTTTGATAAAATATTTGGAAATAGAGGACATGCTGTTTTGAGAATAATGGCCAATAAATAATAATATAGGCAACATACTCATCATCATCATGTGCACTGCCAGCTGGCGTAGACATTCATGTCTTTCCACAGATCTAGGTCCTTGGTGTTATGGATCAATTATGCTGTTGATATTCCTCCATGCCACCGTCTCAGTCCATTCAGCATAATTTCTCTTTGTCTGCCTCTTCTTCCATTGATATTTCTACTTGTCTCGGTAGAGAAAAATTATGCCAACGTGTGTGTACTAAGTGATTCAATGAGCATGATTTGGAAGGTCGATGCAGGATCTGTGTGTAGACAGTGGACTAGTTTAGTTTAGTTTAGTCGATGGATCAACATCACGGCACACTGGTGTAACTCATAAGTGCTCCGTTCTTCTCCTAACTCAAACCTGAGTCTGGAGAAACTCAGCTCAGTGCACGCACTCCGTAGCATCGGCGAGGATCCTGAAATACTTGATGAAAACAGTGAACTGATTCGCTTCGGAGGTCCGTTGTCCGTAAGGTCACCTTCATCTTCGTCCCGGGACATGAGTGAGTCGAGGGAAATGAACGAGCTGATAAACTGGCTGGCTCTGTATCCCCTGCAGATGGCCAGCCCATGGATCGCGTCGATGTTATTAACATCCTTAAAGAGATGTCTAGAACAGAGGACTTTGACGTCAGTGAATCCACGTCGTTGTCAAGAATGAGAGACTTGGGAGTAAGAATCGGCACGGCCAGACACGAGAGGTACATCGGGAAAACAAGGGGCCTCGTCAACCAACACAGAATTGGAACTATTAGTCACCGGACGTTGATGCATATGCTGGGGGGGGGGGGGGGAATCTGAGCACCTTTCCGGAGTGCAATGACAATACCCCAACTGATAATTGATAACTTGTCTCGGTATTTACCAGTGCCTCACTTCCAATCAAATGACCAAAGAATGCCGTTTGTCTCTGTTGCATTAAGTTGAGCTAAGAACAGACATCACTGCACTCAGGACATTCCCATACACACTCCGTCCCCTCGTTCAACAGCCAACTATTAGTTGTTCCCACCGCTATCTGATTGAACGTTCTACTGGTCTTCCCTCTCAGTTTTGAGATGTTTTCAGAACCCCTGCCGATCCCCCGCAATCTCATTCCCTTCACAAACGGGTTCTCAATCCGTCTCAACCCACAACCTTCCCATGCTGGTCCCACAAGCGCACGACCACCTCTCCCTTGTCCTTAAGTAATCTACCACCGAGAGGTGCATTCCCTGCCAGCCTGTTCATTCCCGCGCACTCCCGCATGGCCGGGGCAGCAAATTAATTGCTCGTCTCTGTCTTACAGTTGTATACAATTAACATAAATTCAATTTAAATATCAAATGACAGAAGAGAATACAGAGACATAATGATCGCCGATGTGTGCTCCAGGTCAGGCTGTTAAAAAAAGAAAAAACGGAATCGTGAGAATAGCTATAAGAGTTTATTTCCGGGTCAAAGCACAAACACACTAGCGTAAACAACAAATTTCAACTGAAATGTTTCTAATATAATTTTCCAGAGATAAATATCTGTAAAGTGTTGTTTTAATAGAATTAATTTGAAGTTACATCAAAACAGTTACATTAAAGATTAAAGACTGTTGACACAAAATTATGGCTTACGGAATTAGAAGCAGTCGATTCTTCGTCTCTGTCTTGAATTGTTTGGAGCACAAGCTGCCGTCTGCTAGTAAAAAAACTACTCAAACTAATTTTTTAACTAACATGAAACCATTGAGTACTCTGTCTCGTTATCCGAAGCTGCCCTGTAGTACTAGTATTTATATGTCCACACATGTCCCCGGAACTCAAAGATATTATGGAACAAAACAGGATACACAGCATGTTGTGAGGTGAGCTCTTCATTTTTGTACATTTAAAATAAATATTTAACCCTTTTAGGACGGAACAACATTGGGCCAAATTTAGGTTTCCCACTGAAGAAGACGGAGCCATTTTTTTGGAGTACAGAAATGACTGAAGTGACAATTTTATAAATTCAAAAAAAAATATTAGAAACCTATATAGGTATATACAAGTATATATATTCTTAAAGAGGATATAGTAAAGTTTATTTCTGTGTATGATTGAAGTTGTTTTGTTCATGTTTACGCAAATTTGATAACCTCATTTGTATTTTGTGAAAAATAAAATATTTCATACCACAATGTATGAATTGGTACTAAATATTTTTAAAAAAATGGTACTCACCTAAAATTTCCTCATTGAATACCTACACCACTTTAGAATAATTTTAAACACTTATGGTTAAATAAACAACACCTATGAAGTCCCTATTGACATTTGTAATAGGTTGGCTATCAACTGGTGACATGTTTTTTGGTCCGGCCATTGCCATGAAAGGGTATAGATAAAACGATCTTCTTATTCCCAACACACAAAACTACGGGGACACGAGGTTGAAATCCTCATGGGCACTTTCTGTATCACTAAAGTCATTATCTGACAGTCCTGAACTAACAAAATCGCTACTATCAGAGCTAATTAATGCTAGTACGTCTTCAGGTTCAAAGCTGGCCATTTTAGAACTCAAAAGTCCACGAAAAAATGGGTTACTTCGGAAAAAACTGCACAAAATCATGTCCACATGTCTGAATCACGCTAGAAACGGAAATGTGGCGGCTAAAATGGCTGACGATTGCAAGGAAGCATTTGATTGGTCTGTACTATTAAAAGCAAACCAATCAAAGCAGTTCTTACAACAGAATCGGCCCAACTGGCCCAACCGGGTTTTTCACTATGACCGTGTGGTGACGTCACGGCCACTATATCGGCCCCGCCGTCTTTAAAGGGTTAATTATTTTTTATAATAATATTATATTAATTACCATTCAATAGATATTATATTATTATTATGGGAGACTTTATATATAGTGAAGTATGAATAAAGGAATACTTTATACATAGTGAAGTATGAATAAAGGAATACGTTATACATAGCTGAAGTATGGCTGTTTAAATATCAAGAATAATTTTCCAGATTGGTATCCGGGTCCCCAATACAAATAATTGTGTCCCAGGCTAGTTCAAGAATTGTTAACTTGCGTTTCTGTACACTTACTGTTTACAGGCATCCATCTTTGTTTACGTTACCGACCTACTATTTCCTACTATTTATGTCCCGATAATTCTGGTCCTTCCTCCTTCAAGAAACAAATGAAGATCGTAAACTGATTAGAGTCATTAGATGTTTTCTTCTTCTTCTTCTTCTTCTTCTTCTTCTTCTTCTTCTTCTTCTTCTTCAGCGTTCCGAGCCATTGAGGTTCTTTGCTGCAGATACAATCCATCTCCATTCATCTCTCTGGTTGACCTTCTCTTGCCAGTCGTTGATTCCAAGTGCTTGCAGGTCTGTATATATATTATCTCTCCACCGTCTTCTTGGTAGTCATTAGATGTAGACAATCTAAATTTTTTGGGCAAGTTGTTCATGCAGATAACGAATATAGATAACGAAGATAGTGTAAGAGACAGAGATATGAGAAAAATGTGTTGACAGACATAAAAAAGTGATAAAGATAAGAAAGAGAGAGGGGGAGGGAGATAGATAGATAGGTAGGTAGAGAGAGAGAGAGAGAGAGAGAGAGAGAGAGAGAGAGAAGAACTCGTGTTTGGGTGGCTAAGCACCTTTCCCAAGACAACAAAAGTAGAGGACAGATAAGAACAGAAAGATAAGTGTGCAGGTTCTTGTGCAGCCAGGTAAAGACACAGGTAACCAATACACGAAAATGCTAGGAAACACTGTTTGTTGCCTAAAGCGAGATCATCAGACTAGCATTGGTTGATACCAACTTATTTGTCCTTCATTTACCATGTATCTGTTGTATGGTTACTTCAGTGCACGCTCCAAAGAGTGGGACAGGTCGGGAGAGAACACACATGGCACTGCTCTTGCTGAGGCCTCACTTGAGACGGATGTTGTCTGTCTAAATGATGGGATACCAACTAGGCAGGCAATGAGACTGGGGGACCTTGACACCGCCATCGACCTGGCACTTGTATCACAAGAGGCGGCATCAGACATAAAATGGAGTGTCCTTGGGGATTATAGAAGCCACCACCTACACTGGCCGTTTAGTGTACCACCTGAGAACACATTCAGGAGATAAACCTTACAAATGTGATGATTGTGGTGCATCTTTTACTCAGCCTGGCAATCTGAAGCGCCACAAGAGAACACATACAGGAGAGAAACCTTAGAAATGTGATGATTGTGGTGTATCTTTTACTCACTCTAACGAATGAACGAACGAAAATCTTTATTTTCAAAGGGTTAAGAATTGGGCACGCATGGTGTCATTAGCCGCTACACGCTGCAGGATTTAAAAAAAAAAATTGTCCGGCAAGGAAATGAACGATTGACATTTGACTATAAAGCAATTAATTGCTGAACAATTAAAAAATAAAAAATATAGTCCAGCAAGGAAACGAACCTTGAGCTCCCACCCATCAGGCGGAGACACTATCAACTATGCTACTGATGACACGTTTTCCAATCAATGAAAATATATAATTTAGCCACACACTTACGTTAAGTCACGTGACTTGGCAAATCACGTGACCAGTCGGGACAGTTAACTATTTATAAAGGAATACTTTATACATAGTGCGCTGTGAATAGACACTTCATATTATTATATTGGTAGCACGCAAGTAGTCCTGCAAGAAAGTCAGTTTAGGAAATTCGTTTATTAGTTATAACATTAAGTATTGTGTGTACATTGCTAAACAATAATAATAGACGCTTGTTACTCCCCAAATAAGAACCATATAATATAACTTTTAGGCACTTTAGAATGTGATGAGTATTGGCAAAATAGTTGCTGAGAATAAATAATTATGAGAAGAATAAGAAACAAGATTAAACCAAAAATTAATTATGAACAATGTCAATTTTTAGAGGGAAAGAGCACAAACAATTTGGAAGTAAAAACAGATCTGTACTTTAACTTATGCTTCATAGGCTACACAAAAACATTTGACAATGTGAAACACGTGGAAATAATCAAAGTACTAGAGCAGCTAAACATTGTCGGCAAAGATCTATAAATAATAAACAACATATATTGATAGTAAACAGCCGCCAGAAGAATCAACAATCTTTTAGGAATATTTCAGTGTATTTAGAAGGGCATCAGACAAACTTGTGTAATGTCTACTGATTTATTTTAATTGTAAAGTGAACATTGAATGAGATCTACAGAAAAAATGCCAGAGATCTTGTTTGGTGGACATAATATGAATAACTTATGTTATGCTGATGATACTATCAAAAAGCAACAAGTTGAAAGAAACTACAGGAAATGATAGATACAATGGTTGTAGAAAGTGAAAAAATGTGCCTTAGTTTGAATTATAGGAAGACAGAAGTCATGGTGATATTAAAGAAACAGACTGTACCTAAATGTGCAATTAAAGTACAGGACGTTATGTTGGGACAAGTGCAGAAATTCAGATATCTAGGCACATGGATAACATCAGATGGAAGATGCGTCACAGAGATAAAGGACAGGACAAGTAAAAACTGCATTTTGTTAAATGAAGAACATTTAATGTAATATGTCCTTGCCATTGGAAGTTATAAAAAGAAATATTACACGTTACATAGAATCACTTTTCCCCGGGAAGGTTAACCCGGTCAACAAATACCAGCAGAAGTCGGATGTGTCAGCCTAACGGCGCAAGAACGCAGCTCTGCTGTAAACAGGCACAACGCAATCACATCAAAAAAAAACAACTCCGGATGAACGAAGAAGAAGAAGAATCACTTTTGACATACGGCTGTGAATCCTAGACAATTAGTAAACAAGCTAAAAATATTAAGAAACCTTGGTAATGCAGTTATAAAGAAGAATGCTGAAAATTCATTGGACGGGTATAATGAGCAATCTGGACATTTTGAGGGAGGTTAAGTTGCAAAGACAACTTATCACAAACATCAGAATGAGGCAGGCATCATTTTTTGGTCAGATGTTGAGAAGACAAAAACTGGAACATGTGCCAACTGAAAGGATTTGTAGAAAGAGAACAAGCAAACAAACAAACTTTATTTTCAAAGGGTTAAGAATTGGGCACACAGGCCCATCTAACATTCTGCCCTTCTATCACTCTCTTTTATAGAGATAGAAGAAGATAGCAAGAGAAAATTTGTGACAGTCAAGTGTCTGCCGCAAAGGGAGTCAACACATGAACTGATCTATGCGATCAGAGATCGCAATTTGTGGAGAAGCATGATTGCCCATGCCAGTCAGCAAGGCTGTTGATGACGATTGCCATATACCTGGATCACTTTCTTGATGATATTTTATGCAATCCTGCAGGGTACCTGGGGATGTTTTGCTTGGAGTTGATGAGATCCAGGCTAAACTGATGCAGGAAGAGTGTATTCTTGTAGACACAAATGACAAGAACATCGGATCTGCCTCAAAGAAAGAGTGCCATTTGCTGGACAACATCAATAAAGGTTTGTATAAGTTATCTTAAATAAGTTGGACAAGTTAATAAATACACCTGAAGTAATTTAATACAGGCAGGTGTCTCCCTGGCTGAGGGGTTAGCAGCTTTCTCCGTAACCCCTAATACTCTCGTGGTTGACGTGAGCGCAAGAGAATTGGAAGCGGTTTGAGTCGCGCCAGTGACTTATGAGAGTAAGAAAGCAATGGCAAACTACTGAGCATAATCTTGCCAAGAAATCAACAATCAGCTGAAAGATGCTGATGTTGACAGCAATGTCTTGTAAAAGATATGCAAAACAAACAAACTGGTGTCACATAATGATGTTTCAATCAAGTTACTGCATTTAGAATGGTGGTTTCATAAGATTATGTTGTATCTTTTCTATGTTCGCTATGTTCATCATGCAGTAACTTGACTTGTGCAGAACTTTGTCTCTATATCAGTCTTCTGAAATTTCTCTCTGTCATAAGACAGATGTCTTGCCTCTGTTGCTGTGTTGTAAATTATCTATCACATCTTGAATCTATCTTTTGAAGTTGTTGTTGTGAGAGGTTTGGTTTGTGATAAAGGAACATGAATAAATTAATGTAATATGCAGAGTAACTGCCTTTGACCTTCATAAAGTTGCATCCGCTTGAATTTTTGACAGTAACATAATAAAGTTAGCTTCTCTTGAATCTTTGACAATAACAGCATACAGTTAGCTCTTCTGAAATCTGACAGTAACATAATAAAGTTATCTACGCTTGAATATTTGACAGAAACAACATACAATTAGCTCTTGTGAAATCTTTGACAGAAACAGAATAAAGTTAGCTCTTGTGGAATCTTTGACAATAATAATAGAGTTACATCCACTTGAATCTTTGACAGTAACATAATAAAGTTAGCTGCGCTTGAATCTTTGACATCAACATAATGCAGTTAGGTCCACTTGAATCTTTGACAGTTAACTTCTTGAAGACTTACAATAATTGCTCAGTTATTATGCAAGTTCACTGAAATACAACTGTCTGTCCTCAGGCATGCTTCACAGGGCTTTTAGTGTTTTTCTTTTCAATACAAAGGGTGAGCTGTTACTTCAACAGCGAGCATCGGAGAAGATAACATTCCCTGGTAAGTTGGTGTAAACTTGTAAAGCTTTAGTAAGTTGGTGTAAACTTATAAAACTGTTTGGTAAGTTGGTGTAAACTTATGACACTTCTAATCTCGTTTGTTTTTCTTAAATATTATATTGACCTTTTCTGTTGTAAACTCCTAAAGCTTCTAATATAACTCTTTTTTTTTTCCCCTCTTAATTATTATATTGACCTTCCCTATTGTAAACCCTTAAGCTTCTAATCTCTCTATTTATCCCTTAATTATTATATTGACCTTTACTGTTGTAAACTTTTAAACTTCCTCCTTATTTCTCTTTTTTCTTAATGATTATATTGACGTTAATTGTTGTAAACTATTTTAAAACTATTTAATATAAAATACTGTTTTAAACTTATTTTTAAGCTATTTAAACTATTAAAAATATTATACTAAATTATTATAAACTTATATAAGACACTTCTAATTTCTCTTTTTTCTTAATTATTATATTGACTGTTACTATTGTAAGCTTATAATGCTTCTACTAATCTCTCATTTTTCTGAATTATTATAAACTCCTTCACTATTGTAAACTTATATAAGATGCTTCTAATGTCTAATTTTTCAATTACATTAACCGTTATTATTGTTCAGCCTCTACATTTATTTTAAAGTAAAAATCATCACTTGCAGAAAGTGAAAGACAATAGCTGATAGTGGAAAAAATCAGCTTTACAAGAAAGTGATTGCAAATATCAGTGGATGTTGCAGATGCAAATTCTTTATCTGCAAACAAAAACAATCCCCATCATTTGTGTAATATTAACGTGGGCTGTCAGGTTGAACCAGCCTGGAATGCATACCAGTAAATGTTCTGAAAAGTGAAAGGGGCAGTGTGTCACCCATCTAGTATCGATTGCTGTATACGAATATGGGGCTATACCATTTTTCCAATAGTCCTCCAGGTTTGAAAAAGGGTCTTTCACCTACTTTACCATCTTTTTTTGAGATGTATGCCATACTTCTAAACTACCATGATTAACACGCAGCAACAACTCTGCATTGATACATTCTAGATCACTTCACCAACACCTGCTGCAGTCACCCATTGAGTTTCTCAGGTGAGCTTGAGGAAACAGATGCTATTGGTGTTAAGAGAGCAGCTCAGAGGAAGCTGAAGCATGAGCTTGGGATCGAACCTGAACAGGTAGAAGATGCCAGATTGCATTATTATTGAATATGCTAATACAATGAGAGCAGCTCAGAGGAAGCTGAAGCATGAGCTTGGGATCGAACCTGAACAGGTAGAAGATGCCAGATTGCATTATTATTGAATATGCTAATACAATGAGAGCAGCTCAGAGGAAGCTGAAGCATGAGCTTGGGATCGAACCTGAACAGGTAGAAGATGCCAGATTGCATTATTATTGAATATCCTAATACAATGAGAGCAGTCTGCTTCATCAGATGCCATTTTTGACAAGGATGGGTGATCATGTTTCTGAATGCAGTTATGTTTCTTTCTCTCTCCAAAATCCAAATGTTCTCAGATGTTATTTATTAGCATCTTTTTATCACATGATGAAAACTATCTAGCATTTTCTGTCTGTACATAACAAGTCCCTCAGCTCAACTTTGGAACAATCTTCCACAACAAATCACAGACACCACCAATCCCTATACATGTAATTGCAAGCTAATTTAACACTTATCTCAGCAGATTGTGAGTCGTAGTTGTGTAGTAGCTAGTATACTTGTCTGCTGGCTGGATGGCCATGTGTTTGAAAACCCATTGAGAGCATCTATTGGATTTTTCCCCAGGACATGCTGGAGTGGTGGGAAATGAACAGATTGGCTGGGTCTGGGGATATTGGTACATAATAAGGCAAACGTTGGGGCTCTTCTTATATAATGTGGAAGAACAGATAAGTCATCAAGGCCTGGAGAGAATGGTGCTGCAGGGAGTAACCAGAGGATCTGGACAACACTCAGGACTCTGAGGAGAGGCAAGGAGGACACATAATCAGACTGCTGCGGGTACCATTAGTTTTGGGACTCTTTGCTGGCTGTTGAAGATGAGGACTGAGTATATATGAGAATGTACTGAGTGCTGTGATGTCAGTTCTTGACTCAGCTCAATTCATAACCATCCAGGCAGAATTGTAATAATTGACTTGGATTTCCAGGTGCACCCAGCATGAAGATGGGTGCCCATTCTGTGAACATGTGCTCAGAGTCCATATTTTTTAGTCTGAAGATCCTGGTCTGCTGGTTTCCAGTATACAATTACAACATGTCTAGGACAATTATGGAAATAGATGTGCAACTACAACACCTAGTCAGTTGGACTAAAATATTGACTTCACGTCCCTGACTTGGGGATGTAAATTACAAGTACCTATAAAATCAGAGTGGGTTCGCCTGATGACGAGGGACACAGGTAATAGGGAAAGCTAATCCACACACAAAAATCAGTCCAGTGCACTAGAAGTTGTAGCAGGTGTATGGTCTAAACTTGAGTTCAAAGCAAGTAAGCAAGCCAGGGAAAAAAACAAAACAAAAACATATCATCAGAGATGGAGAAAGGTGGGAGCTGAATATGCTTGCAGCAGGAGCATGGTGGATATTTCTTCTTTTGCTCACTTGAAGTTTTTCTGTATCTGAAATGTTGTCTCTTGTAGGAATTTCAGTATTTTGTGTTTTAGTTCATTCAGTGGTCCGTAGAGTTTATCTTCAACTGTTGTTTCTCTAGGATAGGAGGTTTGCTTATATATGTTGTATTTTGGGCAGTCTTGTAGTATATGAATGTGGACATATAAAGCTGAAGTACTTCAGAAGTCAGAGAGAGTTCACCTGATGGTGAGGAACACTGGTAATAGGAAAAACTAACCCTCATGCAAAAGCAGTCCAGTTCACTCACTAGTAGTAGCAACTAGTAATAGTAGCACATTTGTGAACTATGCACGTGTTCAAAGCAAGTGAACACACAAATCACTGGGAAGGTTAACCCGGTCAACAAATGCCCGCAGAAGTCGGATGTGTCGGCCTAACAGTGCAAGAACGCTGCTCTGCTGTAAACAGGCACAACGCAGTCACGTCCGAAAAAAAGAAACTCAGGATGAACGCAGAAGAAGAAGAAGAAGAACACACAAATTATATACGTAAAGCTGAAGAAAATAAATGTTACAACTTCATTAAAGTAACAGAAAATATTCCTAAAATAATATATTTTTGTATATTGACAATACTAGGTTCCACTGCAAGATTTCCACTATCTGACACGCATCTTGTATAAAGCGGAGAATATACCCAAGGACGACAAGTGGGGGGAGCATGAAATCGATTATATTCTCTTCATCAGAAGAGATGTAGATGTCATAGCCAATCAAAATGAAGTGAAGAGTTACAGATATGTAACACAGAGTGAACTCAAGGAGATTGTTGGTAAGTTACACTTGTTGGTGTGTGAAACTGAAAGACTTTGTTGGGAAGTTAGACTTGTTGGTGTGTGAAACTTAAAGATTTTGTTGGTAAGTTACACTTGGTGTGTGAAACTGAAAGATTTTGTTGGTAAGTTGCACTTGTTGGTGTGTGAAACTGAAAGATTTTGTTGGTAAGTTACACTTGTTGGTGTGTGAAACTGAAATATTTTATTGGTGTGTGAAACTGAAAGAGATTGTTGGTGTGTGAAATTGAAAGATATTGTTGGTGTGTGAAACTGAAAGATTTTGTTGGTGTGTGAAACTGACAGATTTTGTTGGTAAGTTACACTTGTTGGTGTGTGAAACTGAAAGATTTTCTTGGTAAGTTACACTTGTTGGTGCGTGAAACTGAAAGACTTTGTTGGTGTGTGAAAATGAAAGAGATTGTTGGTAAGTAACGCTTGTTGGTGTGTGAAACTGAAAGATTTTGTTGGTAATTACACTTGTTGGTGTTTGAAACTGAAAGATTTTGTTGGTGTGTGAAACTGAAAGAGATTGTTGTTGTGTGAAACTGAAAGATTTTGTTGGTAAGTTACACTTGTTGGTGCATGAAACTGAAAGACTTTGTTGGTGTGTGAAACTGAAAGAGATTGTTGGTAAGTAACGCTTGTTGGTGTGTGAAACTGAAAGATTTTGTTGGTAATTACACTTGTTGGTGTGTGAAACTGAAAGATTTTGTTGGTGTGTGAAACTGAAAGAGATTGTTGGTGTGTGAAACTGAAATATTTTGTTGGTATGTGAAACTGAAAGAGATTGTTAGTATGTGAAACTGAAAGATTTTATTGGTAAGTTACACTTGCTGGTACGTGAAACTGAAAGAGATTGTTGGTAATTTACACTTCTTGGTGTGAAACTGAAAGAGATTATTGGTGTGTGAAACTGAAAGGGATTGTTGGTGTGTGAAACTGAAAGAGATTGTTGGTAAGTTAAACTTATGAAGATTATTGGTGTGTTGAATAATGTGGAATTATTGTAAGTTAACCTTATGAATGAAGATTGTTAGTGTGTTGAGTATAAAGAAACTGTTGGTAAGTTAAATTTATGGAAATAGGAGATTGCTGGTAAGTTAAGCTTGTTGATGTATGATACTGAAAAAGAATATTGGTAAATTAAACTTATGAAGATTATTTGTGTGTTGAATTGAGTGGCATTGTTGGCATTTTAAACTTATGAAACTCCCCCGACGTGTCTCCACCTTGTCGTGGTGGGGGAGCTTGCGTGTCCCATCGACCCCATGTGCTTGCCGATGGATGAAAACTACATATCGGAAAGCTTATGGGATAGGGGCCAGACTAAGAGAGACACAACCTGCTGCTCTGCAGGTAGACTGAGGATAGCAGTCAAAAGTTTAAATTGGGCGCACGAAGGCAGAAGTTCCTGGTCCAGACAACATTCTAAGGCTCTCTGTCGAGGGTTTAGGCTGAACGCCGCTAAGCCACAAACCCTCGGATGTGAGAGCCGGGCCGATACCCACCTACCAAAAAATAGAGGTGAGACACTGAGCACGCTACATGCCCAGTTATGATACTTGTTCGAAGGCTCTCAGCTGGGGGATATGAGGGATTCCCGGATGAGAGGGCCTGACCGTTTCTTGTTCACTGCTGCACGGAGGTAAGGTGCAGAGCCGGCAGCACATGTAGCCTACCTCGTGAGCGAGTACAAAAAAGGCAGAAAAGTGCCTCAGTCGGATGAAATGGTTGCGAAAACTGTCTGTATCACTCATAGAGAGTGTAGACAAAAGTGGAAAAATGTCTCAAAAACAAGAAATGGAACACACGGCTAGCGAATCCATTGAGTGGTCCGAAGTCAAAAGCAAAATCATACCGAGTGGATGTCGCCCGCAGTCTGACCGTTCCTGGTTTGTGCATGAGCGACCAGTGGCAAGCGAGATGCCCAACACATGGAAGTGAGGAACTAAAGCAGCCATGAGTAGGACGTGGCAACTCCTCGGGTAAGCCCAGTCTCAGAGCAATATGTGCCGGCTCTGCAATTATGGAAGCTTCCTTGGATAGCGAGGGAATGTCCATGGTCTGCCCCTGCCTTCCCTTGAGAGTTGACCATGAGGTCGGTGACCGTTCTATCTTGACCAGCTGAGATGTGGGCAGCATCACAACAATAAGTCTAACGTGCCTCGAAACCCGAGGAAGGCTAACCTCATTAAAAAATGCCCGCCGAAGCCGGAAGTGCAAAATAAAAATTGGCACTACGCATTTACGTCCGAGTGAAATGTCTCGTCCGAATGTCTCTCATGCTAGGAACAGCTCTGACTACCTAGTTTCCGAATGCAGCTCTTCTTCGGAACAGCTCTGACTAGGTAGTTTTCCGAATGTCCGCCGTGCCCGATACAGCTCTGATGGGCACAAGGACAAGCACATGTCTGAAAACTCACTGAGTGGATACCATCTGCAGACCTGCCTGGTTTGTGCGCTAACGGCCCTTGGTGAACGAAATGCCCAATATATTGAAGTGAGGATTTAAAGCAGCCATGAGCAGGATGTGACGATTCCCTCAGTGAGCCCAGCACCAGGGCGCTATGTGTCGACCCTGCAACTATGGAAGCAATCTTGGATGGCGAAAAATGCTATGGACTGTCCCTGCCTTCCTTTGAGGGATGACTGTTGTCTTCGACCGTTCCAACTTGGCCAGCTGGGTTGTAGATGGCACCGCAAAAGTGAGAGTCTCCCAGGAATGCTCCATCCATCCATCCATCATGTGCCATGCCGGTAAGCGTGGGCGGTCATGTTCTGCCATCTCACTCGATCAACAGAGTCGTGGATCAGTTCCGTGTTTCTGTCTCGACCATGCCACAAGGCCAAGCCATCCAGATACTTGTTTCTAGGTCTTCCCCTTGGTCTGTTCCCCTCGATCTTACCAGTTGTCACCAAGTTCTCCAAATCATTTCTTCTCATAACATGCCCAAAAAATTGTGACTGTCTACGTCTAATGTCTCTGATCAGTTTACGATCTTCATTTGTTTCTTGAAGGACTTGTTCATTGGTCTTTCTGGCTGTCCATGGTATTCTTTGCATTTTCCTCAGAAACCACATTTCTACAGCCATCAGATGTTTTTCAGCCTGGCTGCTCATTGTCCAAGCTTCACATCCATGTAAAAGTACAGGTTCTATGTAGCATCTCAACACTTTTTCTCGTTTCAATTGACATCTTTTTATTGGTCAGTATGTTTTTCATCTTGCTAAAGGCTACTTTTGCCATGGCGATTCTTGTTCTAATCTCTTCAAGGCATCTCCCATCAGATGTTATTACTGTTCCGAGGTAATTGTACCTATTCACTTGTTGAAGAATATTCCCATTTACTTGTATATTACACTGTGGTATTTCGTTCTTCCTAGTGACGACCATAATCTGTGTCTTTTTACAATTTAATTCTAACCCTTGTTGTTCACTGTGTGTAACAACCGCATCTACTAAATTTTGCAGGTCCTGTTCATTGTCTGCAATCAAGACTGTATCATCTGTATATCTAATATTATTGATGCATCGTCCCCCAATGTTGATTCCTTCCATATTTTCAATATTTCTGAAAATATTTTCACTGTACAGGGAAAACAGATCTAGAGACATTACACATCCCTGTCTCACACCTCTCTTAATAGGCTGATATTGGCTTACTTCATTATCAACTCTTATGGCAGCTTGTTGTTTCCAATATATGTTTTTTACAAGTCTAAGGTCTTTCCCATCAATTTGTAGATCTTCAAGCATCCTTATCATGTTGACATGTCTCACTTTATCAAAAGCCTTTGTGTAGTCAATGAAGCAAAGGTGTGGATCTTTGTTTACTTCTATAGAACGTTCGATTACGGTTCTCAGTATATACACAGCATTTACTGTACCCTTGCCTACTACAAACCCACATTGTTCTTCTCCTATTTCAGGTTGTATTTTCCTCCTAACTCTTTGCATGATAATTCTTAGCAAAATCTTCGTAATGTGACTCATTATACTAATTGTTCGATGTTGATCACATTCCAAGGCTCCTGATTTCTTTGGGATTGCAATAAATTCAGAATTACATAACTCATGAGGTATGTTTCCAGTATCATATATTGTATTAAGCAGACTGGTAACTTTATCTATTCCATATTCTTCTAAAGCATTAATCATTTCTGTTGTGACGCTGTCTGGACCGGGGGTTTTGCCAGATTTCATATGATTAAGAGCATTCTGAACCTCCATCTTCAAAATTGCTGGCCCTTCATTGTTATTTGACCAGGAATGCTACCTGGTCAAAAAAGCACGCTATAGCCGGATGTGTTGGCCTACGGGTTTCGGCCCAAGGGCGCATAACAGACACACCACAATCAGATCTGAAAAAAACACTCCGGATGAACGCAAAGAAGAAGAAGACTTAGGGAGTATAAATGGAGACATTAGTGGTATGTAAAACTTATTGAGATTGGTGGCGTGTGAAACTGAAAGAGATTGTTGGCAAGTTAAACTTATGGAAATAGGAGATTGATGTTTCAACCTGATTTATTGCTGGCCCATGAACTTATTCTTGGGATGACACTGTATTGGTTTCTCTTTGTCTTTCACATCACCATGAGAAGTTTGTAACCTCCTCTTTTGACAGCAGTTTCTGGTTGTAAGGACAAGGCTTGCTCTGCTAAGGTTATCTACTGAGTTAATTAGTCATTAGTCGCGACTCCAACTTCACGGCAACGGGTCACCCTAAAATGCTCCATTCTTGTGCCAGTGAATATCACACCAAATGCTCCCTCACTGTTGCGTGTAAAAAGTGGAACAGACAGCCGTCCAGACAAACTAACAGCACGCACAGGCATACAGACATAAGGCCGCTGCCAGAATGCCAGTTATCTACTTACGATGTTGAATACTTGGTCATCTAACATGCATTTCCATTGTCTGTCCTCTACAACCAAGAGGTGAATTTAGGTGCTTTCCTTCATGGTTATGAGACCATGAAGAGTACTGGGATATTGGGTATTTTAAGAGTTTTCTGGGAAGCAAAGTGGCAAATAATGTGGTACATGATGTGGGGGACTCTCACTGTTGTGGTGCCATCCATATCCCAGCTGGTCAAGTTAGAACGGTTGAAGACTTCACGGTCAGCCCTCTAGGGAAGGCAGGAGCAGTCAATGGCATTTACCGCCATCCAAGGAGGCTTCCATAATTGCAGAGCCGATAAATAGTGCTCTGGTACCAGGCTCACCCAAGGAATCGCCACGTCCTGCACATGGCTGCTTTAATTCCTCACTTCCATGTATTGGACATCTCGTTCACCACAGGCCGCTCCCCGCACAAACCAGTAACAGTTGGTCTGCAGATGGCGTCCACTCAGCAAGCTTTCAGTTCGGACATGTGCTGGACGCTGTGCCCGGAAGACAAAATTGTCAGAGCTGTTCTGGACACAAGGGATATTTCACTCGGACGTTTTTGCATTATGCCAGTTTATTTGCAACCTTTAGGCTGGCACATCCGACTTCTGCAGGTGTTTTTACGGGTTTGCCTTCCTGGAGTTTTGAGGTGCATTAGACTCTTACTGTTGTGGTGTCGTCCCCATCTCAGCTGGTCAAGTTAGAACAGTCAAAGACATCACGGTCAACCATCAAGGGAAGGCAGGGGCAGACCATGGACATTCCCTGCCATCCAAGGAGGCTTCTATAATTGCAGAGCCGGCACATTGCGCTCTGGTACTGGGCTCACCCAAGGAATCGCCACATCCTGCTCATGGCTGCTTTAATTCCTCACTTCATGTATTGGGTATTTTGTTCGCCACTGGCGGCTCCCCATGCAAACCAGGAACGGTCAGTCTGCAGACGACATCTACTCAGCAAGCTTTCGCTTCGGACTTCCACTTAATGGATTCACTAGCCAAGCATTCCATTTCGTGTTAATGAGATGCTTTTCCACCTTAGTTTGCAGAGGACATCCACTCAGCAAGCTTTCACTTTGGACTTCAACGTAATGGATTCACTAGCCAAACGTTCCATTTTATGTTAATGAGACAACATTCATTCGGCAAGCTTTTGCTTCAGACTTCCATATAATGGATTCGCCAGCCAAGCATTCCATTTCATGTTAATGAGACCTTTGACTGCGCACACTCAATGAGGTTAAATACAGACTTGCATTATAACCATTGCGTGCGACATTACGCTTTTTCCACCCGTAGTAATGCTCACGAGGTAGACTGCATCTTTTGCCGACTCAGCATCTTACCTCCATGCAGCGGAGGGTGAGTAACGGCCAGGCCCTCTCATCCGGGGATCCCTCATATCCGTCGGCTGAGAGCCGTAGAACAAGTGTTTGGACCTAACATGTAGAAGGCTCAGCATCTCACCTCCATCCCGCAGTGGGTGAGTGTCCGCCTGGCCCTCACATCCGGGGGATATTGACTTAGAGGCATTCAGCCATATCCCTCAGCTGAGAGCCGTAGAATATGTCTGGACCAAGAATGCAGTAGCATCGTGCACCTGATTCAGACTTTATGGATAACTAGCTTTAACTGCCTGTCCCCAGTCTACCTGCAGGGCAGCAGGTGTGTGTCTCTCTTGGTCTGGCTCCTATCCTTTGACCTGTCCGATATGTAGCTGTGCTACCGGCAGCATATCACTTGGGGTCATTGGAACACGCAAGCCCGTCTACCACGACAAGGTGGAGACACTTCAGAGGGGATTCTGAAATCTATCCAGTATCATTTTTATGAAGCTGGATCGATCCCTGATGCATACTGGTTATAAAATATAATTCTGTGACTGTTGGGGATTGAACCTGGAGAACTTTCTTGGTAGGTAAGTGCACTAACTGCAATTCCACTGCTGCTGCAAGATTGTCACAGGCTTTCAGTTACCAACCACTCACATTTTTGTTAGTTGCATGTCCTGTAAAGAATGTCATAATCATCCCCTCCATTTATTGACTGTGTTTTAGACAATTTATGTTCAGTAGCTTGCCATTGTTGCAAATTGCCAATTGAAAGAAGCTAATGAAACTAGAGCATTACATACAACAATAAGATAGAGACAAACAGCTTTCTTTGGTCATGTGAGAGAAAAGAGGCATTGGAGAACATCGTGACAACTGGAAAGATTGAGGGGAAGAGGGGCAGAAGCCGACCAAGAGAAATAATGCTGGATGGATTGAGATGGTGGCATGGAGGCATATCATCAGCAGTGATCCAGAAAACCAAAGACTGAGATCAGTGGAGAGTCATGAATGTCTACGTCAGCTGACATGGCACTTGATGATGATGAGCTTGCCATTGTTTTCTGAATGGCCAATGCTCAGATCATTGTGAAAACCAAAGCAAAGTCATCTTCACCCAAATTAGCAATGCTTGACTTTGAGCCAAGTATGTTGGGATTGCGTTCACTACCCCGAAGCCACAGATGCTGACTAAATAGCTTTACAAAATTTTATTTACTCGCTGAAGTTTATTATCATTGATGATTTGAATTCTCTTGGCACAGACACAGCAGACAGCCGAGGCATTTTGCTGACCCCATGGTTCAAACTGATCATAGAGAATTTTCTATACCAGTGGTGGAGCAGACTTGACCAGATTGAGTCCCAGGCGGACAGAGCTACAATCCACAGATTGGTTTAGATGGTTAGGTCTGATACCTACCACTTCTGACACACAATATTATAATTTTGTCACCTGTGAGGAAATGTTTAAAATGGTATATTATTGTCGTTGCTAGTGTTAACAATTAAACAATATGGAATGAAATTTCAAATCTTTTTTGCCTTAACATAGTCATTTCAGTGTCATTTCCATTGTTTGTATGTTGTTATATTTTCTTGTTGTTGTTTGCTGACGATGGCTTGTTGCTGCAATGTCCTTTGTTTTTTTTGTAATTGTGAAGTGCAAAGCTGCACTACACTTGGCATTCTTTAATTGTTTACAACAGATGTTCTGGAGGGAAATGTGGAGAGAAAGTGTTCAAGAGGAAAACATTACATGTGGGTGGACAACATCAAGAGATAAAATGAAGTAAGCTTGTGTAAACACACTTTAAAGAAGTAGGGCAGAGGTGTTGGAGACTCCTGCAGCCAACCTTTAATGTGAAGGTGGCACTTGATATTTATGATCTTGGTTGTAACTAGTCCAGGAAGTTATATAGTGAGTTGCATGTGACCTCGACGTTACCTCAGGTTTTGAGGACAATTAATATTAAAGGAAACCTAATTGTCAATAATAGATAAGCCAATCAATGAGCAAGTCATACATGAAACAAATGAAAACCACAAATTAATTATGGAAATTATGCAGATGGTCATGATATTTTGAGCACATTATGAGGAGAAATAAACTGGAAAACGTAGTGACAACTGGCAAGATTGATAGGAAACAAGTAAGGAGAAGGCAGAGATATGGAATAATTGGGACAAGAACACAGACCTGATCCAAGATTATGTGGGATAATAAACCGTGACTTCCCACGCTTATCGGGCTGGCACATGATGATGAATTGTCAGTGACAAATACAGATAAATATATTTAGTCGCATACTATCAGGAGTAATAAAAATAATGTTTAACCACATTACACACACTTACATTGAAAATATTAAGTGTTGAGTAGATATTTTTTCCCCCCCACGTATCCTTCACAGGACATTGCAGTCAACACCAGCATGGTTCACCTGCTGTTGATGTCTTGGCAAGTTTTACGTTCAGTAGTTTGCCATTGCTTTCTGAACGACCAGCTCACATACCTCAGTAAGTAACCAGCACGGCGCGATCCGCTGCCAAATCTCGTGCAGCTGTGTTTTTGAGTGAATCTGCTGTTAAGATATCTGGAAATGAGAACAGATAGACCCACCAAAGATTTCATCTTACAGTCCATGCCATGTGACATTGATGATCATTTCTGTCCACAGCCTTCTGTCTCGTGTGCTGCCAGTCATTTCTGAATCTGATGTTCCTTCATGTAACGATGTCAAACTGTCCAGCATCTTCTTACTTGGTCTCCCAATGCCTCTCCTCCCCTCCAACTTTCGCATTGTGATGACATATTCCAGCTTTTCTGTTCTCATAACGTGCCCAAAGAATTTTCTGATGTGAAAAATCAGTTCTCTTTGTGAGTTAACTTCTTTTAAGAAATCTTCATTGCTCTTTCTGTTCATTCACAGTGATCTCATCATTTGTCTTTAAAACCACATCTCCTCAGCGTCCACATAATTCTGTGCTTGTCTGCTAATTGTCTATGATTTGCTTCTGTACATCAGGATTAGTTTAATTTTTTTTCTTGCATATCATTTACAGGACATTGCAGTCAACACCAGTATCTTTGAGCTGTTGTTGATGTCTTGGCAAGTTTTACGTTCAGTAGTTTGCCATTGCTTTCTGAACGACCGGCTCACATACCTCCATAAGTAACCAGTGTGATGCGATCCGCTGCTGAATCTCGTGCAGCCATGTTCCATACGTGGGTATAAGGGATTACGAAGAACATATTTAACCCCTTTCACTGGGAGACTGGCATTAGTTTAATACAGCTCTTAAAAACTCTTTTCCTCATCTTGATTGAGAAGATAAATTGCAGAGAATATTGTTCATCTTGTGAAATGCTGTCTTGGCTTGGGGTATTATACATTGAACTTCCTGAATACATCTCCCACCTGCTGTTATTAAAGTACCCAGATACTGAAATACATTAACTTGCTTCAGATATCTCCCACCTGCTGTTATTAAAGTACCAAGATACTGAAATACATTAACTTGCTTCAGATTGGTTACCAGAGACAGAAGAAACAAATTCTAAACTGAAGACAAGGAAATAAAAACATGAATAGAAAAATTAATAACTGGTTTGGTTATGGTAGTAGGTCATTTTCATTGGATATGGATATCTCCTTAAGTGCTGCAGTCTCCTCCCATAGATCACACAAGGAGAATATGCACAAGGTACAAACTGCATCACCAAGGAGAATCCAAAATTAAGTGTGTCCAGAATCACATATGGTGTAAATCTTCTGTATTTTGGGTAGCTTTTAAAATTGTGGCCTGTTCAGCCTACTCTTTTTCATTTCCAACTACTGAGGAATTTTTTACTCTAGTCTTAGAAGAATATACAAGGGGCTTCTCATAAGTCTTTAGCCTGACTATGAAGGAGTAGGCGGAGAAAATTGAAATTTGGCACAGTGCTTATTCCTTCTCAATGTAGCCACCATCTAAATTTATGCATTTCTGCCATCTCTGCGTGACCTTGAAAAGACCTTCAGAATAAAACAACCTATTTTTCGAACTAAACCAGTTATCACAAGCCAGTATGACATCTTCGTCACTGTCAAGACGATTTCCTTTCAGCTGTTTTTTACGATTTGGTGAATCCAAGTCTCATCTACCGTCCCCATGGTCTTTTACATGTTTTTTCGACCGCCACATGTTGAGCAACTGGCCACAGCAATCAACCCGTGTTTGTTTCTGTTCACATGTCAGCAGGCGCGGGGCACACACTTTTCTCATGTTCAATCTGTTGTGTAAAATTCTAAAAACTACTCTTACTCAGTTTTGCTGAACCCGATATCTCTGCAATTGTCATTTTCCTATCCTGGCCTATGATTTTCTTCATATTTGCATCATTGCACTCTGAGGACGGTCGACCTGGTCTTGGCAAATCTGCAACTTGGGAACGGCCACACTTAAACTGCAAACACCAATGTTTTACAGAAGCATACGAAGAACAGACTTCCTCAAACACTGGTACCATCTCCCTGTGTATTTCTGTAGTAGATGTTTTACCCTGTAACATCAACAATTTTATCACAGTCCTGGCGTCTGATTTCTCCATTGTTCTGATAAACCGTTGGATGTGCAGATCTGGTCAATAGGGTGTGTTGTGCCATGCACCATATTGGGAAAACCAGTTGAGGTGGGAAATTCATAATTCATTTGTCTATTACAAATTGAATGAGCTATACATGTGCCAAATTTCAATTTTCTCTGCCTGCTCCTTCATGGTCAGGCTAAAGACTTATGAGAAGCCCCTTGTATATATCCGATCTACAACCCAGGATCAGGGGAATTAATATATCATATGTTTCCCTATTTTATACAAATTCAGTTCATACCAAAGTCAACTAGACCTGCATGAGCCAGAGATGGACATTGTAATGTCTAAGCCAACCTAGCTTCTAAATTAATAAAGAAATAACTGGAGAAAGGTAGTTCAAGAAACACCTACAGGCAGACATAGCAGAATTATACTGATGGTTAGCGAGAGGTGATTTATTTAGACAAGCTGCTGAGACATCAAAGAAAAGTGACTCATAAACTGCACCATTTCATGGAAGCTGAAATATTTGGTCATATTCAATGTCAAAGTAGCTTGAAAAGGACAATAATGGAAGGTATGATTCTTGGAGAGGCAGGGGCCAACCAGCACAGGACATTGCAGACACTAGAGTGCATGAAGCAGGCAAAATGGCAATAGATTGGGAAGATTTTCGATGGGCTGCATTGAGAGTGACCTTCTACAAAGAACCTGTTGCATGATGGGAATAAGACATTTGCATACTCAAAGCACAATCAGTTAAATAACATGAAAATTGAACATATAGAAATGTGCACATTTAGGAGATGAATTAATAGTAAAACCTGTGCTGTGAGAGATAACATTGACATATTCATGATCTGTGTGCTGTGTGGGAAAAATCAACAGCCTCGACCTTGACATTTGTTGAGGGAGACAGAGCAGTTATAGGTGTATGCTTTGATGTAGATTTCTGACAGTTTATCAATTAGTTTGTGCTGTAGAAGTAATGAAACTATCATCATCATCAAGTGCCATGTGGCTGGCGTAGGCATTAATGAGTCTCCACAGATCTCAGTCTTTGGTTTTCTGGATCAACTCCGTTGTTGACATTCCTCCATGCCACAATCTCAATCCATCCAGCATCATTTCTCTTGATCTGCCCCTGACTCTCTTCCCCTTGATCTTTCCAGTTATCACGATGTTCTCCAATGCCAATTGAACTATGAAAGTATATAATTTGTTGTTAATTCTTAGCAATTAGGTTGGGCAATAGTCATATTTGAACTATGGAAACATTATTATATGTTCTGATTTTTTAGCAATCAGGTGTGCTATAGTCATATTTAACTATGAAAGTGTGATAAATTAGATACACAGATGATACACTCTTGATTGCAGACAATGAACAGGACCTGCAAAATTTAGTAGATGCGGTTGCTGCACACAGTGAACTACTAGGGTTAGAACTGAATTGTAAGAAGACAGATTATGGTCGTCACTAGGAAGGAAGAAATACCACAATGTAATGTACAAGTAAATAGGCATATTCTTAAACAAGTGAATTGGTACAACTATTTCGGAACAGTCATAACACCTGATGGGAGATGCCTTGAAGAGGTTAGAACAAGAATTGCCATGGCGAAGGTAGCCTTTTGCAAGATGAAAAACATACTGACCAATAAAAAGATATCAATTGAAATGAGAAAAAGAGTGTTGAAGTGCTACATAGAACCTGTACTTTTATATGGATGTGAAGCGTGGACAATGAGCAGGCAAGCTGAAAAATATCTGATGGCTGTGGAAATGTGGTTTCTGAGGAAAATGCAAAGAATACCATGGACAGATAGAAAAACCAATGAACAAGTCCTTCAAGAAACAAATGAAGATCATAAACTGATTAGAAACAATTAGACGTAGACAGTCACATTTTTTTGGGCATGTTATGAGAAGAAATTAATTGGAGAACTTGGTGACAACTGGCAAGATCGAAGGGAACAGACCAAGGGGAAGACCAAGAATTAAATATCTGGATGGCTTGGCCACATGGCATGGTCGAGACAGAAACTCTGAGCTGATCCACGACTCTGGTGATCAAGTGAGATGGCAGAAAATGACCACCCACGCTTATCGGCATGGCACATAATGGATGGATGGGATAAATTATACTGATTTTTTAGCAATCAGATTGTGCTGTAGTCATATATGAAATGTAGAATTATCATTTATCAGCACACATTCCTGATTTCTTACCAATCAGCTCTTCATAATACATTTGTTTCCTGGCAAGTGTTTTGTGTTGTTTTTGTTTTGTCATCCAAGTTAATTTTTAAGGAAGTTCACATTGTTCATATTTATAATATTTAATCTAAATTTGCTGATTTTCACAATTCTCTTAGCAGTTGTTAAAGCAGTGGTTTACACAGGAATGTGATTCATTATTGATATAATTACTTATATTGGAACAGACAGATGATGAGAAGTGAAATAAGTAGAACAGCAATAAAGGTGTAAAAATGCAATGGGATAATAATCATCATCTTCCAATTTCACCATCAAGCATCATGGAGAGGAATAGTTAACATTTCAGGTTCCCAGTGGGTGGTACTGGATAGTGTCATTCCAAGTGATTGCATGTCTTTGATGTCATCAATCCATTATTTTTCTCCGGCGTCTTCTTGCTCTTGTATCTGATCTCCTTTGATGTGATAGTGCTGTTAGTTGATGGTGTTACATTCTAACGAGATGGCCGAACCATTTGATCTTCTGCCTTTCAATATATATATGGCATAAGATGTTGTGGTTAAAGCGTTTGTCAGCACACAAACTATAATACAACTGATACAACTAATAATCTACAGACACCAGCCAAGTACGTGTTGTACATTTGTCATGTAGTTGTATCAGTGTCTGCTTGTTGTATGTGTGCAGGCAAGGGCTCTAACTGCAACACCCATTCTGTCACTTGTGTTTATGTTCTTGTAAAGCTTATCAGTAACACTTATCATGCCCATTGATCTAAACTGAATTTAGTAATGTTCTAAACTTCATGTCGTGTAACACTATTATTAACTGATTCAGTGCCAAACAAAGAGAGGGTTTGAACCAGACATAGTACACAATCTAATGAACAAGTATTATAATGTAAATTTCCGTACACTAAGCATTACAATTCCGGAAGAACCCACAAAACAAAACAAATAACATGTCATCATGTCCAATTAGTGGGTCACATTTGGCGATATATTATCCTTTGTCACTGAGTCAGTTAATGAACTCAGCTCTCAGCTTCCTCTAAAAACACAGGCACTGGTAAGCAAACGCAGAAATAATAACAAATTTTATGTAAAGTGATGAAAACATACGTTTATTATGGTAACAATATGTATAACTCATTTTGCTTTATTATCCACAACCAGCAGAAATTTATTAAAATGTTGCCACTTGCAAGATACTAGTACAGGATATTCAACATTAGAGGTGAACGGAAATTTAAAAAAAACATCTAAAATAATCATGTAAATGCATAGCTTGCTACATAAAACATACACACAAACCCATGCTAATGTTATATATGTGTAATGGAACAGACTCTATTTTACTGTGGTTGGCTAGTCAAACATATGTACCTTATATAGGTAAATAATGAAACAGTTACCAGGCTATATTGTTAGCAATATAATTTTCCCGATGGATGTACATTTACAAAATGTAATGATAATTATTTATACTGTGGATATTTGATTTGACTTAGAAACTCCTGATTTCAGCAAAATAAATATTTTATGTAACTAATGTCTTGATGGAATTTCTAAAAATGATGTCCTCAGTGTACAACAGACGGTATTGCACTTATTTTCTCTATATATAAATATTACATGGAAGCCCAACCACCCATGTATGGATTGAATGTGATTAATCATGGTTTTTCACATGACTTGCTGATGTAGACAACCATCTCGCTCCACAGCCCTCGTCCTCAAAAGTTGTTTATTAATTCACGTATTGATATCTCTTTATGTTGTGTTGCCAGATTAACAATCTTTTCTTTCTACTATTCACTATTCGTTTCCCATACAGCTTCATAAAGTGCCAAATATAGACATACATTCTCATTCATGTTATACCTATTCTTCTACGTTATTGTACATAATGTATACTTTGTTAGCAAGAACTAGATGGTACAACACTTCATTTCTTGTTGTTTTCAACCCCAAAGCTACTGAGTTGTCCGCCGTTGATAGACATATTTTCATAATGATGATGACAAGGAAAATAAGTATTTACAGCTGATGAGATATCATAAGAGGGGTTAAAACATTACGGTGAACACACTGCTTTATTGTAATGCTCTGATGTGCCTTATTCTTAATCTACATTATGATATAAGCATTAATTATACATGGCAGACTATACTTCGACATTACTGACACATAAAATCTACATTAGATTGTCAAGCTCTAAGCATTCATTATACATGACAGACTATACTTCCACATTACTGACACACAAAATCTACGTTAGATTGATTAAATCTAAGCATTCATTACAAATTGTAGATTAAACTTCTACATTATTGACACACATAACACACATGAGTGTGATTAGATCAAAGTATTCATTACAGATGGAAGACTACACTTCTAAATTAGTCACCCTCAGAATTCATTTAATCTTTATTGAGTGTTCAAATTTAAGTTTGGTGCGCACAAAACCTACTTTATTTTGCTAGGATTCAAACTCTGAATGGGAGTCTTCATGGCGAGGTCAAGCTGACTGGCAGGTGTTCCAATAGGCATGTGGTTGTATCCAGACTCAGTCATTTGATTAATGAATTCAGTATTTTTGGATTCCCCTGGGGGTCGTTGCAGGGGCTACAGAGTTTGAGCTCTGTGCAAAGCTGCTAACAGACTGCTTCGTGGAAAGAGACTGAGCCATATGGGATGAATACTGATACAATAAAGTCATATGGGATCAATCCTGTTACAATAAAGTTGATCCCTTGTTGCTTTACAGCCTTCTTCCTGCATTACATGCAGTGTTATACTAAACTTTAGCTTTCCAAAGTTGATACCAAACCTTGATATTTGTGTCCCAACTTATGACCCACTGTCCAAATCTTGCAACTTGTGTCCCAACTTATGACCAACTATTCAAGCTTTACTACTTAAAGTGCCCTAGCTGTGTGACTGACTATCCCAACCGATGCTGCTTGTGCCCTAACCATTGACATACTGTAACTTCTGTCTCAATCACATATTTATGAACAGATTTCTATAATTGTACGTTAAGTACTTGCCATGCTTGTGAACTACACAGCAGTATACATAATATATGTTTTAGGAGGTCAGCATGGCTGAATAGATAAGAACTCGTATTCTTAAACATCCGGTGTGCTGATGCCGAGATAAGGTGTTCAGCCCTTACACCAGACGGTTGGAATAAAATGTTGATTACTTGTCCTTGACTTGGGGACGAAAATTAAAGAAACTCTGAAGGTGGAGTGCGTTTGCCTGGTGGCGAGGGACACTGGTAATAGGGAAAAGCTAATCCACATGCAAAATTGAGTTTAGTTCTACTGGACGTAGAGTGTGTGGACTACGATTGAATTCAAAGCTAGTGAGCGCCAAAAAACATTTTTTATTGTTTAAATGCCAGCTGTAATATATATATATATATAAGGAGGAAATGCTGCAAAATGAGAAGGAGAAGAAGCAAAAGGAGGAAGTGGAATACTAGGAGTGGTTGAAGAAGAGGAAGCGGTTAAAGAGATACATGTACATACACTGCCTTCTTCTTGTTATTCTTGGTCCTCTGAATGTCCTTCTTCCTCATCTCCTTCAATCACTCATTTATTCCACTTCCTCCATCTCCTCCTCATTTCATTGCATTTCCTCCTCCAAATTCTTCTGCTGAGTCTTCTTCTGGTTTCTTTCCTTCATATGCTTTGCCAATTAGCATAGATGAACCCGTCTCTCCTCACCATATGCTGTTGACTGCTATTTACATTCTACATAGCAATAGCATTTCTTGCCATTGCATAAATGTGTAGTGTCTATTTTCCCTGCTGCTATGTTGTTGATAGCATTTCTTGTCTTTATATAAGTGTTTAGTATCTCTTCTACATGATGCTATTTCGCTGATAGCATTTCTTGCTCTTATGTTTAGTATCACTGCTACCTGTTGCCATTTGATCTCTATAAAGTAATACATCGAGTTCTTACAATCTTTATATTTATTATTAATGTTATTCTGTTCCCTCTTATGGTGTTGAGTCCAAGAACAGTTTTCTGGACAGAACTGTTGTCTAGACCTGCTTCGATGATATATTTGTTGCTTCTGCTGTTCCAGCGCAGAATGTTGGGTGGCAGTCACCAAACCCGACACCCCACATTTTGCCAACTGCTTCGGGCAGAGGAGTGCGATTGGGAGGATACAAGCCTTATCCTAGTGCGAGGATACTAGCTGCCATGGCTGGGCAGGCTAATGCCCTAAGCCTTGGTTGGCAACTTGTCTAGGATGGAAGCTCCGACAGGTAGACAGTTGAATTTTTGCTTTGCTGATTCGGCAGCTTTTGCAGCTTGTCTTGTTCCAGATGTATTGGTGTTACCTTTGTTCTTGAGTAATCTAGGCAGACCCAGAGCATTCATACAGCATGGTCAACACCTGGCCTCTACAATTTAGCCCAGGCTCTGTATTGTGGAGTGGTATGGCTCCAGCCCTGCTCCCCACTATGGGTTGTAGTTATTATGCCATTATTAAGCACAATGTAATAAACTTTCCTGTGTCAAGATGGCAAGATACCTGCTAGCTGTACTGTTCAGCTATGCCATAAATCCATTTCTTGCAGGGTAAGCCTCTAGCTGTCTTTCTGCTGTTTTTTAACATCAAATCTGGCCGCATCTATTCCTTCTTATCATGACATGACTAAAAAATCTTGAGTGCATCTTTTGATGCTTGTGGCAAATTATATCTCATGCAGAACACACATTGGTAATGGAGAACATTTTTCGTTTTCAAACACAGTACTGCTGTTCGTCTATTAACAGAGTAACAATTTCAGTACTTAACTGTAAGAAATATTGGTGGTTGATAATTAGAAATACCCCCGCTAACATCATCATCATCATCATGAAGTGGCTTGTCATGTGCACAACTCTCCTCCCCTCCAATTGTATGCATGTATGTATCTGTATGTGTTGCGGGTGCATTAGTGTAATCATAGGAGGTTACGTTGATGTCGGACGAGGGTTCAATATCTCAGTTCATTGTCTGCTAAATGAGGGGGGAGACTGGCCACCTATGCTTCCATGCATTCAGGACTACAATATGTGATATTCCTACACTTCACAGACCCATAGTATATATATATACCCCCCTATTGTTTACTCTTGTTTCTTCTTCTTCATACATCCATTTGATAATGACCTTGTGGTCTGTATTCTATCCTAAAGCTCTGGTTTCCTACAGCAAATTATTGCAGTAAGTCAGATTGATAAAATTCATATGTTCAGCAAGTATCATTTGTTCAATTATTTTGGTGGTGCCTTTTGTCCTGTCAGCTATTGATCTATTGTCCACCCACGCGATTGCCAATCAAATTAAGCTAAATTTTGTTATGACTTGATTTGTTTAACTAATTGACATGGTTGAATCTGCTATTCTCTTTTACAGGATGGGGGATTGATGTCTTCAAAAACATTCAGCTCAAATAAGCAGGACAGAGTGATCACACAGACATATACAAACAAGCAAAGGCCGCCGTAAGCGCGCGTGAGCTTCCACTTGTTGATGCCCATGGACATGACCAAGAAGAGGACTGTGGCTAGAAGGGTCAGAGTTGAGTAGGTGAGTCCACCACTGTCAATCTTGACGCTGCCGTTCTCAGAGATGATGCACTCTATCAACCAAGGCAGACCGAGACACATCAGGATGTCAAACACATTACTGCCTAGGGTGTTGGACACCGCCATGTCCCCATAACCTGCAGACGTTCAAATAAAAACAAATTTGACTGAGATGCGAGAATGATGGGAAAATACACATTGTCACAGTGAATGTCTGCACCAAGGTCATTATTAATGGAACAATTAAAAACGAAACAATAATAGGTATATTAACTAATTATGTGTCATGGGATGATATGAGGGTTAGTTAATAAGTAAGTCACAGATGGATGTAGAAAAATAACTAAATAAAAATATGATAACAACTTGAAACCAGTTTATTTTTATACATACATTGTCCCTTTATTTCTCAACATAATTTCCACAAACATTGATGCATTTATCTCATCGTTTTATCAGTCCTCCCAAACTGACTGCATAGAACTGCGTGTTCTGTTTTCTAAACCACGTTTTCATTTCACTTTCAACTTCGGCGTCATTCGCAAAATGTCTCCCGCCATGGTGGGCTTTCAATGTTTATGCTGACAAATGTTTATCCCGTAAAGCGGTGAATAGCTGGGTAGAAAACGTTACGAGGGCGAGTCAATAAGTAAGTCACACAGTTCTGTGGGATGGCAGGTAAATGAAAACAAAGCATGCAGTTCTATGCAGCCGGTTTGGGAGGACTGATAAAACGATGGGATAAGTGCATCAATGTTGGTGGAAATTATGTTGAGAAATAAAGGGACAATGTATGTATAAAAATAAACTGGTTTCAAGTTGTTATCATGTGTAGTTATTTTTCTACAGCCATTTGTGGGTTACTTATTGACTTATCCTCGTACATCGTCTTATTCAAACTTCCAGTAACTGCCATGAGCTTATAAATCAAATTATAGTTAAAATATCAATATAGTAGTTTCCCCTATACAACCCCCTTTAATTGTATATATAATAGAACATGTCTGCTACCATATAATCAACTTTTAAGTCATAATTGTGACACACCCCTACTTCCCATCTTCCGTCATTGATGTATTTTTTTGGCACTGTATCTGAACGAAACAGCACAAGGAGTGCTTCCGTGACCTGTGCCCAATCCCGGAGACAGCAGCAAACTGCTTTTGTAGACAACACATAGTCATGGTCATATAATTGCTGCTTTCAGACTAACTGAAGGAATGCCCGCTTTTTAGGTAAATCATGAATATTCATTGTTTTTTTGTATTTAGCTCTCGTCATGAGCTCCACACAGTCATCAGTAGGGTTCTCATGGAGAGAACCAAACAAATAATTCAAATATCATGAATCGAGAGGTGAGAGAAAAACGCTGGCACTGTCATCCTTATAGAAACGCTGAAAATAGTAAAAGATGGGGTGCACAATATACGTATTTTATCTCTAATCACACTTGTAGATAGAAACACACATGAGACGTAGTAAATATATAATCTATAATCTCACTACCACGGACAGACAGAAAAAACAATGACCAAGTACCACAGGAGACAAATGAAAATCGTAGCTGATTAGAGAAATTAGACGAAGACAGTCAAACTTTTTTTGGACATGTTATGAGAAGAAATGGATTGGAGAACTTATTGACAACTGGCAAGATCGAGGGGAACAGACCAAGAGGAAGACCGAGAGGAAAATACCTGGATGGCTTGGCCACATGGTATGGACGAGACAGGAACACTGGGCTGATCCACGACTCAGGTGATCGAGTGAAATGGCGAGTCATGACCGCCTACACTTTCCGGCATGGCACATGATTGATTGATTGAATCTCACTTGTAGACAGAGACATCCATGAAATATATCATTCCTAATCTCTCATGCAGATAGAAACACTCACGAGGAGCACTAAATATATCCCGTCTAATCTCACTTTTAGATAGAAACACCCATGAGAAGTACAACGTATGTCATCTCAAATAACAGCTCCAGTAACAATGAGTTTTTTTGTGTGGTTTTTTGCATATCCTTTACAGGACATCGCTGTCAACACCAGCATCATTCAGCTGTATGTTGATTTCGTGGCAAGATTACGCTCAGTAGTTTGCCATTGCATTCTGAGCGGCCGGTTCACATACCCCGTAAGTTACCGATGCGATTCGAACCACTGCTGATTCAAACCGTCATCACGTTACCGACGAGAGTATACGAGATTACGGAGAAAAGTCATAACCTCTAAGCCACAAAGCCGGCAACAATGAGTTGGACACAGGGGATTTAAGAGAATGCGCTAGGCAGGGAAACTGCCGAAGGATAGAGCACCTTTCCTGCGTGTTGTGATGAGAGCGATGTTCTGCAAAGAACATGCTACATGATGATAGTGTTGCGAGTTTATAATATGTGTAAATAATAATCAGACCAGTTCATTGTACTGAAACTGTGGACATACCATCTCGAGCTACGAACACACTGGACAGACAATCTGGCACACTGGTTCCCGCTGCAAGCAAGGTCAGACCCATCACAGTGTCGGGTACGTCCAGAGCATCACCTGCAATACAGGCATTTGACACAGAGTAGTTCATGATATGGATAATAACTACAAACAAGGCAACTTGTAGATATGTGAATAGTCTGTATCATACAGTAAGCGATATGTACATGCACATTATAACAAAATAACTGACAGTGTTTAGGAAGTAAAGAGACAGTCGTTTTTATAAATAATTAGGAAGAGGCTGGAAGTAACGACCCCACATTGTGCCAACGGCTTCGGGCGAAGGAGCGCAATTGTAAAGGTACAAGCCTTATCCTGATACGAGGAAATGCAACGTAGACTAAATGCAATGGCAGGACAGACCAGGCCCTATGCCTTGGTCAGGAACTGAACTAGGATCGAAGCTGCTGACAGGCGGACAATTAGAGCATTGATTTGCTGATCCGGCAACTTCTGCAGCTTGTCTTGTTCCAGATGTATTGGTGCTACCTTTCCTCTGGAGTAAATTAGGCAGGCCGACAGAGGGATCATGCTGTATGGGTAATACAAAGTCTCTACAATTCAACCTAGGCTATGTGCCGTGGAGAGGTTATTGCTCCTTTTTTTAAAAAGGCACTTTGTAACAAATTATTGTTTGTCAAGATGGCAAGATGCCAGTATGGAAGTAACGGAGATTTGGCTCCTTGAACTGCCAGGGTAATTAGCAACGATTGCCCGAAAAAAGGTTAATAAAAGTAGAACATTATATAGAACTATAAGAAAGATACCAACAGCGTTCTTTGTTCAGGTATTGGAAAACGATGTAAAGATAAGTGGGAAAATAGGCTGAGGTAGAAATGCTATGTGGACTGAGACAGTGGCATGAAAGGATACCATCAGCAGAATCGATCCAGAACATCAAGGACCGAGGTCTGTGGAGGGGGATGAACAGTTGGCAGAGTATATGATCATGCTTGTATGCTGCTACATGTAGAACACGAATACACAATTTTTAGCAAAATATAGTAATCTACAGTAAAAGTAAAGGTAGACCCATGGCAGATACTGCCGTTGGAGTGTGAAGTGGTATTCATGCACATATTCTAGACCAGTGGTTCTCAACCGGTGGGGAATCCCCCCCCCCACCCCAGGGGGGAATTTTAGGGTTTCCAGGGGAGGGGGGGGGAATTAAGATTATTTCAAGATCGCGTTAATACAAGAACCGATTACTTGATATTGTTTTCGCTCCATACTTTACGGTTCTTTACTTCTCGTTCTTCTGAAATTCGTTTTATAACATAGGTAGACCTACAAATCACATTTTATGTAGACGTCTAGACTTGTTCTAGTATGTGTTATTAAATTTAGCTACCATTTTTATGTATACTGTGTGTAGGGGCGGGGGGGGGGGTATAGGGAGGAAATACGAAAGGGGTGGGGATGACATTCTCAACATATGGTGAAGGGGTGCAAGGGCCAAAAAAGGTTGAGAACCACTGTTCTAGACCACGACTTAATGATGTGGCATGGACAATTTCCCCCAGCCGCCTTTCATTCCCAGAACATTCTGAAAATTATATTGCACCCATTTTATGCATTTGACTCATTGAACTCTTTACTCCATTGACTCATTTTAACTCATAGAACTCTTTACTCCAGATGAAACAACTGACCCACAGGGAATAAATGAACTTCTATTTGCAGATGATCAGTGCCTGTTTTACAGCGATGAGGGCAGACTACAAAATCATATTACTAATCTGAGTTCAACCTGCAGCAGATACAATATGAGTATAAACACAGCCAAAACCGAAGTAATGCAAGTTAGCAGATCGCCAGGCCCACTAAATATACAGATAAATAACACACCTCTGAAACAAGTTAAAGAATTCAAATACCTTGGAAGTATGATCACAGAAGATGGCAGATTAGACAGAGAAATTGACATCAGATGTCAAAAAGCTAGTGCACTTACATATCAACTATCACCCTTACTGAAACATCCAAACATACCCATGTCCGCAAAACGACAGATAATAAACAGCATATTCACACCAACCCTATGCTACCAATCTCAAACCTGGACTTTATCCAAATTACACCTTCGCAAAATCAACACCTGCGAAATGAGATGCCTGAGGAGAGCTGCCAACTTAACAATCCGAGACCGAGTAAGAAATGCTACTATCAGACAGACTGTGGGATCAACACCTTGTGCCACATTTATTGACAGACAGAAGATCAAGTGGTTTGGCCATGTCATTAGAATGCAACATCAACAACTACCATCACTGGCCTTACATCAAAGATCATCTGCGACGAGACCACGAGGACGTCCAAGAAGAAAATGGATTGACGACATCAGAGACATTGTACAACCTCACGGAATGACACTATCCAGTGCCGTCCACCGGGCGCTGGAACGCAAATTATTCCTCCCCACGACGCTTGACGGCAGAAGTGGAAGATGATGATGATGATGATGATGATGATGATGATGATGATGATGATGACTCATTGATTAAATGAATATGCCCAGGAAGACCGAAATGGGCGGGGCTCGATTGCAGTGGGTGGAGTCAAATGAAAAAGACCTAGGCTGGCAAAAACATCATTTTAGTGCTAGATCATCCTAGTGTAAGAGGAAATGAACAAGCCGATAGACTTGCTGGGTGGGGCTATTGTCGTAAGCGTGCGAGCAATGGACCTGACTGATATGCTGAATGCCATCGGAGAAGCAGAGCGATTAAACGAATCAAGCGTTGACTGTCAGTCTGCCACCTTGCCCAGACTGTGAGAGCATCGAGCCAAAAAGAATGAAGCCAGACAAGAACGCTAAGGAAAGGACCAAAGGAAAATAGTCAGCTAACACAGAAATGGTGTAGTGGACTGCCACACTTGGAGGCAGAAATGGAGGATCAGAGTACTTGTGTGGTGAGGATGATCTGTCGACTAACTAATTAGCTAACCGACCGACCAACCACCCAGCCAGCTAACTGACTGACTGACTGGTTAACTGAGTGACCGACCGATCGACCGACCAGCAACCAATCAACCAACCAACCAACCAACCAACCAACTAACTAACTAACTAACTAACCAACTAACTTACTAACTAACTAACGAACGAACGAAAGAATGAACCAACTAACTAACTAACTAACTAACTAACTAACTAACTAACTAACTAACTAACTAACTATTTAAGTAACTAAATAACTAACGAACGAAATAATGAACTAACTAACTAACTAACTAACTAACTAACTAACTAACTAACTAACTATTAAACTAACTAACGGACTAACCAACCAACCAACTAACTAACTAACTAACTAACTAACTAACTAACTAGCGAATCAACCAGCCAAACAAACAACCAAGCAACTAAGTGCAGCTTTCCGCTGGATGGAGAATACGATACACACACACATCGTGATTATATCTGACTCAGAAAACATGCTGAGGAAGGTGAGGACAGGCAAGCTTCGGGCAGAGTGGCTTGCTTCGCTTCGGAGGTCACGGGTGGCAAGCATCGCTTGGATCTTTTCTCTGGGGCATGCCGGTGTGCTGGGGAATGAACAGGCGGACATATTGGCTGGCTCTGCAAAACTTGGTGGAGTATTGATACATGACAAGGCAGATGTGGTTGCGGCCTTGTGGGAGCACGTGTACACCTCGGAGGAGCAAATGGGTCACCATGGTCTGGTAAGAATGAGACAGCGAGTAGTGACGAGGGGATCTGGCCGACGCTCGACGCTCAGAGGAAAGGTGAGACGGACATATAATCAGATTGCTACTGTTACCATTGGTGTTGGAACTCTTCGCTGGCTGCTGAGGATGGGGACGGAGCGCTTATGAGAATGCCCCGAATGCTGTGATATCGGTTCCTAAATCAATCAATCAATCAAGCAACCAACCAACAAAGTGAAAGACAGCACACGCGTATGTCTCACCTGCTATTGTCACCATCCAGACCATGATGTACGTGAGGCCACTAATCCACACAACGGACATGGTGAAGGACAACAGGTAGAGGCGCGACCAGATGCCTGGCCGGCGACTGTCCGGCACTGAGATGTACAACAATGCCCGAATTGGACACATGGCCACCCACAGTATGCGCAGGAAAAAATTATCAGGGATTTTCCACACGGATTCGAACTCAGACACCGTCACTGGTTATAAGATAGTTAAAAAGAATATAACGATATAAATTTCAGTTACGTATGTTTGTTATCATCATCATCATCATCATCATCATCATCATCATCATCATCATCATCATCATCATCATCATCATCATCATCATCATCATCATCATCTGTAGAACGTTATATAATATTTTTTGTTGTTGCGTATCCCTCACGGGACGTTGCAGTCAACACCAGCATTTTTCAGCTGCTGTTGATGTACTAGGCAAGTGTTACGTTCAGTAGTTTGCCATTGCTTTCTGAACGACGGGCCCATACCAGCACGTTATAACACAACGCGACACGGTCTGCTGCACAGATCGGTCGCAGCTGAGCTTCGAACGCCTGGTACCCGGCTCACGAACCGCTTTCGCAAGCCTTTAGCCACAGAGCCGGTATATAATATACAACGATATTATTACAGTTAATTATGTTTGTTTTCATCATCGTCACCATAATAATCAACTTCATCATCGTATGATTATCCTCCACCACCCTCCTCTCTTCATTCTTCCTCTTCTTTTTCTCCTCCTCCTCCCACTACTACTTCCTTTCCACCCCTTTAACTCCTGCTACTCTTTCTCGTCCTCCTCTTCCCCTCCTCTTTCCTCTTCTTCCTGCTCCACATCCTTCTCTCCTTCCTCTGAGGGTTGAAAGATTGTGTAAATAAGACACAAGGACACTTCTCGGAAGCATATGAAGCATCAAAGATCAGCGCGGCCGAGAAATGTAACACAGTAGCTCTTAAACTTCCTTGCGTTTTCGGCCGGGTAGTGGGTTCAATCCACATACCAGTCGGTTGGATTTAAATGTTGACTTCTCATCCTGCTCCACATCCTTCTCTCCTTCCTCTTAGGGTTGAAAGATTGTGTAAATAAGACACAAGGATACTTCTCGGAAGCATATGAAGCATCAAATTCAGCGCGGCCGTGAAATGTAACACAGTAGCTCTTAAACTTCCTTGAAATGACGGCCGGGTAGTGGGTTCAATCCACATACCAGTCGGTTGGATTTAAATGTTGACTTCTCATTCAGAAAGAATGACAAACTACTGAACGTAACATTTTATCGTTTAGGAAAGGACAAACACTATAAAATAAACGAATATGTGACGAAAATGAACGCTGCCACTACATATGATGTTTAGCGGCATGACAGCACCATGTTAATAGTGCGACTGTCATTATTTGACAGAATTGTTGTCCAATCTTTTTGAAGTGCTTGCTGAGAACATCGTCTATTTGTGTTCCAGGTTTCCTCGTGATCCGTTGTTATCTCCGATGTTCAAAGGAAATGTAACATTTGCAACTGCTCACTTTATTCGTGTTCATTCTTTCCTCGTTTTATGAATGATCATTTTTCTAAATAGTTTTTATTGAAAGAGCACTTTCTCTTCATTATTTTGGAAATATGTTAATATGATGTAAAATATCTGTCAATTATTATCACCAATAAAATATTAACACGGCATTCATTTTACCAGACACGGAGATCACGTTATGAAATGCGTACAACTTAGCTTATAATTACTCGTATTTTTGTACACGCTGTAACCGATAGAAACCGTCCAACATACAGACAATGAAAACGAAACGGCTGAGGACATTTGAAGTATTCAAATTAACAGCTTTACCAACTCAACATCGAAAAATGGTTTGATTTAATTATATTTATCATTTGACGGGGGGGGGGGGGGGGGAAGATAAATTAGCGTCCCGATAACATTCTTTGGGACAGTAAATTATGTCAGAAAAACACCGTGACGGTCCCGGTTACCTATGGAGCCATGTCTTCTTAGTCTCGTTCCTTTCTTCTTCTTCTGCCGCCGCCGTTGCTGCTGCTGCTGCTACTGCTGCTGCCGCTTCTTCTTCTTCTTCTTCTTCTTCTTCTTCTTCTTCTTCTTCTTCTTCTTCTTCTTCTTCTTCTTCTTCTTCTTCTTCTTCTTCTTCTTCTTCTTCTTCTTCTTCTTCCCCCTCCTCCTCCTTCATTGAGGTGAACATCGTTCACCCGGTGCGTCGTGACCTGCCAGTTATCACGCCACCTTTTCTCCAACCACGGATTTCCCTCATCCTGACCGCAAGTCGTCTGAGCAAATAGCCATTCCATTTCCAGTCTGTTATGCGTGTTAGGATATTGATTATATCTACGTGATTGCTCCTCCATCTTGCCATTTATGTTTGCAAAGACAGCTCTGGTAATTTGCCGAACAGATTGTATAGGAAACACAGAGGTCATCACGGCCTTATGAATAAGAACGCGCGTTCTTAAACATCCGGTGTACTGATGCCGAGGTAAGGGTTCAGCCAGTACATAGGACAGTTTGACTAAAATGTTGACGTCTCGTCTTTGATTTGGGGACGTAAATTACAAGTACCTCTAAAGTAGAAGTGGATTCCCGCTTGAAGGCGAGGGACATAGGTAATAGGGAAAGTTAATCCACACGCAAAATTCAGTCCAGTGCTACTAGAACAGTGGTTCTCAACCGGTGGGGAATTTCCCCCCAGGGGGGAACTTTAGGGTTTCCGGGGGGGGGGGAAATGAAGATTATTTCAAGATCGCGTTAATACAAGAGGTTTTTCCCTTCATACTTTACTATTCTGTACGTCTCACCCCTTCTAAAATTCATTTTATAAAGTAAGTAGACCAACAAATCACGTTTTATGTGGATGTCTAGACTTGTTTTGGTATGTGCTTCCATTATTACGTATACTGTGCAGGGGCAGGAGCGGGAGGGGGGATTTTAGGTAGGAAATACGAAGGTGGGGGAATGACGTTCTGAAAATATGGTGAAGGGGGGGCATGGGCCAAAAAAGGTTGAGAACCACTGTACTAGAAGTAGTGTGTATAGACTGCGCATGAATTTAAAGCCAGCGCGCGCAAATAAATAAATAAATAAATACATAAATACATAAATAAATAAATACATAAATACATAAATAAATAAATACATAAATAAATAAATAAGGAAACATTGCAGTTTTGGCAATTTTAAACAAATCTGGAAATTAAAAAAAAAAACTGAAGCAATTACAATAGAGAACATTTACGTACAATGAAAACAAAACAACGAAATAATTATAGCCAGTAGGTACATTTAAAAGTTAGTTACATGTCCTTTATCATGACGTCGTAAACGTTTTCGATAATAGTAGATGAATGAAAGCTACACACTAATTCAGATAAAATAAATAACCAAATAACTATCTTGTATAACAAAGTAACATACATCATCATCGCCATCATCATCATCATCATCATCATCATCATCATCATCATCATCATCATCATCATCATCATCATCATCATCATCATCATCATCATCATCATCATCATCATCATCATCATCATCATCATCATCATCATCATCATCATCATCAACGGCATCATCATCGTCATCAACATCATCACTATCAGTAGCAGCGATAATAAGTATTTCAGTACTGGACTGGTCATGACGTTTCATGGTTAGTTTCCATAGGTGTCTATCTTGTACAGGTCACTTTCATTCCGCGTCTGTCGTTCCACGTATAGGGTCACTAATACAACTATCCATGCCTTCTTAACAAAACTTTTCCTTGGTCTACGGTTTGTTTTTTATCCAACATTTTGCCTTCTAACGCTTTCTTTGATTTTGTTTCATGTCTTAGAAAAATAACATAGGCACGAGATGGACGACAGGCGCGCTACCTTAGTTGATAGCGAACTGCGCTAGTAATGCACAGAAGGACGCGGTTTCAACACCTGGGCTGGTCGCTTTCCAGAGTAAGAGAAAGATTGGCCACCTATTCCTTCTGGCTCTCATTCCTACAACGTGTGATGACGCTATGACATTTCAGTCGCATAGCAGGAAACTACTTCTGAGCAAATTATGATCAAAGTTATGAGATGGGTGATCATCTACCACCAGACAGTAGATAGAACGACTGAGACGATTTCTGTGTGATATCTATAACCATCTACAACCATGGTCAGGCTGCGAGAACAGCAAGTTAAAAGAGGTGTGGCCAAACAAGAACACTACGCAGGAAACCATAGAAGATTAATAAACGAACACAGAACTGGTGTCGTGAGCCGCTACACGCTGCGGGATTTGCTTAGGAGGGGATCCTTGCACTTATGACTGCATGGTTCGATGTGCAATGAGGATGATCTGTTAACCAACCAACTAACCAACTATGTGATATTATATAACCAAAGGAATACTTAACTATGTATAACACAAGATTATCAGTGTAACATTTCACAACTGTATGATAGACAGAACTTCATTCAACATACCGTGGAAACTTATACATCATATGTTGACAAATGATATCTATTTTACATTAAATACAAAATAGATACGTATCTCTACATTCTATATGATAATCAGTATAAACGCTCACAACTATATGATAGGCAGTATTTCATACTGATTATCATATATCATATAGTTAAGTATCCATGTTATGTATAATTTAACATAGATGTCATTTTTCAACATATGTTATATTAATTTATAAAGTACATTGAAAGAATTTCTGTCTATCATATAGTTGTAACTGTTTATATTCATTGTTATATGTTATATATACAGTACTTAAGAATTCGGTGAAGGAAGTTCTGTCTATTAAACAGTTGTGAATGTTTATACTGACTGTCATGTTATATATACTTAACTTATTCAGCGCCAAGCAAAAAGTAGCTAATGGTCAAACATGGTATTCAATCAAATGAACAAGTATTATAATGTAAATTTCCACTCACTGCGCATTGAAATTGCGGAAGATACGATGAAACAAAACAAATAACACGATGCCCCTAGTAAGGCGATATATCACCCTTCTATTCAATAAGGAGGTCACATTTGCTGATGTATTGCCCTTATGTTACTGTATCAGTTAAGTATTCATGTATATTAAAGCAATGGTTAATTGGTTTTATTTAGTCCTATAGCATCTTCATGTTTGGGTTGTTTTGATGGAGAACATTTGATTTTCCTGACTGTTCAAATGTTTGCCAATTGTATGTTCTAGTTCAGAATAATTCGTTTCCTACAGCACACACAATTTTTGTCGTCATTTATTAATTCTTCTTCATCATCATCATCATCATCATCATCATCATCATCATCATCATCATCATCATCATCATCATCATCATCATCATGTGCCATACCGATAAGCGTGGGCGGTCATGTTTCGCCATCTCACGCGATCACCAGAATTGGGGATCAGCTGTGTTCTTGTCTCGACAGTGCCATATGGCCAAGCCATCAAGCTATTTACTTCTTTGCCTTCCCCTTTCTTCCCCTAAATCTTGCCAATTGTCAAGTTCTCAAATTTATTTCTTCTCATAACATTGCCATAAAACTGTGACTGTCTGCATCTAATTTCTCTCATCAGTCGTCACTTATAGATATGATATATATGGTATCATTGTCATCCTTAGTGTCGGGTCATCATTGGTGTCAGATATGACTGAGCTACCGTATAACAGTAGACGGTACTACCTGCTTTCTGTTAGCGACGAACGTTGGGAGGCGCTTACCAAACCCGATACCCCACATTGTGCCAACGGCTTCGGGCGGAAGAGCGCAACTAGGAGGGTACAAGCCTTATACTGGTGCGAGGAAATGCAAGCTAAAGACAAAATGTCATGGCAGTGCAGACCAGGCCCTAAGCCTTGGTTGGCGGCTGGTCTAGGATCGAAGCTCCGACAGGCGGACTGTTAGAGCATTGCTTTGCTGATCCGGCAGCTTCTGCAGCTTGTCTTGTTCAAGATGTAGAGGTGTTACCTTTCCTCTGGAGTGAACTAGGCAGGCCGAGAGAGGGATCATGCTGCATGGGCAACATATGATCTCTATATTTTAGCCCAGGCTTTGTGCTAACATTTACAGCGAGAATTGGCCTTATCAGTCACATTCACTACCGTCATAGGTAAAAGTTATTATGCCTTTTTAAAGCACAAACATATCTTCGTCTGTCAAGACGGCAAGGTGTCAATGGTTGAAGCTCCATTGCGGCCGAGATTTACCGCGGAGACAGCAGTTAATCATGTTATGTGTGAGACAGAAGCAATGATAATGTAGAACTGATCTAAAGCTCTTACTCTGTTGTTCGGGCTTAGGTAACTCCAAGGACACTGCTTTTGCCAAACTATTGTTCTCTAAAATCGGCGTCTCCTGCTCTTCCGGGTGTGCCGAATCTACGTCGCCTGCTTTGTTATACTCTCGTGACATGGAGATGGACAGGGTGTAGCTGATGCGACTAGATAATCATAAACAAGAACAATTTGGTGGTTATATGACAAGAACATTGCATTTGTTATTGGGACATGAAATGTGAGAACACTCATGCAAGTTGGTCAGCTGGAAAACATCAAGAGGGAAAGGAAAAGGTATTAAATAAATGCAACAGAAACTGAATTAAAATATCAAATGACAGAGAGACTTTGAGAGTCATGATCGCGATTATCTGAACGAGACTTGGCATCAAAGAAGGAGGAGGGGGAGGGAGGAGGAGGAGGAGGAGGAGAAGAAGAAGGAGAAGAAGAAGAAGAAGAAGAAGAAGAAGAAGAAGAAGAAGAAGAAGAAGAAGAAGGAGATGAAGAAGAAGAAGAAGAAGAAGAAGAAGAAGAAGAAGAAGAAGAAGAAGAAGAAGAAGAAGAAGATATGTTACATAGAACAAATTCTTAAATTATTACAGCAGAGAAAGCTTTAGTTGCAAAATATGAAGTCCAAAACTTTGGTTCCTTATACTCAGACCGCAAAATCTCTAATAAAGATCACCGATTTAAGTCTATAATATAATGTCCGACACTTTAGTTTTCGTGCCAACAGATCATCAAGACAAGTCTCTAATATAAACACAACATTGTCAAGTGTCTAAAATAAAGACAACCAGGTTATATTTCTAATATAAAGACCGCAAAATTAAGTCAATAATATTAAGACAACCAGATAAATCTTCAATATAAGGACAAATAAGTTATATCTGTAATACAAAGACAACCAAGTTAAGTCTATAATATAAAGTCAACCAGCTAAATCTCTAATATAACGACAACCAAGTTAAATCTGTAATATAAAAACAGCAAAATTAAGACTATAATATAAAGACAACCAGCTAAATGTCTAATATAAAGACAACCAGCTAAATATCTAATACAAAGACAACTAAGTTCAATCTCTAATAAAAAGACAACCAAATGAACCCATGCTGTTAAAAACCAAGTGGCAATGGGCGGGTGACGAAGACAGTATCGCGCAGGCCGCCTAAACATCTGAAGACCCTTTAGGCTGGGTAAGATCCGTGTCGGGTCGACCTGAGAGCCTAGGTCATTTGTGAAAGTGGATTTGAACCCATGGCCACAGGTTGGCTATTCAGCGTCCAATCACAACAAATGGCGGCTTCCGTTTCTGTAGTTTGCTCTGATAAAATGTTAGGAGCAAGTCACCCTGGACTCATTGGTTAGCCCATCCAAGAAGGGGATCTTTATGTTAAAATAAAAGTCGGTTCTGCATTATGTAAGGTTCCACTGTAAGCACACCCGATTGCCGATCCAATGGCCATGTGTGGTGTGGTCGCGGGGATTCTTTTTAAAAATGTATCTGTCAGGTCAACTAAGCCTAAACATGGTGCCAGGACATGTTATGGTGGAGGGGTTGGGGGGAGAGGGGGGGGGGGGGGGTTGCTGTCGTGATCTTGAGCACATCACGCGCGAAATACCAGTTGGTCTATCTAAATATGGGGCTAGTACACTAAGCTCCGTGGCGAAGAGGTCACGGACGCAGTTTGAAATCCCGCATACCAGCGTTAGAAACACAGCTGTGGGCGATTTAGCAGCAGGTCACATTACGTTGGTTTTTATGAAATGGTATGGATGCCGGTCGTTCAGAAGGCAATGACAAACTATTGAACATAAACTTTCACAGAAATCACGAACAGCCAACAAAATGCTGGGGTTGACTGCTACGTCCTGTGAAGGATACGAGACTAACGTGTTTTAATAATACGCGTCGGGAGCTGCGAAAGCGTCTAGACACTCGCCTGCTGGCTCGGTGGTCGTGGGTTAGATCCGAGTTTATAAAATTGGCCTGGTCCCCCATTTCGACCCAGTCTAAAATGGATACCAGGAAATGTTTTAGAAGTAAAGGCGACAAGTGGGATACTGACCACCTGACCAATCAAGTGCCGATTGATTTAATGAAATATGAGTCTAGCGACGTAAGCTCAATGCGCCTGGGGGGCGTGTATAATGGCACTTTACTTTGCAGTACTTACCATGTGCTTCAATGCTCTGAAAAGGCCCATTACGTTTTATACTTACTGCTTAAGCATGACAAGGTCAACGTGCCGAACGGATAAGAACACCTCACTCTTAAACTTCCGGTAGTTGACGGCGAGGCAGCGGGATCATCCCCTACACCGGTCAATTAGACTTAAATGTTGACTTTTCGTTCAGAAAGCAATGACATACTACTGAACATAAAATTGCTTAGTAGATCAACAAGGGGTTGGGGTTGATCACAACGTCCGACAAAGGGCATGACAGACTGACCTGGCCGTCTGGACAGACGATAGTTTTAAACTGGAGTTATACTTCTCCATAGCTCAAAACCTGGGCTGAGTTTAGAGATCAGGTGTTGCCCATGCAGCATGATCCCTCTCTCGGTCTGCCTAGTTTACTCCAGAGGAAAGGTAACACCAAAACGTCTGGAACAAGACAAGCTGCAGAAACAACCGGTTCAGCAAAGCAATGCTCTAACTGTCCGCCTGTCGAAACTTCGATCCTAGACCAGTTACCGACCAAGGCTTAGGGCCTGGTCTGCCATGCCGTGACATTTAGTCTTTAGGTTGCATTTCCTCTTACTAAGGTAAGGATTATACCCTCATAATTGCACTCCTCCGCCCGAAGATGTTTGCACAGTGTGGGGTGTTGGGTTTGGTGAGCTCAGTTAAACATTCGACGGTAACAAAAAGCAGATAGCTCCGTCTACTGTCATACGGTATTTCAGTCATGTCTGACTAATATCTGACCTGAAAAGTATATGCAACATTATTGTTCATATGATAATGTTAATTTCACCTTTGGGCTCTGGCTCGCTTCATGCTTTCAGAAATGACGTACTCATCTGGTTGTTTAGCAACCAATGGTTGATGTCCAAATTTAGCTTTCAGCTTCTTCACGAGAGCTCTGGACTTCCTCTCCATGGGGCGGTTGAAGTACATGATAACGATGTAAGCTATGTAGAGAGCCATCATCAACGCAGCTTCGTACCTGGGGGAACAAGTCGTGAAATCCGTGATATGGTAGATCTGAAAGTTGATTGGAAGAGGCGTAGATACGCAGGCAACAGATTGTGTGTTCTACACCAGTTAAAATTTTTGTGCACAGTGATATCTACACTAATAGGTAAATAAATGTGATCCCGAGGTGTATACTAGCCAGGGGTCTAAAGCGATCATCGTCATCACCATCATCATGATCACCATCATCGTCATGAACGTCATGATCATCATCATCATCACATTACGAGTCATGTGTGGAACGTCACCATGATCACGCACGGCCCGCTGAAAAGATTGTCGATCCGCTGCCAGTTCTCCTGCCTTATGCATGATCATACCCCATGACTGCAATATCCTGTGTCTATATTCGAACTGGTTGACTCTTGTCTATTTTCTCCAGGGACCATGTCTTCCATCACTCATCTTTCGAAATCATTAATGCCATTTAATATGTCCAAAGTATTTCAATTTCCGGAATGATGCTATTTATGGGTTATTGTTCTTCGATGTTCATATCATGTAGTATTTTTCTCTTCTTGGTGACTGGTCTTGGTCTCTAAGAATCGACATCTTAGCAATACGGGAAAATCCATAGATCAGGGGTGGCCAACACGAGGTCCGCGGGCCGTATGCGGCCCGCCGGGAGTCTTGTTGCGGCCCGCGGCGTGGAGGGCGACGATGTGATCGAGGCGTTAGCACGCTTGCTTGTTTGCTTTAATTAACAACAACAAAATTAGGTGCGTGGCCCGGCAGGAAATATTATTTCTGAAATTTGGCCCGCCTGGTGAAAAGGTTGGCAACCCCTGCCATAGATGCTCTGTCGGTAGACCGCCTTATGTTGGTGTTCCAATAATAAGAGTGCCAGTAATTCAGAAAGCAAGGGCAAATTACTGAACGCAAACTTTCTAAGAAATCACAATCATTTAAAATAAAATAAACAAACCCGGGAAGGTTAACCCGGTCAACAAATGCCCGCAGAAGTCGGATGTGTCGGCCTAACGGCGCAAGAACGCAGCTCTGCTGTAAACAGGCACAACGCAATCACATCCGAAAAAAAAACTCCGGATGAACGAAGAAGAAGAAGAAGAAGAAGAAGAAATAAACAAACTATGGTGTTGTCTGCGACATCCCGTAAACGATATGCAACTAACATTTTGACTCTCTCTTCCTCAGCAACAATTGTAAGGTGCTGTTGCTGATCGTCTCAGTAACCCAGTGGCTGTAAATGTATCGACCCTCGCCTTGTACTTCTCTCTTTATTGGAACCACATATCTCCAAAATCAGCATCCTTAAATACGTTACTTCAACTTTTTTGTGTCATGAACACACACCCGTTTATAGATAGTTTTTCGAATGTTGCCATGTCTATCATGAGTGTTCAGCATAAAATAATACACAGTAATGCAGCTTTACAGAGCACAATTACGGAAAACAAGGTCTATGTGGCGACAAGCCTTCATCATCAAACAAATACACAAAACACAACATACAAACACAGGAAAGACTCTGCAGTGACTACATTAAGGCATAATAACCGAATTAGAAGAATGGAAGGAGAAAAAGCGAACACGTGAACAAGGGAAGGAAAATAAAAGAAATGAAAAAACAAACAAACAAACAAAGAAATGTGCTACTGATCTCAGAAGTGATATCACGGGCTAGGATTCTGAGATAAGTAGCATCTGTTTTTTATCACTTATAAATCCCCCATATACATGGTATAGACAAGTTTCAGCAATGCCCCATGTTGCCTCCGGTGATTTATGGCTACCAAAAGTGTACAGGATCATACGTGTACACTCACTCCAGGTATAATTTCACTGTCTTAGCCACTAGTTTTATCGACAGTCGGTGTAGTATTGGCCCAATCATCCATCGATGATCGATTGCCAATTTTTTTTTTCTTTTTTGCACTCTCTAATACAGGACATCGCTGTCAACACCAGCATTTTACCGCTGTTGTTGATTTCTTGGCAAGATTACGCTCAGTAGTTTGCCATTGCTGTCATTGCCTGTTCACATATCCCGCGGCAAGAACCGCTAACGATTCTCGCGCAGCTGCGTTTGCTCACGTGGATAAATGGGATTACGGAGAAATTCGCTAACACCTAGGCCAGAGAGACCGGCTCCGATTGCCAATTGGTCTATACAAATGTGGCACTTATGAAGGTACCGCAAAAACCACCACAGAAAGGATAATATGAAAGATACATTACATGTCACTATCCACAAACACTGATCTCCGGACATGAAAGCCTGGATACGTCGGCCTCAAATACTGGCCGCTCGGCCTTTAAGAGTTGAAAATATATGATATACACGTCTACAAATAAATAGCGCACATCACTTACCATAGCACACTTTTGTCTCTGATGGTTAGAAATAGCGCCAGGACGGATGTGAGGTAGAAGGCGGTGTCCCGAATCAATGGATACCACGTGAGATCTACAACCTGAAGAGAAGATGTTGGTAGTCAACTCTCTGTATGCCACAATTTCACTTCTTAAATATGAAGTGAACTCCGCAACAACAATTAATATTAAAGTGAACCACACAACAGTTAATGGTAAAATGAACCCTACAACAACAGTTACTAGTGAAGTGAACCCCGCAACAGTTAATGGTAAACTTTCAACAGTCATTAATAAAGCGAACCCCACAAGAGTTAATTGTAGACAGACAGCTATAAATTTAACTCATTATAACCGAGACTGCTATAATTTTAAGAGATTCTAACAACGACAAATATAATTTAACTACTTCTGCCCATGACAGCTATAATTGTAACTCCTTGTGACCAGTGACGTTTGATACATTGCAGTACACAAGTTGCTGGGAGAGTATGTGTTAATTTTATTTAGTCCCCCACAATGCCTGAAGTAGCACTAGCTCTTTCCCCTTCGACCTAGCCATCGCGTGATGTGTTCTATTACTTTTGACATTTGACTAGAGCATATTGAAGAAATCTGGCTTCCCCAGTGACCACTGCGACTATGCATTTTGTAGCCTCTTCAGAAGTTATGCACTCGTGACATTTCAGAGTAATTTTCATACAGCCCTGAAATTTTAGATGTCTGCTGTGAAACATTCTGAGACGGTTAAGACAGCGGTTTTCAGTCTGTTTGAATCTGTGGTTCCCATGGCCAACAACATCTTCTCTGTGTCTAAGTTGAGTTTTTGTGCCCTGGAATTCAGTGTGATGTTTGGAAGGCTTTCTAGCTGCAACATCCATTCTGTCACTTGTGATTGTGTTCTTGTAAAGTTGAATAAATCCGCTTTCCATTTGTGTTATTGTACTCTGTATATTTACTGTTTCCTTACTGTTTCATTTCTGGCAGCATTGTACGTGTGGTGGGAAACGTGCAGGCGACAGATTGACTGGATCTGCACCGGTCGGTGGAGTATTGGTGCATGAAAAGGCAGATGTGATCGAGGCCCTTTGCAAGGGAAGCGTAAACAGCGGGAGAGTGCCCGTTTATGTCTTTCATTTATTTTACTGACTTTGGTTAATCTATCTCCTTATAATTTTCTGTGAAAACGGGATTAAATACATTTGTCAGTATTCCTGCTTACCTTTTTCTATAATCTAAGGATTAAATATGAGCGAAGTTTATAATTCAAGCCCTGCAAAGATTAGGCAAAGATTAGTTCGAAAGCTTTCAAGTCAACTACATAATATTTTCTAGCTCGAATTAATTATCAGCCATAGTTTTGTTCTAATACCTCATCTTATCTATGCTTTGTGGTTGTTTCGCATGCATGTCGTACACAAGTGAGCAGCTCGAATTGACAAGGTTCTGGCAATAATATGATATTAACTATGTCTTGCTGTTACATTGAGGAGGTTGGTAATTTATTGATATTTATATGGTAGCGAAAGCAATGACAGGCACAGTACAGAGAGCAGAAGTTTGGAAGGCAAACGGAATGGTTGGGTTCAATCCCGACACATGGGTACTCTTTCCCGCCAGGAAATAGCGTTCTGCGGTAAAGAGAGTACATAAAAATGGGTGGCACAGATCTTTCTGGGAAGGGAAGATGATATACAGGAAAGCTTGATATTCCGACTGATAGTATTTTTGTCATCTCACAGTTCACCAATACTGCTAGTCGCTGGTCTGCTACCTGTAATAGTTATACTGTTAAAAAAAAATGAAACAAAAAACGCAATATTACTGTAGTTTGAATTGCGAACTTGTACCAACATTTTATTGACGATGCTGATTCGCCTACTGCAGTCGGTTCTGGCGATGCTGGTCAGTAAGAACAGGACCTCTGTAGGGGGTATTCTAGCCCAAAGGCCAGCGTCGTGCAGCCGGTTGCTGACCGTTTAATCTGACATTCATCGAGCTCTTGGCATTGACTGGACAGTGGAGGACGCAGATGCAAATCGATTCCTAAGGTAAGGCAGCCGTATGAAGCAGTCTTCGGCAGCAGTTGTGATTCTGGGTCTTCCACTGTGCAGCCGGTCTGCCGCTGAGCCAGTTTCTTGAAATCGCTTTCAAAGGCGACTAATGGTGTTTGTAACCACATTAAATTCTCTGGCTTATACACTTTGGGACTGTCCATCCTGTAAACGTCCAATGATGACGAGTCGTTGTTCTGTAGTGAGAAGAGCCAAACTTGCGCATTGAATTTTCAACTGAATTTATTCGAGGGGTAAATCTTTTATAGGCATTCAATAATATGTTCAGAGAGTTTTGTGTTCAAACAGTTTCACAGATTATCATGAACCTGTCACGAGTTATTGTCAAAAATATTGTTTTGACCTTGATCTCTTCCATGACCTCCCGAATCATGAGGTGAGTACAATTCAGGTAACCACGAGAAGTTAATGACCAGATGGACGCAGTCGATAGATAGACTGATGTCCAATCAGCGAATATCATTTATAAAAGTAACACTTAAAATGTTGCGTTTCTTTTTGTTTTTGAACACTATTCATTAGTCAGGTTGGACTGGCATATCCAATGATAGAGTATTGTTTCTTGACACAGCAACACCAGTTTTCGTTATTTTAAATTCATCGCGCTCCAGAGTTTTTACTGCTAACAGACCTTGCCTGACCTTGGTTATGATGTGGTCTATAAGATCTTTTAACGAGAAGCTTCAATCAGGTCTCACACCCACATACTTCATGGAGCTGGTTCTGTCAATCCCGCGCCTTTAGTTTCCCTGTTGGCACGGATGTACTGACAACTGGATTATTCAGCGAGAACAATGTTATGGCCACTTTGGATGGATTGACAGTTGCGCCTGAAACACTGCACAATGATACTTTGATAAACAAGACGTCTTGTTGTAGCTCTCAACCAGTGGCGAATTCCCTTCAAGGGGGCAATTTTAGGGTTTCCAGGAAGGTGTGGGGGGGGGGGGGGAGGGATTTAGGCCACAGATTGGCAGACTCAACAAAATGGCATCAGGCACAATATCTTGGTTTTCTATTGAGCGTTTTGTTTGATGAATCACAATTTTCTGGCATTCTGGTGACAGTTCTTTGACATTTTACTGTTTGTTTATTGTAATATGATTAATTTGGTGTGTTAATAAAACATTGTAAATATAAACAATGCATCTTTTGAGCCTGACAATTTTAGATAGGGGGAATTCTTCTTTCGTTAGCTGGAAAAAGGAGGGGAAGGGGGGGGGGGGGAAGAGAGAATGACATCCTGACATATGGTGAAAGGGTGCATGGGCCAAAAAAGATTGAGAACCACTGCTCTAGAACTTTCCCTGCCTGTAGACCAGAATGTCATCTCTGGCGCGAAAGGTTCTGGCACTGCCGTTTAATTGTTCCCCTATGGTTTTGATTGTATAGACACGATATGACCTGGAGACAGGCAAGAATCCTGAGACAAAAATGGATTGATTACAATCGGGTCCAACGACCAGCTTGCGCATGTGACTACGAACTTCCTTTTGGACAAAGTGGAGGATGTCCATCTGGGGAGTGGTGGATGGAACGTAATGTAATTCTTCTTCTTCTTCTTCTTCTTCTTCTTCTTCTTCTTCTTCTTCTTCTTCTTCTTCTTCTTCTTCTTCTTCTTCTTCTTCTTCTTCTTTCTTCGTCTTCTTCGTCTTCTTCTTCTTCTTCTTCTTCTTCTTCTTCTTTCTTCTTCTTCTTCTTCTTCTTCTTCTTCTTCTTCGTCTTCTTCTTCTTCTTCTTCTTCTTCTTCTTCTTCTTCTTCTTCTTCTTCTTCTTCTTCTTTCTTCTTCGTCTTCTTCTTCTTTCTTCTTCTCTTCTTCTTCTTCTTCTTCTTCTTCTTCTTCTCTTCTTCTTCTTCTTCTTCTTCTTCTTCTTCTTCTTCTTCTTCTTCTTCTTCTTCTTCTTCTTCTTCTTCTTCTTCTTCTTCTTTCTTCTCTCTTCTTCTTCTTCTTCTTCTTCTTCTTCTTCTTCTTCTTCTTCTTCTTCTTCTTCTTCTTCTTCTTTCTTCTTTCTTCTTCTTCTAGTCCATTCCATGTGACACTGGTGATCACTTCTGTAAACATTTTATGACAATCGTGCTTCCAATTATTTCTGATACTGACATTACTCCATGCCATGATGTCAAATTGTCTAGTATCTTTTCTCTTGGTCTCCCATTGACTTTTTTCAAAAATTCAAATTTGTTATTAACTATTAGGCTGTTAAAAATAAAATAAATAAAACAGAATGATCCGAAACAATAATTATCCGGAGAACATGCAGTTAAATTAATAACAAGACTGAGAGGATTTTTTTTGGCGCTCGCTTTGAACTCAAGCATAGTCCAGACACACAACTTCCAGTTGTGCTGGACTAATGTTTGCTTATGGATTAGCTTTCCCTATTAACAGAATCCCTCGCCATCAGGCGAATCCTCTCCGACTTCAGATGTACTTGTAATTTACGTCCTAAGTCAAGGACGACAGGTCAATATTTTAGTCAGCTGTCCGGTGTAGGGGTTGAATCCTTGACCTCGGCATCCGCAAACCGGATATTTATGAACACGCGTTTTTATTCATTCGGCCATGCTGACCTGCATCGAGAGGATTATTTAAATAATTTCCAGAGAAAACTGGAGGTAGATATACATGTAATACGATTAAGATTAGATTTTATTATAAATTATCTCCTGGACCACTCTTCTGACCATATTGCCAATTGCTCTTCTTATCTGAAGCTGGAGTGAAGGGAAAATGTTAGGCAGATTATAATTACGTTTTCTCTGATCTTTTAACAGGTATGCGTTAGATTCTGCCGTTTTAAGTAAGCAGAAAATTGTCTACATAATAATAACAGCCAAATTATAAGCTGTGTGCCATTTTCTGGCATTTCGATCTTCCTATCTGTTAGCATGTAAGTTGTCTGTCCCGAGCTATGTGAGTTATCTCTTTTTGGCTATGTAAGTTAGACGTTCCTATATCTGTCAGTTATCTGTTCGTAGCTCTATGAGATATTTATTCTTAGCTCTGTGAGATATCTGTTCATGACATATCTGTTCATAACACTGTAAGTTATCTTGTCTTAACTGCACAATATCTTATACTAGCTGTGTGAGTTATCTGTTCGTAACGCTGTAAGTTACCTATTCCTAAATACACAATATCTGATACTAGCTCTATGAGTTATCTGTCCCCAGCGCTATGAGGTCTCTGTTCATAGCCCTGTGAGTTATTTGTTCCTAGTAAGGTGAGTTCTCAATCCCTGCTCTGTGATTATCTGTTCCTGGAGCCGAGAGCTATCTGTTTCCAGAACTACTAGTTTTCTAGAGCTGTGAGTTATCTATTTCAAGCTCTGTGATTTATCTGTGTCAAGCTCTGTGAGTTACCTGTTCCTAGCGCTGTTGTTTATCTTTTCCTATCGTTGTGAGTTATCTGTTCTTAGCGCTGTGATTTATCTGTTTCAAGCTCCTGTGAGTTATCTGTTCTTAGCGTTGTGATTTTTGTATGGATGTGGAGCATGGGCAATGAGCAGAAAAACTGAAAAATCTGATGCTGTGGAAATGTGGTGTCTGAGGAAATGCAAAGACTACCATGGACAGACAGAATAACTAATGACCAAGTCCTGCAGGAAACAAATGAAAACCGTAAACTGATTAGAGAAATTAGACGTAGACAGTCACAATTTTTTGAACACGTAACGAAAGACATAAATTGGAGAACTTGGTGACAACTGGCAAGATCGAGGGGAAGAGACCAAGGGGAGGACAGAGAAGTAAATACCTGGATGGCTTGGCCACGTTGTATGGTTGAGACAAGAACACTGAGCTGATCCACGATTCTGGTGATCGAGTCAGATGGTAAAACATGACCGCCCTCAAAAAGTCGCTTAAAAGTCGACAGTGTCGATTTCATTGCACCGGGTTTTATCCCATATGGCTGGGTCTCTTTCCGCAGCGCGGAAAGCGTCGCACAAAGCACGAACTCCGTAGCTCTAGCGACGGCCCACAGGAGTCTCGGAAAAATTTAATTCGTGAACCGAAGGACGCGGCCCGGAATCGAACTCACAACCTTCGGAGCCCGAGTTAAACGGCTTGACCACTTCGCCACAGAGACTCCGGACAACAACATGACCGTCCTCGCTTACCGGCATGGCACATGATGATGAGCGCTGTGATGTGTCTGTTTGAAGTTATGTGAGTTATCTGTTCTAGAAATCAGTGAGTCATAGGTTCATAGCTCTGTGAGTCATCTGTTGCTGGCTATTTAAAACAATATTTCGTTTGGTTGTTTCGGTTCGCTATTTTTGGTAAAAGTTTTAATTTCATAGCAAATTGTTATCTGTAGTGTCTTGTCCGATAGATCACACTTGCAGAGTCTCAGCAACTTGACAAACTCCCCAGCATGAGAGGGGATCCACATGTTTGTGTACCTGAATCACACATGCTGTAAATAATCATTTATAGGTAGCTTTTCTAAATCTTAAATATAGCCGGTACAGCTGCCTATTCCGTCTACTCTTTTTGATTCTAAAATACCCATCAATTTGTAATATGAGCAATACGCACACACGGCCTCATAGATTTTCGTCCTTATCCGAGTAGGCTAGACGTTCTATCCACTGCCATAGGAACAGGGGAAGTAAACCCTCCTTTAATTATTGTAAGAAAGAGAAGAAGACCCCCCCCCCAAAAAAAAAAAAAAAAAAAAAAAACTACGTCGTTCTGTTCACGAATACAATCTTCTTGGTGACTACTGGGGATCGTCGCTTGGGCTACGGAGTTCGTGCTTTATGTAGCGCATTCGGCAGGCTGCCCTGTGGAAAAACGCCATGCAATGGAGTCGACCCTCTTACCTTGTAAGCAATATTTTTTATTGTACAGAAACGTTAACATAATATTACTGTTCACAATGGAAGAAGACGAAAACGCTACTCAAATTCCCTATAAAATATTTCAAAGCAGAGAAAAGAGACACTCACCATGCCAGCAAATAATCCGCAGACTCCAATGATGAAGAGGATGTTGAAGACAGCAGAGCCCACGATTGTCCCAACACCAACATCGCTCTCGGCAAAGAATACACCTGCATATGTTTGGTGAAGCTGGTTAGTAGTATCACATGCAGGTCAGGACGTTCATACTTAAGAAGGGGATTGATTCGTTAGTTGTATGACACGATGGTCATATCTTTACAACTTAAGATGCAGATTTATTCGTTAGTTGTATGACACGATGGTCATACCTTTACAACTTTAAATGAGGATTGATTTATCAGTTGTATGACTTGATTGTTTAACTTTTACAACTGAAGATAAGGATTGATTCGTTTGTGGACTTCCGGTCCTCAACATGGCGGTTAAGCATTGAACCGTTAAGTCCTCAGGCGTGTTTATGCTTGTGGCTACGGTTTGCATTCACATTTTCCTCATGTTAGATTGATAGTACATGGTTCCATTGCCCTGCTACTGAGTGAGTGCATGGCGTGAAACTGTGAGCTGTGAGATCCGTGTGGAGTGCTTTTACATCTGTCCGCTGTTGTTTGCACAGTGAACTACATGTCAGGAACAATGGCGGCAGGCTGTTGCTGAATTGACTGGTTTGCCTTTTCGGTTCACGAGTGCATTTTTCAGGAGACTCTTGGGAGTCGTCGCTGGAGCTATGGAGTTTGTGCTTTGTGCGGCACTTTCGGCGGGTAGCCCTGAGGAAAGAGACCGAGCATTGTGGATTAAAACCCAGGTCAATGAAGTTTTTCTGGTGACTGCCGATTCCATCGACGATGAACTGTATTTTTCGTGGAGGACTTTTGTGTTGGCATTCTGGCGGCGGCATAATGCACAGTGTACCTGTGCGGGATGTTGGCTTGCCGAGACTCCTGTCTGTTCCACTTTTCACATTGGGCAGTGAGGAGCATTTCGTGTGATATTCACTGGCACAGGAACGGATCATAATGGGGACGACCCGTTGCCGTGAAGTTGGAACCGTACTAACTAACTATTGATTCGTTTATTGTATGATATTACAACTATAATTAGGATTGATTTCTCAGTTGCATGACACGATTGTCTTACCTTTACAACTTAAGATGAGGATTGATTCGTCACTTGTATGACACGATAGTCATACCTTTACAATTTAAGATAAGGATTGATTTGTCAGTTGTATGACACAATTGTTTTACCTTGACAACGTAAGATGAAGATTGATTCGTTGGTTGTATGACACGATAGTCATAACTTTACAATTTAAGATGAGGACTGATTCGTTAATTATTTCACATGGCAGTCATGTCATTACAACTTAAGATTAGGATTGATTCGCTAGTTGTATCAAGTGATGATCATAACCTTACAATTTAAGATGAAGATTGATTCGTAAGTTGTATTTCATAGTGGGCATACCTTTACAACTTAAGATGAGGGTTGATTCATTAGTTGTACAAAATGACGGTTCTGGTATTCGTACTAAAGTAGGGGATTGATTCATTACTTGGTTCACATGTTGGTAACGATATTCTTACATCATTTTACATGATTCATTAGTTACATCACATGGTGTCATAACATTACATTTTAAGATGATGATTGATTATATATTAGTTTCACATTTTCGTCATGACAATACTACGATGAGGATTGATTCGTTAGTTGTTCCGTTTGTCAGTTATGACAATCCTTCTTAAGATGAGGATTGATTCGTTAGCAGTTTCATGTGGTGGTCATAGTATTCCTACTTAAGATGAGGATTGATTCGTTAGTTTTCACGTGGGGGGTCATGGTATTCTTACTTAAGATGAGGATTGATTCGTTAGTAGTTTATATGATTGTTATGGCAATTCAGCCAACCAACCAACCAACCAACCAACCAACCAACCAACCAACCAACCAACCAACCAGTTAACCAACCAACCAACCAACCAACCAACCAACCAACCAACCAACACACTAACTAACATAACGCTTTGGTGGCTTCTGTGTCTTTGAAATAACATTATCTCCATTTTTTTTGATATTCGAAGAAAGTCCTTATATTGTACTGTCTATTACTTCAAAAGCCAACAGTTAAAAACCATAGTTTTTATTTTCTAAAAACCACAATTCTCTGGCTTAAAAGCAAATTGGCCCTGGTTTAACTCCCATGCAAGGGGATATAGTCAGCATTATACACGGCTCTAGAGTTGATTCAGCCGGCTTAAAATGGGTGCAAGATAATTCCTGGATAAAGTACAGGTCATTGAGGACAGGAGGTGGTCATATAGAAATATCCCGAATCAGGAGCGTGCTATAGGTCTGTCATGTGCTAGCGCCATCACATTCTACAGGCCTGAATGCACCGAGGAACATGTGGTCAGTCCAGTCTTTCCCTCTATTAGCGGACGACGAACGCAGGCATCGAATTCTGGCCGACAGTGCCCATGACATTATCAGCGTAGCACCCTAGCGATCACATTAACGCGCCTGCTGCAGGTTTCCAACCCTCCTCACGATGCTTTTTTTTTCTTTAAGTAGCATATCTCTTACAGGACATAGCAGTTTTCAGCTGTTGTTGATGTTCTTGGCAAGATTACGCTCAGTAGTTTGCCATTGCTTTCTGAGCGACTGAGCGACTCCGTAAGTAACCAACGAGACTCAATCCGCTTCCGAATCTCACACAGCTGTGTGCCTCACGTGAATAAACAGGGTTACGGAGAAAGTCGTTAACCCCTTCGCCTGGGAGACAGGTCCTGACAATGTAGCCACCTTATATATGAGACATAGAGCTAGGAGCATGCCCAATTGGATCAGTGACTTGGCATCTAGATATGCGAGAATCGAATAATCGGTCTTGGACCAACACAGCTAATTATCATGCAGAGGAGGCGAGATGAGTTGTGTGAGGCAATTCACTCTATAACATGTTTCATGACTCGTGATATGACTGTGACGGCAAGCCCTTATTTTGGTAAGGCACACCATAACACCTCTCTCTCTCTCTCTCTCTCTCTCTCTCTCTCTCTCTCTCTCTCTCTCTCTCTCTCTCTCTCTCTCTCTCTCTCTCTCTCTCTCTCACCTTCTGCTATCTTGCAAATCGAAGATATTTGGATATATTATGAAGAGAAATAAACGTGAAAACTTAGTGACAACTGAAAAGAAAAGTGCAAGGGAAGGTCAAAGAGGTAAATAGAAGGATGGCTTGATCATGGTATAAGCGGGACAAGAAACAGCTAATCCAGCCCATTTATCTGTTGTTGAAAGAAACATATGTTATGGTAGTCTCCGTAGGTTACTCAATTACCATGACGATGACGCCAGCATTATTTTTATGTGCCTGCCAATTCGGTTTTCTTCTCCTTCGTAAAATCTGGAAAACATCGCTGACACGACGACCACAACCTTAATTTATCTTTGAGTACCGGTTCACGGAATGATGAGGTAGGAACAGAAACATCCCGACAATTTGCATATTGTGGTCGGTATTGATCGTGCTCGCCCGGGTTCAGCTTTCCTGTCTGGTAAACAAGTTAACTCCCCTAAATTTGCCTTGGTTATTTTTGGTTATTCACGCGAGGTCATGTCTTTCAGGTACAATAGATCATTGGCATAGGTGAATAAGAGGGTCTTTTGAAGTTAACACAAGAAAGTGTTTACTGGGAAATGGAAATCTTTGGATTCAAGATCGTGGTGGACAGAACGTAGGTGCACACCACGTTCATGAGTGGGTACGCCATTCTTGACCTAACTGGAATTACACGCGGATTTCATGAAACGTGCGTCCAGTACACAACAAGAATACATATGAGTAACTTTTATATTAATATTTTCCTGTTATGTTTTAAGCTTTAACCACAACGTCCATAAACGTCCAAACGTCACATAAAGCTTACCGACTACGTTTTGTTTTTTTGGTGATTCATTCATTGTATTTACTAAATTGGCACAATGAGTCTCTGCACACTGAAATGTGTATTATGGAGGAGTTCGCAGCAACTTAACTTCAGACATTTCTGGCTAGGTTTGGTGACGATAATATCACTGTGAAGTGAAATGAACTGAGCAAACAACATAACAGCAGCAGCGAAATAAGAAAAAGGTTGCTGTGGGGATAACATGACCCGCATTCGAATAATATCAGTGACTATATATGAGACGGACATATAATCAGATTGCTACTGGAACTATTAGTGTTGGAACTCTTCGCTGGTTGCTGAGGATTGGGACGGAGCGCTTATGGGAATGTCCCGAATGCTGTGATGTCGGTTCCTAGATCAATCAATCAATCAATCAGTGACTATATATTTAGTATTTAAACCAAAGTATTATTCGTTTGTTCACTTCACATGATATATAACTCTGCAGTTCTCACCTGACGAGATGAAGCGAAATATGCCAGGTAATATTATTCCCTGCGAATAATATTTCCCACATTTTCATGATATTCTCACTATACAACGTAATAGTTAAAATTTAGTTGCATATCATTTATAGGGCATCGCAGTCAACTCCAGCATTTTTGTGCTGTTTGTGATCTCTTGGCAACTTTACTTTCAGTAATTTGCCACTGCTTTCTGAACGACTGGAACCCATACCATTTTATAAAAAACAACCAAAGCAAGGCGGTCTGCTGCCAAATAACCCGCATCTGTGCTTCGAACGTGGTATGCGAGATTACGAACTGCCTCCGTCGTAACCCCTTACATAGTAGTTAGTTGCATTTCCTTTACAAGACGTCGCAATCAACACCAGCATTTTTTGCTGTTGTAATATCTCGGCAATTTTACGTTCAGTAGTTTGCCATTGCTTTCTGAACGACCGGCACCTATACCATTTTGTAAACAACACAACACAAGGCGGTCTATTGCCAAATGCCTGCAGCTATATTTCGAACGCGGGTAAGTGGGATTACGGACTGCGTCGGTAACCCCTTCGCCACTGACACGGGGACAAAATGCAGCCTTGTCAGACCCCCTGTAGAATTGATGTATTCATCTTCTCCTGCCATACATCTCGCTATGGAGTATAGAGGAATGATGCTGGATGGATTGAGGCGGTGGCATGGAGGTTATCGTCAGCAGAGTTGATACAGAAAACCAAGGACCGAGATTTGTGGAGAGTCATGAACACCTACGCCAGCTGGCATGACACTTGGTGATGATGATGATGGGATATAGGCCTCGTCCTCCTTACACCAAACCCTTTGTGGACTTATGCATGATGGGTTGGATTTGTCCAACTAAAGTTGTATACGAGATGAGATAGCCAGTACTACGCCAAGCCTCCTCAACCGTCTCTTACGACATGCATATTCCCGTATTGGCCAGGGTTAAAATACCACCTCCGTAGTCACAGACCTTAAGCGTTATGAGGCTGAGAAGAATGTTAAGACATAAAACTCAAGTATAAGTATTTCATGTTTGGCATACCAATGACTGAGGTCATGAACTCGGGGGCCGAACTTCCTGCTGCCATAAATGTGGCGCCGGCGACATCTGCTTGTAGCCCAAGATCTGAAAGATAAGAGGTACCCATGTTGAGGAATGTGGCAAAAACATACACCTTTGTAAGAAGCTCGTAAGTTAATATTCACATTACGCTTGTAGTTTGAATGAGAGCAACTTCTTTGAAAGCACTTAGACCGAGCGATATTCTTGAAACGTGAAATGTTCGCACTTTATGTGCTTATGGAAAAGTCAATATTTAGGCACACGAACTAGACACTCGTGGGAATCCTGGGATAAATAGAGGTCAGATGGACTGGATTAGCAGAATCATCAACAAATAACGAATCATCAACATATAAAATATCAACAAGTGAATCATCAACAGATATAAAACGTAAAGACCCTGTTACGCGTCTTAAGACGCATTGGACATATGGTGCTTAATCCATATGTATATTAAGCACGCGTCACTCAGCGGAAGAAGCTGTCTGTATGAGACCAAGTCATTGCTGGAACCTATTTTAGACTGTGTCGACCTGGAAGTCCGGGTCTATTAAAACATGCGTCCCGGTGATGACTCTAACCTGGAAGCCAGCGTCTAGCCATTACGCTACCCCGTCTCCCAAAATAAGACATATTGGAGAGGGATGTAGACACCTGCAAAGAGTTGTTTCTATTAATAACAAGAAAAAAACAAACAACAGATTCAACTTGGTTAAAGCTGCACATCAATAAACAGCAGTCTAATCACTACATATCTCTGTTGCAACGAGAAAAAGAGTGTTGAGCTGCTACATAGAACCTGTATGGTTTGTATGGATGTGAACCGTGGACAATAAGCAGACAAGCTGAAAAAACAACTAATGGCTGTGGAAATGTGGTTTCTGAGGATAATGCAAACAATACCATGGATAGACAGACAGAAAAACCATTGACCAAGTCCTATAAGAAACAAATGAAAACCGTAAACTTAACAGAGCTATTAGACGAAGACAGTCACAATACTTTGGACACGTTATAAGAAGAAATAAATTGGAGAACTTCGTTACAACTGGCAAGACTGAGTGGAAACGAACACGCGGAAGGCAGAGAAGTAAAATTGTGGCTGGCTTGGTCACATGGTATGGTCGAAACAAGAAAACAGAGCTGATCCACGACTCAAGTGATCGTTTGAGATGGCGAAACAAGTCCGCCTATGCTTATCCGCATGGCATATGATGATGATGAATCACCATACGGATGAGAGAACTTTCACATTACATCTTCATCATATGCCTATATTACTGACTATAACGAAGATCCAATAGAAATAAAACAAAAGCATGCAATTTTAGTCGTGGACGTCGCAGTCTAACACACAATTTCTTGCCTGTTTGTGATTTCTTGGCAAGTTTACATTCAGTAGTTTGCCATTGCTGTCTGAAAGACCGACGCTCATACCATTTAATGAAGACCAGCTGTAAGTTAACACTTAAGAAAACACTTTCACGCGCCTTAAGGGGCATCGGGCGTACGGTGCTGGACCTATCACTTTATAGACCAGTCGACACTCTGAGGGTGATGTGTTCATGATCACACCGGCATTGGCGTCTGCTGACTATGATAGATATGAACTAATGAAGTATACTGCCTATTCGATATAGACTAATGGCGTATATTGACTCGTAAATACGAATCAATGGCATACACTGACTCTATTAGATATAAACCAATGGCGAATATTGACTTTAATAGATGTGAACTAATGGTGCATACTGACTAATAGATATGAACTAATGGCGTATACTGACTATAATAGATATGAAATAAAGATGTAATGTGACTCTAATAATAGATGTGAACCAATGACGTGTACTGACTCTAAAAGATATGAGCTAATGTTGTATTCTCATATTTTTTGTCAAACAGAAAGCAAGTGGTATCATACAATAAATCGCTGTCCCAAACCACTACCTTCAATACTGGAGTACCGCAAGGCTCTATTCTTGGCCCTCTATTATTTGCCATATATATTAACGATCTACATTTGCATCTTTCGTCGTCCTGCGATCTATTTGCAGACGACTGTACAGAGTATACAAACGCTGAAAGCAGTAATTTGCTGGAGTCGTCTTTGCAACAAGAATTAAATAATGTAGTTAGGTGGAGCTATGCAAACCGTATGCAAATTAACATCACTAAAACAAAATCTATGTTATTAAAAACCAGATAAAGACTTCAAACTTTAAATACACACAGATCACTTCAACTTCACATCGATAACATGACAGTAGAAAGTGTAATTGAGCACAAAACATTAGGCCTCATCATTGAAAGAAACCTAACCTTTAATCCTCACGATCAAGCACTCACTAAACAAACAGCGAAAAAAGTCTACCAACTCGCCAAAATTAAAAATTTCCTTGATGAGGACACAAGGAAAATATTCTATACTTCTCACATACAGACACATTTTGACTACTGCTCTATAATCTCGGACGGTTGTTCCAATGCAAGCACCAAGCGACTTTACTCACTCCAGAAACGGGCCATGAGTTTAATTTATAGCAACTATTTAACTGACAATCATAGCCTGCATAAACGCCTTCCGTTACTACCACTCCGCAAACGCCTGCTTTTCAATAATGGCTAAACTAATTCACAAACTTCTACATCGGAATGCCCCAAATTACCTTTGGCCATTGTTTAAATATAATGCTAGACTCAATAAACGATTAAATATATTACACATTCCGAAGCCTAGGATAGACTTATACAAATCAAGCTTAACGTACTCTGCAGCTCAGCTGTGGAACAATCTTTCACATGAAATAAAAGACATCACCAATCCATATACATATAATCGCAAATTATTAGAACACTATCTGGGAGAATTTGGGGTAGATATATTAACCAAAATGCTGAATGATATTTACAACAGTGGATATTTACCGAGCGATATGCTGAAATCTATTAAGTGGCAAGACAAAATCACAAATACTGAAGTATTGGAAAGATCAGGTTGTGTGACAGTTTATTCCATGCTCAGTCTTCGTAGACTTAGATGGATAGGACATCTTAGGAGGATGGATGATGGTAGAATACCAAAGGATATCTTTTTTGGTGAATTACAGATGGGTAAGAGATCTCAGGGTCGGCCTCTACTACGATACAAAGATGTGTGTAAGCGGGACATGATTGATACAGGCATTGATAATGCACATTGGGAGCAAGTCGCCGCTGAACGTGTTGCATGGAGGGCAAATATCAGAAATGGAATAAAGTCAAAGGAGAAAATTATTGCAGAAAAATCACACACCAAGCGTTTGAGACGTAAGATGGTGCATGATGGTGGAAATGACCAAGTGTTCACATGCACCCACTGTGAACGGACATTTACAGCGCAAATTGGCCTTATCAGTCACACTCGCTACTGCCATAGTTAAAAGTTATTATGCCTTTTTAGAGCACAAACTATCGTCTGTCAAGACGGCAAGGTGCCAATGAGAAATGAGATGCTGAAATCTGTATTTATAGCAATACCAAAGAGACCAGGAGCACTTGAATGCGAAGATTTTCGTACAGTTAACCTCATAAACCATGTCACTAAGCTTCTACTCAGAATTATAATGAGAAGAACAAGAAAGACAATAAAAATGGAAATTAGTGAAGAACAGTATGGTTTTATGGAAGGAAAGGGTACAAACAATGCAATATATATATTACGAACACTAATAGAAAGATCAATAGAGAAACAGAGAGACATATACTTATGCTTCATAGATTATACTAAGGCATTTGATAAAGTAAAACATGATGAGCTGATTAAAATGTTGGAAGATATCAACATTGATGGGAAAGATTTAAGAATAATAAAGAATATATACTGGAACCAAGTAGCAGCAATTAAAATGGGAAATAAAGCGGGTTGTTACGAACAGATAAAGCTAGGAGTACGACAGGGGTGTGTCTTGTCAACCGATCTCTTCTCCCTGTATAGCGAACTAATAATGAGAGAGATCAAAGAGAAGCCAGGAATACTAATCGGAGGATATAATATAAACAATATACGCTATGCAGATGACACAGTATTGGTAGCGGATAATGCAACAGACCTACAACAATTGTTGGACAGTGTAGTAACAGAGAGTGCACAGAAAGGACTGTCCTTGAATATCAAGAAAACAGTAACAATGGTGATATCAAAGAAAATGGGGACGCCAAAATGTGACAAAGAAATAGAAGGGGAAATTCTCAACCAAGTGGATAATTTTAAATACCTAGGGGCACTTATAACATCAGATGGAAGATGTACAAAAGAGATTAAGAGCAGAATAGGGCAGGCAAAGACAGCATTTCAGAAAATGAAGAGTATCTTATGCAATAAGTCGCTATCAATGAATGTAAGAAAGAGAGTACTAAAATGCTATATAGAACCAGTTTTGCTGTATGGCAGCGAATCTTGGAATGTAAATGAACAAATTAGGAAGAACTTAGAAGCAACAGAGATGTGGTTTTTAAGACGAATGTTGCGAATTCCTTGGACTGCCAGAGTAACTAACAACGATAGCCTGAAAGAGGCTAATGAAACTAGAACACTATATACAACAATAAGAAAGAGACAAACATCTTTCTTTGGTCATGTGATGAGAAGAGAGGCATTAGAGAACATCATGACAACTGGAAAGATCGAGGGGAAGAGAGGCAGAGGCAGACCAAGAGAAATGATGCTGGACGGACTGAGACGGTGGCATGGAGGAATAACATCAGCAGAGTTGATCCAGAACACCAAAGACCGAGATCTGTGGAGAGCCATGAACGCCTACGCCAGCCGGCACGGCACTTAAATGATGATGATGATCTCAGTACGGATTACCTTCCCCCTTAATAATAGAAATAATAATAATAATAATAATAACAGTAATAATAAAACCTTAGTGTAACAGCCAGTCCCCTTTTTGGTAGGCCAATATATTCCACATAGCTAATAATAATTGTCATATCATTCATTACTATTACCGAGTCGTGTAGTATTGATTTTTCATTTCCCCCATGCCTTTATAATGCATATCTTTTATATTGTTGCCGTTTTCGGTTAGCCTTGAATGATGTGCGAATGATATAATGTATGAAAGAGAGTGATAGAAGGGCAGAATGTAAGACGGGTCTGCGTGCCCAATTCTTAACCCTTTGAAAATAAAGTTTTGTTGTTGTTGCTGCTGTTGTTGTTGTTGTTGTTGTTGTTGTTGTTGTTGTTGTTGTTCTCACCTTCACAGATATGCTCCAGTGCTGGAACAAAATACTCATCACAGACTACTGCCAGGGCGGCGAACATGTAGATTCCCAGCAATATATGGATGACAAAGCCGCCATTCTTGGTATCTGAGAAAGTCATGAAGTTGCCCGGAAAGTTGTTCACTGATCGAGGTAAGCAGGATTTGTTGTCTGGGGACAGAAGGGCATCACGCGAATAATGAAGCGACATTTTTTTGTATTTCATGAACACCCGTCTCACGGCCACTAGTTTTATTGGATAGATTCTGACCTCCAAAAAAAAAAAAAAAGTCGCTTAAAAGTCGACAGGGTCGACTTCATCGCACCGGGTTTTATCCCATATGGCTCAGTGTCTTTCCGCAGCGCGGAAAGCGTCGCACAAAGCACGAACTCCGTAGCTTTTAGCGACGACCCACAGGAGTCTCCGAAACATTTCACTCGTAAACCGAAGGGTGCGGTCCGGAATCGAACCCACAACCTTCGGATCACAAGTCAAACGGCTTGACCACTTCGCCACAGCTAAAACCAGGGTTGCGACAATCAAGAGGGTCGACTTCATTGCACCGCGTTTTATACGATGTGGCTCTGACTTTTCCCGCTGGATAGCCTGCTGAAACCGTTGCACAAAGCACGAACTCCGTAGCTCCAGTGACAACACCCAGGAGTCTCCTAAAAAAATTCGTCAACCATACGACGTAGGCCTGACTTGAATCCACAGCCTTCAGAATGCTAGGCAGGCAGCATAACCACGTCGCCACAAAGACTCCAATCTCAAAGGAAAACTGGAAAAATTACATTGTATTGGATGGATGCGGACCCTCAACAGTTACAGAGAAACACGCAATATTATTGGATAGGTACCGACCTCGCCAGTTGGGGGAGTAGGGGGGTTGATGAAGGTGATCACCATCACAGCCACAGGTCACAGTAAACATTTATATAAAGTCGTGTTGTGGTTGAGCTCATTTGTACTATGTGTTACTTTACGTTAATTTAGTAGTATTATTATTTTGTTTCCCGTGTTGAGTTTTGTTTACCGGGGTTGCATTTGTTGTTTTTGACTGATTGATTGATTGATCTAGGAACTGACATCACATCATTCGGGACATTCCCATTAGCGCTCCGTCCCCATCCTCAGCAGCCAGCGAAGAGTTCCAACACCAATAGTACCAGTAGCAATCATTTGTTGTACACTGTGTCTATGTTTGTTAAATCTCTCTTTTTCACAGAAGCCACACATACCTATATGTTTTCATTATAAACACATTTAAAAACGAACTTTTTATCCCCTAGTCAGCAGCTGATATTTTACCATCTAACATGATCTTTCAATGAGATTCGTCTACCAAAAACATTTCACTGCGAGACCGTGTACGTCAACAAGCAAGACAACTCATTAAGCTATCTTGCTATTGGCTTTCTCGGACAGTAACTTTGACGTTAAAGTATACGTTATAGTTGGCATATAGGAAGTACAACATGAGACCTTCCTGAACATCGGCCGGTCGTTAGTGCTGTCGGCTGGCCTGCGGAGCTGCCAAGGACATGCTGTCCTAGAGGCGGCTGAGTTGTTATTCTAGCTAGTCAGGAATTCGAAGCCATTGCTGTCCTAGAGGCGATTTAGATGTTGTAATAGCTAGTCAGTAATTCGAAGCTATTTCTGTTAGTACAGTGGTTCTCAGCCGGTGGGGAATTCCATCCCCAGGGGGGAATTTTAGGGTTTCCAAGGGGGAGGGGGGGGGGATTAAGATTATTTCAAGATCATGTTAATGCCAAAACTGACTACTTGATATTGTTTTTCCCTCCATGAAGCAGTTCTGTACTTCTCGCATTTCTGAAATTCGGTTTATAACGCAAGTAGACCCGCAAATCACGTTTTAAATAGACGTCTAAACTTGTTCTAGTATGTGTTATTAAATTTAGCTTCCATTTTTACATACACCGTGTAAGGAAGTTAGGAAGGGGGAGGAGTTATTGGAAGGAAGTACGAAAAAGGGGGTGGGGGTTGACATTCTAAAAATATGGTGAAGGAGTGCATGGGCCAAAAAAAGGTTGAGAACCACTGTGTTAGTATCTTGAATTTATGTGATTTTGTTGTTGTTGTTGTTGTTGTTGTTGTTGTTGTTGTTGTTATACATCATCCAGTGTCTTGCCGGTTGGCGTCCACGATCACGCCTCTCCACAAATTACCATCTCTGACGTCATAGACGTCATAAATCCTCTTACCTTGCCCCTCCCTTACTCTATCTCCTGATCAATCTTCCGTACCATGACACAAGACTATCAAGAATCTTCTCGTTCCGCAAATCAACCAAGTTGTCTAAGCATGTTCCAGTTTTTGTCTTCTTATAACGTAGCATTCTGATGTTTGTGATAAGCTGTCTTTGCGACTCAGCTTCCCTTGAAACGTCTTAATTGCTCTTTTTGACTGTCCAATTAATTTTCAGCATTCTTCTATAAAACCACATCTCCAATGTTTCCATGGATTTTTTCGCCGGTTTACTAATTGTCCATGATTCGCAGCCGTATGTTAAAATTGGGTTCTATGTAACATGCAAGAACTCTTTTTCTGACTGTCAAGGACAATGAATTATTGCACAAAACGCTCTTCATTTTATAGAATGCAGCGTTTGCTTGTCATATTCTACTCTTTATCTCAGTGATGAATCTTCCATCTGATGTTATCCATGTGCCTAGATATCTAAATTTCTGCGTTGTTGTTGTTAAGGTGCTGTAATTCGCTGGCTAAATTTGATCCGCCAGGTTGAATAGATTTCTTACCGCGTATCTTTGTAGCTGTTCTCTAGGTGCTGCGTTATTATTTCAGATTGTTTTTCTTATTTAATGCCCATGTTCTGACCTTCCTCTAATGTCAGTACCTATTCTCCTAATCATTGTACCATTCCTCATCCCCCTACGCATTTTGTTGTTCTTGTTCTTACGCTACTGCTGCTATTGTGGCTTGCTAGCGTTGTTGTTGTTGTCGTTGTCATTCTGCTTCTACTTATTCTTCCATTTCTGCCTCCTCCTCCTCCTCCTCCTGTTCACCTTCCCCCTTTCTCCTACTCTCCTTACTCAACTCTATTGCCTTCTCCTCCTCCGTTTTCTTCTATTCTTTTGTTTTCTTCTCCTCTTCGTCTATTTTGGTCCTCCTCCCTTAATTCCTTCTGTTCTTTCTTCTTCATTTCTTCCTTTTCATTCTTCTTTTCCTTCGCAAATTCCCTCCTCTTCCTCTTCAACCTTCTCATCCGCATTCTTTTCCTTTTACAAACTCCTCCATTTCTTTCTCTTCCTTCGCCACATCCTCCTCCTCTTATTCTTCCTTTCTCCTCTTTTCCCCCTATCTCTGCCTACACATTCTCGTTGTCTTACTCTTATATTTCTCCTCCCTCCTCATCCTCTTACCTTCCCCCTCCCTTGCTCTATCTCCTGATTTCCTTCCATTTAATCATGTTCCTCCTCCTCTTCTTTCTCTATTCTTCTTCCTCCTCCTCCCTCTCCTCTTCCACCTCCGTTTCATCTGCATCTCAAAATCTTCCGCCTTCTCTCCCACCTCATCTTCATCTTTCTTCTCCTCCTACTCCTCCTCATCTTCTTTTACTTCTTCATCTCCTTCTTCTTCTTTTTTTCTCCTCCAACTTCTCTTTCTTCCTAGTTGTAGTTTCCTTTAAATACCATATTGATTAACGTAAAGGATAATGTATCACACGTCAACAATGTCTTGATATAATCTTATTATTAATGCCTACGTCCTGAGTTTAGTCTTTCTGTCATCGTTTATATTTGGACTCTTATATCTTACTGCAACAGAAAAGTCTCAAATAATGTGCAAATAAGGTGCAAATAATGTCCCCGACCTTGGTAACTCAGTTTGGTATATGACGCACACATTCCAGTATTGAAGACACACTTGTTTGTTACACATCTTGCGTGATTGTATGTGTGTCATGTAATGCAATCTTAGTGGGTTTATTTCACACATCAATCAGTCTGGACTTAAAAGTTGACTTTCAAACTTTGTCTTGGTGACGTAAATTACAAGCCTTCAGAAAGCACAGAGGGTTTGCCTGATGGCGAGGGACACTGGTAATGGGTAAAGCTAACCCTCACACACACACATAAGCTCAGTGCACTCACCACTAGTTGTAAATGTGTGGAACGATAAAATAATTCATAATTGCTGGGCAGCAATGACACCAAAATGTGAAATGGAAATAGAAGAGAACATTCTTAACCAAGCGGATAATTTTAAATACCTAGGGGCAATTATGGCATCAGATGGAAGATGCACAGCAGAGATTAAGAACAGAACAGGGCAAGCAAAACCAGCATTTCAGAAAATGAAGGGTATCTTATACAGTAAGTCACTATGAATGGATGTAAGAAAGAAAGTGCTGAAATGCTATATAGAAGCCGTTTTGCTGTATGACTGTGAATCTTGGAATGTAAATGAACAAAATTGGGAAGAACATGAAGGCAACAGATATATGTTGCGAAATCCTCGGACTGCCAGAGTAACTTACAACGACTGTCTGAAAAAGACAAATGAAACTAGAACATTATATACAACAATAATAATGAGACAGGCAGCTTTCTTTGGTCATGTGATGAGAAGAGAGGCATTGGAGAACGACTGGAGAGATCTAGGGGAAGAGAGGCAGAGACATTCCAGATAAATGCTGGATGGATTGAGACGGTGGCATGGAGGAATAGCATCAGCAGAGTTGATCCAGAACACCAAAGACCGAGATCTGTGGAGCGAAATGAAGTCCTACGCCAGTTGGCGAGGAACGTGATGATGATGATGGTGGCAATGAAATTGAATGGCAAAAGACCACAGTAATGCTATTTTGTTGATTGTCAAAGTGGCCTCACAATGTAAATATGTTAAATCTGTCCTTGGAAGTTAGGTGTCTGTTGCACACTTTTTGCAACAGTTTCATCTTAACGTGTGGTCAGTTGCACAGAAATGTTGACTTCTCGTAAATTACAAGTACATCAGAATTTGGAGCGCGTTCGTCTAATGGCGAAGGACACTAGTAATAGGGAAAGGTAAGCCTCGTGCAAAATTAACCCACTCACTGGTAGTTGCAACTAATAGTAGTAGACTACGCTCAAGGTCAAAGTTAGAGGAAAAAAAAATATAAATGAAGACAAAGGAATCGAGAGCACAAACCACATTTTTACTTCAGCTCCCATAAAGTCAGAAATGAAGTGAAATTATGTAAACGCATATAACGTATTATGAACTAAATGCAAAGTGTCAGATAAAACAAACATTTACAACATTACAGCCAGAACCAGACAACATTATGGGCCTGACCTGCAGTGGATTCGGCTACTCGTTCTGACATAATAGATCGCTCAGCCCTCTGTAGAGCCTGGTCGTTGGTGGATTCTTCCCTTGAGCCGCTGTTGATCGCCCGGAAACCATTGATGAGTAGTATGGCTACAGTGTAAGCAAGGCAGACAAACACCATTCGGTATAGTCTCTTATGCCCTTTATTTGTCCATGGGCGTAGCCTTTTCAAAGACTCTGTGTCCCTAGGAGAGATATCGACCCTGCCTTTTCCACCTGTTGTAGTGTTGTCTTCGAACATGGCTTTAGATGTAGTTTTATCACTTAATGATGATAAATGCAGCTTGAATGGCGTAATAGTAGATGGTTGGTCACCAGATGATGTGTTCTGCGGCTCATCAGTATTCGATAATCTAGATAAGATTTACCAGTTTGGTTTATGATCCCCCGGGGCAGGTTCCCCCTTGTCTGTTGACGTTGCTGCGAAGGTTATCCCCAAACACACTGTGGATAGAAAGAGAAAGCCAAAACGATATGTTTGTTGAATTTACAAAGAAGCATGTTTTACAAAGGCTAACGAATATGTGGTTACCAATTGTCTTCCGTTGGCGTGAGTATTATTTGACTCCAATAACATTTGCCAAATAAATCAAAACAGACCATGCAAGGCAGCATGGGAGAGAGCTTGTGTATGGTCGTGACCATATCTCGGTCTTTTTGTTCTCCATTCGCTCGCTTTGAAGTGAAGTATACTTCATACATATCTTCTAGTGTACTGGACTAAACTTTGCGTGTGTTAACACCACATACCAAATACGTGTCAAGACACGTACAAGAATCCTTTACTTACTTTGGTTACATTATGACTATTAGATCCTCGTTTGCCCATAAACGGGCACTCTCCCGCTGTTTATGCTTCACTTCGACACCGCAAATTACAAAAGGAACAAAATGAGATGAGACGAGGTAAGATGCGATGAGATGAGATGAGATGGCATGACATGCGATGAGATGAGATGTGATGAGATCCACTTTTGCTTCTTCCTTACCTAATCAGAGATCCACAGTTCAAAACTTGCCACGGTTAACAGGTACAGACGTAACGAGAGTCGTAACAACAGCTCCAGGAGGTAACGTTTTGGGACTTGAGTTTCCTAAGGACACCAGAGGAACAGCGTAACCAGCAGCCAAATGGGAACAGCCTGGAAGCGAGGGCAATCTACATCGTTTGCTGGGCGAAGATGTCCGTGGGATAGATTTGTCCTTTAGGGTGTCCTTCTGTGCAACAAAAGAAGAGACGGTTACTGATTGTTCAGATATGTATTGTCTACTTTAGTAAAGATATGCCGATTTGTTGTTGGCTTCAGTTACATTTTCAAATTGACTGTAACAGGACTTTAGTTGATTAATTAAACTTTCATTGAACTATTTGTCTTCTTCTTATTTGTCTTCTTCTTTCTTCTTCTGTTCCTTGTCATGCTTGTGCTATTTCTTCTTCTTTTTTTTCTCCTCCTCCTTCTTATCATTCTTCTTTCTCTAAATCTTCCTCTTCTCCTCCACCTCCTCGTTTTCAATAAATATCTACTTCCTCTCCTCCTCAGTGTCTTCTCAGCAACACGATGTCAATATAGTTGTGGCACGAGCACCGGTATTTACCCCACACACCGCATCGTTGTTGCTTCAGTTATGCTACATATTCATCTTTTCTGCTAAGGGCGATACTTTTCTTTCTCCGAGTTGTATTTGAGCGGCATTGCTTGTTTTCTTTCCTGAAATTTGTCTTTTATCGCTTGTGATATTTGACTGTCGGCGTTTGTGGTTTTGGGATAGTGAACGAGGAATCACAATTCCCATATACCTGGTTCGGAGTCAGCCGCAGGAGTGTTGGGAGCATACCGATTTGCGTTGAAATTCCAAATGGTAACAGCGTCGGTCGTTCAGAAAACAATGACAAATTACTGAACGTAAAATTGCTGAGAAAATCACAGACAGCAATTAAAGGATGTGGTTGATTGTGACTTCATGTAAAGGACACGCAACTATCGTTTAATATATATATATATATATATATATATATATATATATATATATATATATATATATATATATATATATATATATATATATATATATATATATATATATATATATATATATATAACCTTACCATTTTTGCTTATCTCGCTCGCTCGCTTTACACTTAAGCATAGTACATAAAAGCTACTTCTAGTAGCACTGGACAAGAATTTTGCTTGTGGATTAGCCTTCCCTATTACCAGTGTCCCTCGCCATCAGGCGCACCCACTCCGACTTCAGAGGTGCTTGTAATTCACGCCTCAAAGTGAAGGTCGAGAAGTCAACATTTTAGTCCAACTGACCGGTGTAGGGGTTGAACCCCCTAGCTCAGCATCAGCACACCGGATGTTTAAGAACAAATGCTCTTATGCATTCGGCCATACTGACCTCAACAATACCATTTCGCTGTTTGTCGTTTCATGTTGCTTAGGTCTTTATAACACTTGGCGAAATTAACACAAGATTATGACAATGAAGTAATTTTCATGTTGCTTAGGTCTTTATAACACTTAGCAAAATTAACACAAGATTACAACAACGAAGTAATTTTCATGTTGCTTAGGTCTATATAACACTTAGCGAAATTAACACAAGATTACAACATTGAAGTAATTAACAGATGAAAACGTGTAAACTAAGCAACAAACGGCTAGCAGTTAACCCCCGTACCCTTTACACACCTGACACTTTCACATCGCATATCCTGACACAGCCGGACTATAATCAGAATCTTATATAGATGGCGCGCGTGATAATATTTAGTATTGTGGTGGCTGTGTGATCTGACTGAACCGATATCAGCGAGCTTCTTTAAGGAGTGATGTGTATAATGAATAATGGGTCAGTATCTATACTAGCGTACTTGGTAGAGAATTACGCTGGTGATGTCATGAACACTATCGGATACGGGTTCTACGTGGGGTCTCGCCGTCTGCGAAAGTGAGGAAAGACTGGCCACATATTCCCCCGTGCATCCAGACTTAAAGCATGTGATGGCTCTAGTACATCACGGACTCATAGCAAGAAACTACTTCGGGACAAATTATTGTTATTATTATCTATGCTACATAGTGAGACCTGCCGTAAGATGTGACATGGAGATAAAAGAATAACTGACACAGAGATAAAGTTATAACTGGGTTTTTTATTTTGCATATCCTTTTTACAGGACATCGATGTAAACACCAGCATTTTACTCCTGTTGCTGATGCCTTGGCAAGATTACGTTCAGTAGTTTGCCATTGCTTTCTAAACGACCGGACCCATACCAATTCGTTAAAACCCAGCACAGCGGGGTCTGCTGCCAAATCGGTCGCAGCTGTGTTTCGATACGAATCGCGTCCTTTAGCCACGGAGACCGGCAATAATTGACATAGGGATTACATAATAATGACATAGAGACAAAAGAATCACTACGTGGAGATAAAAAGAATAACTCACAATGATAAAAGAATCACTGACACAGAGATACAAGTATCGCTGACACAGAGATAAAAGAATCACTGTCCCCAAAGATTATTTTACAAGAGTGACCTCGACATGAAAACAGAAATATCATAAGTACAAACACACACACTAAATGAAAAGCAGAATTTCGTAGAATGAGAAGAAATCAAACACTGGGGTATTAAGAACTTCTGATGTTACCAGATATGTCATCAAAATCATAAGGCACAGACAAATTAATGGGGCGGTGAAGAGGCCGATTACATAAATCAGAAGTGGGTGGTAAACTACAAGTTAAAGGAGGCAGCGATGGATATAAAAATATGTAGGCTGAAAGCTTAAACAACAAGACAGCAAATAATAATATAAATGACTGTAACTTCATCAAAATTTTAGATTGCAGAGACAACTGTGTCTTAAGATTGCCGATGTCTGCTGGAGAATATGCCTTTGAAGACGAGACATTTTCAGCAGTTACATAAAGAAACTTGAGGGAACATCCGTGGAGTTAAAAGAGAAATGAATTAACTAATTTCAATTGAACAATGGAATGTAGGGGGCTGGTGTCTCCGGCTCGGTGTTTATAGTGACCAAGAGCTCTCTTCACCTCCACGTGGGACATCTAGAGCAGACACTAGTCTGTCTAGGGAAGGGAGGAATAACTATTGTATCCACTGTGATAAAGCCTTCAGATAACGCACACTTAGCACATCACGAGACTGCAAGAATGTCTCAGTGTTTCATTGCACAGATGGAAAACAATCATCACCCAAGTCTCGCATTCACCGCTTAAAGAGCTCACGATCATGCTTGTAATGAGTGTAACGCTTGTTCACAGTGATGGAACCAACTTATCATTATCATAAACATCATAACCACTATCATCATCATCATCATCATCATCATCATCATCATCATCATCATCATCATCATCATCACTATCATCATCATTATCATCAGCACACCACCATCATTACACAGCCTGCTCTATGCAGAAATTGCAGGAGTCACATATACCTGATTGTTTACCTACTTGCTTGTTTGTGTTCGCTGGCTGTGAACTCCAGCGTGAAGTCCTGTATGTCGGATGAAGACATCCTGTTGTCCAACATCAGTGTGATGTCATTCCAGACTGAGGTTTGCGTGAGTATCCGTTGTCCCATGTCTGGCTTATTGGTGTGCAGACTGGTGGTTCCTCGCCGTACAGACAGACACTCTCCGACTTCGGAGGAATCGGCGATCCTTACTGACGTTAGCCAGGACCCCGAAGGGACCTGTTGTCCAGGACGCGCGACTAGGACGTGTCAGTAGGTATTGGCCAGTATAGAACCTGGCCCTGGTGCCTTGGAAACAACTCTGCGCCCCGTCACATATACCTAAATGTTTTCATCTCATATTGTCATATCCTTCTGCAACCGTTATTTATTTTAACAGTTATAAGTCAAAGAAGAATAGTCAACCAACACATAACTGCTGTCGTTAGTCGCTGCACACTGAGGGAGATGCTGATGAGAGGATCCGAACACTTATGGACAAATAGTTCGAAAAAAGTCGACTTTTTAGTTCGATGAGCAATGGGGATGATCTAACTAACTAATTGTAGGTATAAATACACTATACAAATTGCAATTTCCTTTACATCCTAGAGTACAAGATGAACTATGAGCGAGATATTATAATATTTATGTTATTAATACATTATTAAATATCGCACAGACTTCCTACAGGGCACGTTTATGGGTTCATTACTGTAAACCTCTCCCATTTACCTTAGCGGTGATTCCTCACATGTTTCCGTGATTCAACGCTTGCAGTAGTTCACATAGCAACGATATCTTGACTTAGGCTGATCTGGCAGACATGACATAAATAAGGAATTGGGCTATAGCCCACATACACACACGCACATTATTGTGTCCCAACACACCAGGTGTTATCCATTAGCTTGTGCTATCCTTTCGTCATCACATTTTTAACACTTGACGTTTGCGCCATTTCATATTCTCTACACATTAAAACAGTATTTGATGACGTCATTTGTTAAAAAAAAATGATTGTAACTGACTCAGAAAGCATGCTGAGGAGGGTGAGGACAAGCATGCTTCGTGCAGAGTGGCTTGCTTCGCTTCGGAGGCCACGGGTGGCAATCATCGCCTGGATCTTTTCTCCGGGGCATGCCGGTGTGCTGGGGAATGAACAGACGGACAGATTGGCTGGCTCTGCAAAACTTGATGGAGTATTGATACATGACAAGGCAGATGTGGTTGCGGCCTTGTGGCAGCACGTGCACACCTCGGAGGAGCAAATGGATCATCATGGTCTGACAAGAATGAGACAGCGAGGAGTGACGAGAGCATCTGGCCGACGCTCGACGCTCAGAGGAAAGGCGAGACGGACATATAATCAGATTGCTACTGGTACTATTGGTGTTGGAACTCTTCGCTGGCTGCTGAGGATGGGGATGGAGCGCCTATGGGAATGCCCCGAATGCTATGATGTCAGTTCCTAGACCAATCAATCAATCAATCAATCAATCAATCAATCAATCAATCAATCATTTGTTTAAAAAAACATTCACTATCCCCCATGGGTTATAGCTATTATGCTTTTTTTGGAAGCACTATGTAATAATTTAGACAGCCATGTTAGGGTAGTTGATAGGAGGCTACACTAATAATGTAATGATTGCAATGGAACGAGGATTCGACTCTTGTGTTCGTCGTCCTCTAACAGAGGAAGCGACAGCCCACCAATTTTTCGAGCTTTCATTCCTACAACATGTGATCGACATATCACACCATAGACCCATAGCAGGATTCTGTTCAAGACATGTTGCTGTTGTTGTTGTTGTTGTTGTTGTTGTTGTTGTTGTTGTTGTTGTTGGGAACCTCTTTTGCAATTGAAATAACATGAGAAATACATTTACAGATATTGATCTGCACGTATGCAAGTAGAAAAAATATCTAAAGACAAAAGGGGCCACTAGAAAATACACATATTTAAAGCTGTAGTGTCCACAACAATTTTCGAACCTATGGAATAGTGCATTGAAAATTGACTAATTAATTGCGACACATGTTCTGTTTCTTCAGACCGTTTTCGACAATGGGCACTGGAATTTGTAAAGGAAAGTAAAAGCGGACGACATGATATTGTGGACAGGCCTATGAACACATGAGTCTCGGGCCATATACCAAGAAATCATCAAGGCGTGACAGAAAGTCCCACACTTTCCTAATCCCAGTTAGTCCATATGTGCAGTGCTGAACCATGATCTGACTACATCCTAGTACGTCAAGTTTCAGTACCATACTTGAGCAATAACATGGCTCGAGACACAGACATTCACTAGGGCTTGTTTCCTTAGCGACTCAATGAACATGATCAAGAGGATAGAGGAGGGGTCGATCCGAAGAGAATGGTTGCTGCCTTTAGAGCGGTCTCGACAGGCAAAGATTAGTTTCATCTTTGTGCCAGGGCATGCGGGAGTACAAGGAAATGAGCGGGCTGACAAGCTCGCAGGTGAGGCTACTGTGGAGGGCGGACGCGCCATGGACCAGGCCGACATTCTGAATGCTCTACGAGAAGTAAGACTTTTGCGAGAACCAAGTGATGACTGTGAATCTACAACAATGGCCAGACTGCGAGAGCAGCAAATTAAAAGAGGGGTGGCCAAACAAGAACACTACGCAGGAAGCCAAAGAAGATTTATAAACCAACACAGAACTGGCGTCGTTAGCCGCTACACGTTGCGGGATTTGCTGAGGAGGGGATCCGAGCACTTATGGACTGAATGGTTCGATGCGCAATGAGGATGATCTGTCGACTAACTAACTAACTAACTAACTTGTGCATCCCCCCGTTTCTGAGCTAGCGGAAGAGACGGAAAGCACAACAACACACTCTGGACGGTACTGTTGTTCTTGGTTTTGTTCCTTTGTTTTGTTTTGTTCACTCGCTTTGAGCGTAGAACATACACGTGCTACTACTTCTAGTAATTGAAACTACTGGGAATATATTGGACTGATGTTTGCGTGTGAATTACCTTTCCTTATTACCAGTGTCCCTCGGCATAAGGCGAACCCACTCCGACTTCTGAGGTACTTTTAATTTACGTCCCAAAGTCATGGATGAGAATTCAGCATTTTAGTCCAACTGACCGGTGTAGCGGTTAAATCCGCTACCTCGGCATCAGCACACCGAAAGTTTAAGAACTAGAGAGGAGTCTATTCATTCAGGCAAGATGATGGTACTGTGGTACTTGGTAGAGAGAAAGTTCTCTACGAGAATCTCATTCCCATAGATAGATGCATGTCTTTTCAGTACTCAGACGACCAATGTATAAGTCTTCTTGAAGATTTATAATCATCCAACCAACTAACTAGCCAACCAACCACTCAAGCAACCAGTCAACCAGCTAGTCAACCAGCCAACCAAAAAGGCAACCAACCAGCCAGCCAGCTAACCAGCCAACCAACCAGCCAACCAGACTCATCCAGCCAGCCAGTCAACCAACCAACCAACGAACGAACCAACCAAACAAACAACCAACCAACTAGCCAGCCATCCAGCCAATCAATAAACCATCCAACCAACCAACCAGCCAACCAACCAACAAGCCACCAAATCAGCTAACGAGCCAGCCAACCAACCCGCCATCAAACCAACCAACCAGTCAGTCAGCGAACAATACACCCACAAACTAGCCAACCAGTCAGCCAGCCAGCCAGCTAATCAATCATTCAACCAATCAGCCAACCAATCAGCCAGCCAGCCAGGTAACCAACCAATCAAACCAGCCAAGCAACCAAACAATAAAAAAAACACTACCAACTAACCAATCAACCAACCAACCAAACAACCCACCAACGAAGCAACCAACCAAGCTTGGGGTGTTGGACAGGGGACAGGAATTAAGGCCTCCTGGTTATTGCAGTCGTCGCGAAATGTGCAGGTTAGGATTTTCTGTTTGCCCCCCCCCCCCCTCAGGTGAGAAAAAAAAACATCCACACCTTACTGAGGATTCAAACCCCTGTCACCCGAAGGAGAACTCGGCATTCTTAGCCATTTGGCCAGCCGGTCCTCCAGACAGAATGTAAAACACGTTAAAGTCCTTTTAGTCAGGCATCCGATATTCCTAGACGTATACCGTCACTGGCCGGTCTCTCTGGCTGTGGGATTACAACACTTTCTCTCTGTAATCCCGTTTATCACGCAGAGTCTCGCAGCGGAGCGAGAACTGAGGTGGTTCGACCCCCGCTCGTGACTTGCGGATACTGAGCCGGCCGCTCAGAAAGCAATGGCAAACTACTGAGCGTAATCTTGCCAAGAGATCAACAGACAGCTGAAAGATGCTGCTGTTGACAGCTAAGTCCTGTAAAAGGATACGCAAAACATTTATACCGTCACTGATCAAGCCTCGAGGCTATCACGACAATTTGATGAATAAATATGAGATGCGGGGACGCTGAGGTAGACAGGCCGAGTGTCATTCTAACCAGAGCACGCTTAATTTTTCCGCCTGTCACCTTCGTCATGGACACTGGTCTTGCTAATGAAATGAAGATCAATGTTTTGAAATGATGAAAGAAGATGGCTTCATGTGACGTAGGCCGCAATCTTGAATTTTCAAATTTTCAAATATTAATTTTGGGACTCCCGCGAAAGGTATGTATTTGTGTATTAGTTGTATGTCTGTGTTTATTTATCATCTCTGTGTTTATGATTGTTATAATTAAATTTAAAGTGGCTTCACAATACAATACTCTCGTATTGCAAGAGTGATTCACAGCTATTCCCTGTGATTATGTTTGATCATTGACAACCCCCCCCCCCACCCCACCCTCCCACCTTGCACACCCCAACTTAAAAAAACAAACAAACAAACACACACAAATTATGAAATAGATCAAAGGGCTCTTGCTCTTTTACCACCGGTATGAAGATAAGTGGTCGTCTGTCCCGGATTTCCCCAGATTGTACTATAGTCGACAACACTGTATGTTTGTGATTTCAACATCAATAATAGCAATATAAGCAAAAACAGCAATAACAACAGCTTGTCGCTTTATTCATTCATTCATTCATTCATTCATTCATTCATTCATTCATTCATTCATTCATTCATTCATTCATTCACCCATTAATTCATTCAGTAGCATGTCCTTTGCAGAACTTCACTTCCATAACAACCGTCCGGAGATCTTCTCGGTCATAAGCAAGATGTCCCGCGTCCGATACACTCACCTGGAGATCATCTGTCACATACTGCACCCATCTTCTCTTTTGTCTTCCTCTTCTTTTCTTCCCCGCCATATACCCCTCCATGATTGTTCTGTCTAAACTTCCATGACGTTTCAAGTCACCAAGATATTACAATTTTCAAGATGAAAAACATACTGACCAATAAAAAGATGTCAATTGAAACGAGAAAAAGAGTGTTGAGGTGCTACATAGAACCTGTATGTACTTTTATATGGATGTGAAGCTTGGACAACGAGCAGTCAAGCTGAAAAACATCTGATGGCTGTAGAAATGTGGTTTCTGGGGAAATTGCAAAAGAATACCATGGACAGCCAGAAAGACCAATGAACAAGTCCTTCAAGAAACAAACGAAGATCGTAAACTGCTAAGACGCAGACAGTCACAATTTTTTGGGCATGTTATGAGAAGAAATGAATTTGAGAACTTGGTGACAACTGGTAAGATCGAAGGGAACAGACCAAGAGGAAGACCTAGAAGCACATACCTGGATGGCTTGGCCTCGTGGCATGGTCGAGACAGAAACACAGAGCTGATCCACGACTCTGGTGATCGAGTGAGATGGCAAAACTTGACCGCCCACGTTTACCGGCATGGCACATGATGGATGGATGGATCGTCTTTAGTTGCCAACTTTCTTCACTATACAATACTTGTCGTATGGATTCATGTATTCTTTTCTGAATCAAAGATAGTCGCTGAGTAATAATAACTAAAAAGTGTTAATCTGCCATATCATGACGCCATAGATCGCAATTTGTGGAGAGGCATGATCGCCCACGTCAGCCGACAAGGAACTGGATGATTATGATGATGATGATGTAAGGAACACAAGTCAACAAGAAAATTGAAATATACACGAACTCCGGATTTGAATCTGTCACTTCAAATGCGAGAAACAAATTCACATATTGATGTAATAGTAAAGGAACCATTTAACGCCTTAAGGTACATCAGCCATACGGTGATATACCAATCGACACTCGGTGTACGACGATGAACTGCATTTCGTGGACTGTGTGGGTGAACATCTAGGAAACATCCAGTTGGGAAAATGACTGCCGATTCCATCAGAAATGAACTGGGTGTTTTGTGGGGGACTATTGTGTTGACATTCTGGCGGTGGCATTATGTACAGTGTATCTGTGCGGGCTGTTGTTTGTCAAGACTCCTGTCTTCTCCACTTTTCACATTGGGCAGTGGGGAGCGTTTTGTGTGATATTCACTGGCACAGGAACGGAGCATAATGGGGATGACCCGTTGCTGTGAAGTTGGAACTGCGACTAACTAACTAACTAACTAACTCGGTGTACGATGAGGTCAGTACCCCTCAGGTCGCCTTTACACTCCCAGACATTCTTGGTACCCATTTTAAGCTGGGCTGACCTGCGAGCTCAGATCAATTTTGAAAAATCCGAATTCTCCCAACTGCGGATCGAACTGCGGATGACCTTCTGATCAACAGGCGAGTGTCTAGTCATTACGCTACCGACATATTGATGGACGCTAACATAAGTAAAGGAAAGACATAGGGGTCAGACAGCGCACTAGATACTATACACATTGAAAATTGAATGCAGCACTAGGATTCGAACCTGCCGCTTCCAAATGACGGCAGTGCCTAGGTGAAATAACACGTGTACTGCGACGTATAACCAAAAAAAAAAAAAAAATAATATAAAAAACGTGTCATCATTAGCTAGGCTTTTCACCCACCTGAATCTAAATGTACTGAATATTGCTTCTATGGGTATCAATGCCTGCGATTTTATTTCTCATGTGGTTTTAATGGCCGCGGGTGCTCGCCAACTATTAATATAACTTCAAATATGATAATAAATCCCAACTGAAGAAACAGGCATACCCACACACTTGACCAACTAACACCCAATCCGACGTGCACAAAGGTTCGTACCGGAATATGATCAACGTTGCCAGTAGAGAATGCGCTCAATCTTCAAACCTCAAATCCCGAAACAGCCAAATAAATCAATGTGGTGTTAGTCCAATATTTATTATCGAACAATCAGCACTCTATAGGCGACATAGTCGTTATCACATCGGTCGCTTTTACTTCCGGAACATTTCTTGGTATTCACGTTAAGCTGGGTCAAATGAAAGTCTAGGTCAGTTTATTACCAAATATGCTCCGCCCCTTCGATGGAAATTCAGCTGGCGAGCAAGCGTGGTAACCACAGGAAACGTTGCGCATACAGGATGCAATTATTTGGCTTCATAATCTTTGTTTAGGCTTGTCTTGTTTATTCGTCTCTTCTTGTTGATTGCCTAGAAACATCTGCCCACAGACAAGGGTAGGGGTGTGTGTGTGTGTGTGTGGGGGGGGGGGGTGTTTCATCATAAAGTACGTGCTCATAAATACTTGCATTACTCCACTCATTATATCGATGGCTAAAGAACAATCTCTGGCAGACCTGACTGTGGTAGTCTGCGCCAGGTTTAAACGTTCTCATGTAGTTTTCCATCAGTACTGATTTAAACATGGCTTTTTATTACCGTTTCACTCTGAGCTTTGTCGAAAGACAGCTAATAGCTAATACATCTCTAATCTAGTCTCCTAGCAGGAACCTTCTGTAGATGGTGTGTGTTAGGATCTTCACATTTTGTAGGCACGGAGTGATAAGTACAGCAGACCACCTTGCGTTTTTTTCTTTAATGACATGGTATGGGTGCCGGTTGTTCAGAAAGCAATGGCAAACTACTGAACGTAAACGTCCCGACGAATGAAGAACAGCCACAAATTCTATGGTTGACTGTAATGTCCTGTAATGGATATGCAACTAACTTTCCCTCCCATAGCGAAAGATGAGAGCTGGTATTGAGCCCGCATTCGATATATATATATATATATATATATATATATATATATATATATATATATATATATATATATATATATATAATATATATATATATATATATATTGTTTTTTTATAGTTGCGAATCCCTTACGGGACGTTGCAGTCAACACCAGCATTTTTCAGCTGTTGTTGATGTAATGGGCAAGTGTTACGTACAGTAGTTTGCCACTGCTTTCTGAACGACCGGCTCCCATACCAACATGTTATAACACAACGCGACACGGTCTGCTGCACAAATCGGTCGCAGCTGAGCTTCGAACGCCTGGTACCCGTCTCACGAACCGCGTTCGCAAGCCTTTAGAAACGGAGCCGATACACACACACACACACACACACACACGCACGCACGCACGCACACACACACACACACACACACACACACACACCAGAGGAGCGACTTAATCGCAACGGGTTCCGGGTGTTATACGGCTCGGTCTCTTTCTGCAGATCGGCCTTCGAAAAGAGCCACACAGAGCACGAACTCCTTAGCTTTAGTGATGACCTCCAGGAGTCTCTGAGAAAACTGCGTATCTGTGTCCCACATACACAAGTGCCACTGGAGCGATTAATATCTTTACCTCGAAACATATATGAGGAAGACGAAGCACTTACAGATCTGTCTAGAGTGCTGGAATGCCTGTAAATTAATAAGCAGTTACGAATCGGCAAACAACTGATGCGGCAGTGAACATTTACACATGCTAATGCGGGCGTGGCGGAGTAGGGATATCCGCTATCAAAGAAAAAGTAAGGTGCCTCCTTCCCTCCGCTAGCCTACATGACACCCTTGGGCAAGGTATGGTACCCATTTAGCCTCCCGATCAGGGTTACCTCTGCCTACCGTCGTGAAGCTGGAGACCATAACCTACAACTATCTGTCGGCTGCACTTCACCTTCATTCACCATATGCACACATGGCTTCACGTAACAGTATGGTCACTGCTAAGAAGGAAATCAATGGCAAAATACCTTCTTCACAGATGTCAAGGAATGTATTTTTGTGGTCTCATCGAAAATCAGAGAAACGGCGTAAATGGGTGCTCCATAGGAGCCAGGTGACTCAAGACCGTCAGCAGGCTACTGGGTGCAAACGATTACTATAATTGAAAGTAGGAACTTGGAATGTTAGAACAATGAGTTCAGATGGAACATTAGAAAATATCAAACAAGCAATGGAAAGAGAGAAGATTAATATTTTAGGAATGTGCGAAACGAGGTAGAAAGGGGCAGAGATCAAGACAGGAGAGGATTGTAAGATAATTTATTCTGGGGGAGAAGAACGGTTAAGAGGTTTAGCCATTATATTGGATTGGTAAACATCAAATTCTGTTAAAAGATACTGGGCCGTGTCAGACAGAGTTCTATTAGGAAAATTAAACGGAAGACCTTTTATAATAAATGTCATTCAAGTATATGCTCCAACAATTGAAGGCAACGAAGAAAGTATATAGGAATTTTATAATGACATTGAGCCTGCTTTGAAGAACTGTAAAAGATCAGAAAAAAATATTATAATGGGTGATTTCAACGCAAAGGTAGGAAATCAAGGCGATGGATGCGGTGTAGGCAACCATGGTTTGGGAGAGCGAAATGAAAGAGGATACAGACTTGTAAAATGGGCAAAAGAACAAGAAATGGTTGTAGGAAACGCCTGGTTTAAACAGTATCCTATAATATTATGCACATTGAGGAGTCCAGACAGCAGGATTAAAAACCAGACAGATTACATCCTGATTAGCAGAAGGTTTCGAAATGTGTTAACAGTCGCAAAAACGATCCTCAATGCAGACTGTTACAGTGATCACAGATTAATAACAGGCACATTGAGGGTAAAGTTAAAACCAGTCAAGTATACAACAGAAAACCCTAAATAGGATTTGTGCAAATTGAAAACTGACAAAGAAATACAAGGTAATTTTAACATAGAAGTAAAGAACAAATTTGATATATTGTCTGATCTAGAGATCCTATTTCAAGATGTGGATGATCGATGGGAAATGTTGAAGAATTCAATCAGTGCTGCAGAAAAAAACTATTCCAAGGTTGAAGAGAGTGGGTGGTCAGACATGGATGACTGAAGACATTTTACAACTAATGGAAACAAGGAGACAGAATAAAAATAATCCTGCCAAATATGAAGAAATTCAAAGAAAAGTCAGAATATTATATAAGGAGGCAAAAGAAGCATGGCTCGAGAAAACTGCATAGAAATTGAAAAACAACACAATTGTAAAAATACCAAACTAATGCACAAATAAATTCAGGAGCTTACTAATCAAAGAACGCGTACATCAGCAGGCTGCCTAAAGACAAACGATGGAAATGTCGTAATAGAAAAAGATCAGATTTTATATGTATGGTCAGATTATGTGAAACACATTTATGGTGATAACAGAGACGAACAGTATGATGTTAAAAATAATAATTAAGGACCATCAATTTTGAAGGTGGGGGTTCAGAATGCTATTAACCATATGAAATCTGGCAAGACCACCGGTTCAGACAGCATCACGACAGAAATGGTTAATGCTTTAAAAGAATATGGACTAGATAAAGTTACCAAACAATACAATATATGATACTGGAAATATACCCCATGAATTATGTATCTCTGTATTTATTGCAACCCCAAAGAAATTAGGAGCTTGGAATGTGATCAACATCGAACAATTAGTATAATGAGTCACATCACGAAGAGTTTGCTAAGAATTATCATGCAAAGACTTACGAAGAAAATACAACCTGAAATATGAGAAGAACGATGTGGGTTTATAGAAGGCAAGGGTACAGTAAATGCTTTGTATATACTGAGAACAGTAATTGAACGTTCTATAGAAGTAAACACATATCTACATCATTGCTTTATTGACTACACAAAGGCTTTCGATAAAGTGAGATATGTCGACATGTTAAGGATGCTTGAAGATCTACATATTGATGAAAAAGACCTCAGACGTGTAAAAAAAAACATATATTGGAAGCAACAAGTTGCCATAAGAATTGATAATGAAGTAGGTCAATATCAGCCTATTAAGAGAGGTGTGAGACAGGGATGCGTAATGTATCCAGATTCCCCCCCCCCCCCCCCCTGTACAGTGAAATTATTTTCAGAAATATAGAAGATATGGAAGGAATCAACATCGGGGGACGATGCATCAATAACATTAGATTTGCATATGATACTGTCTTGATTGCAGACAATGAACAAGACCTACAAAATTTAGTAGATGCGGTTTTTGCACACAGTGAACAACTAGGGTTATAATTGAATTGTAAGAAGACAGATTATGGTCGTCATTGGGAAGAAGGAAAAACCACAATGTAATATACAAGTAAATGTTCATATTCTTAAACAAGTGAATCGGTACAGTTATCTCGGAACAGTCATAACATCTGATGGGAGATGCCTTGAAGAAATTAGAATAAGAATTGCCTTTGCGAAGGTAGCCTTTTGCAAGATGAAAAACATACTGACCAATAAAAAGATATCAATTGAAACGATAAAATGAGTGTTAAATTGCTACACAGAACCTGTACTCTTATATGGATGTGAAGCGTGGACAAGCTGAAAAACATCTGATGGCTGTGGAAATGTGGTTTCTGAGGAAAATGCAAAGAATACCTTGGACAGATAGAAAAACCAATTATGAACAAGTCCTTCAAGAAACAAATGAAGATCTTAAACTGATTAGAGACATTAGATGTAGGCAGTCACAATGTTTTTGGGCATGTTATGAGAAGAAATGAATTAGAGAACTTGGTGACAACTGGCAAGATCGAAGGGAAGAGACCAAAGGGAAGACCAAGAAGTAAATACTTGGATGGCTTGGCAACGTGGCAAGGTCGAGACAGAAACACGGAGCTGATCCACAACTCTGGTGATCGAGTAAGATGGCAAAGGTGACCGCCAACGCTTATCGGCATGGCACATGATGGATGGATGGATGGAATGCGAGCACGATGCTTTTTGACTCGGCAGGCACGAAGTTAGTTAGTTAGTTAGTTAGTCGACAGATCATCCTCATTGCACATCGAACCATTCAGTCCATAAGTGCTCGGATCCCCTCCTCAGCAAATCTCGCAGCGTGTAGCGGCTCACGACATCAGCTCTGTGCTGGTTTATCAGTCTTCTTTGGCTTCCTGCGTAGTGTTCTTGTTTGGTCACCTCTCTTTTCATTTGCTGTTCTCGCAGTCTGGCCATGGTTGTAAATTCACAGTCATCACTTGGTTCTCGCAACAGTCTTGCTTCTCGTAGAGCATTCAGAATGTCAGCCTGGTCCATGGCGCGTCCGCCCTCCACAGTAGCGTTACCTGCGAGCTTGTCAGCTCGCTCATTACCTTGTACTCCCGCATGCCCTGGCACGAAGATGAAACTAATCTTTGCCAGCCGAGACCGCTCCAGAGACAGCAGCCAGTCTCTACGGATCTCCCCCATCTCTATCCTCTTGAGCATGTTCATTGAGTCGCTAAGGAAACATGCCCTAGTGAATGTCTGTGTCTCGAGCCATGTTATTGCTTTACTTACTGCCATGACTTCCATAGTCAGGCTACTTGTGGTCTCAGTAAAAGCACCAGAGTCCTCCTTCACAATTCTCCCTCCTGCCTGAGCCGTAAAGGCCCATGAGCTTCTCACATGTCGGACGATCGACCCATCTGTGTCTAGGGAATTCTCGAAAATCAAAGCTTGTACTTCCGCCCCCACAGCTGCCGGGTTTTCTTGTCTGCATTTTCTGTCTGTTGGATGCAAACTGAAAAGGATGTGCAGAAATCTGTTGGCACTTGTACCCACTCCTTGCCAGGTTCTAAGTCCTCAATTGAACACATCTGTTGAAGAATGTCTTCTTTTTAATCTGCTGCCCTTCACCTTCATAATTTCACTATGCAGTGGATGTTGTGTGTTTTCGTTTACCCTGAGGTAGGTGCGAGCTCTGCAGACTTGTATTCTGTCTTCAATGGTTGGAAAATCCAGAAGGTATCGCATCGCCCTGCATGCTGTATCTCTTGTACATCCAAGAATAATGCGCATAGCTTAATTCTGTATCCTTTTCATCCTTTCTATCTGCTTACAGCTGAGAGTCAGGATTGCCATCGCATACTCAAAAACAGACATGACCAGCGCTTCGTATAGGAGGCATAGATGGCGCTGCTCACAGTTTGCTGCCGCCATCATCCGCATCGCTGCCAACCCCCGCTTGGCCTTTGTTATCACCTGGTCTATGTGCTCATTATAAGCAAGGCTTCGATCAAACCGTATCCCCAGGTAATTCATTGCCTGCGTTCTTTCCACCGTCTCTGAACACATATTTACTGTTGGTGTTGGAGTGTTGACAATATGATTATTCAACGAGAACCAAGTCACTGTTGCCTTTGTTGGGTTGACCATTGCCCCAGCCTCAACACACCAAGTACTTATGCGATTGAGTTCGGTTTGTAGTTCCACAGCAACCTGATCTCTATCCTTACCCTGGCGATACACCAAAACATCGTCGGCATATGACAATGTCCTACCAGGTCCAGTGATCTGCTCACTGGTGATTCTCACAGTGTAGGCGTTGATAAGTACCGGAGATAATGGTGATATAGGCCAGGATATATTGTTGTTGGTTCCGACGTCCAACTGCCACATCTAAAAACTGCTTTCCTTTGGAAGAGGGCTGCAGCGATCCAACTAAGGAGGAATGGACTTATTTTGAGTTCAAGGCACGAAGAGTGAAGATAGAAGAATTAACACATTTCTGACTATAAAGACTCAACTATATGCACGAAGAGTGAAGATAGAAGAATTAAAACATTTCTGACAATTAAAGTCGTTTTACGAAGTTTACTCACGACAAAAATATACTAAAATAACAGAAATGTTTAATAATTAACTCTTACCTAACAAAGAACCTAAGCTTCAAAGCGTCAAACTGATGGAAAGAAGAAGAAGCAGGAGAAGAACTATGAAAAAAAGGAGGAGGGAGAAGAAAAATCAACTGATTCTGCAGATTAAGAGATGAAGAAGAAGTAAAGAATAAGTGGAAGAAAAAGAAGAGGAGGAGGAGGAAGAAGATTACGTTCATGATATACATACACTCATAAAATAAACACTAATGCGATAATCAAACACGTACTTAACGGAGAGAATTGCACCTCCCAATGTGTCCATTAGCTGACCAGGAATCCACACACTGCGTGCCATAAATCCTTCACCAATTTTGACCACAGAACATAACTTTACGACAATTTCCAGGAAACCTTGCCCAATCCTTGTCTGTTTTTTTTTGGTTAACGAGAAAGTGAGGTGGATTGTTGCCACGGCACGTGAGGGTTGCTGTTCCATACTGTCAGAGACTGCGAGGCTGTGACAATCAAGTAATCTGATTTAACTCGTCTGGGTAATACGAGAAAGGATATTATTCTCTCTCTCTCTCTCTCTCTCTCTCTCTCTCTGTCTCTCTGTCTCTGTCTGTCTCTCTCTCTCTCTCTCTCTCTCTCTCTCTCTCTCTCTCTCTCTCTCTCTCTCTCTCTCTCTCTCTCTCTCTGGTCCGCCCTTTCGCCCTCTCTTTTTTGGTTGTTTGTTAGTGAGATTGTGAGTGAGCATATCCATATGCGAAGGAGTGTATGTGAGAGTTTGTGTAAAACATTTAAGTATTCTTTTAGGTATGTATTATGTTTGTGTTTATGCGTGTGCGTGTCTGTGTGTGTATGTGTGTCAGCCTGCCCGCCTACCTGTTTCATAACATCGTAATATGCATCGTTTACATTCCCACAATTCATTTGACAGTTTTTATTTTTTATGTGAATGTAACATGCGAAATGGACAATTGATGTACGGAAGATGAGTGATTGGAATGGCCGAATGTAAGACCATGCGTGCCCAATTTATGACCCTTGGAAAAAAAAATTCGTTCGTTCGTTCGTTCTCTCTCCCTGTCTATATCTTTCTCTCTGCCATTTCCTCACATGTCAAACAATAACAAAGCGGCACACTGATACCAATATAGTATTCCCGTAATCTCCGAGATCCATATATCACAATAAGAAATTATCAATGCAGTCAATGAACAAAACTAACCTAGGCTTAAAACCACCCAGCCTATATGTTCTGTACCGAAATATGAACTGGTTACATTCTAATCCGCCCTTAAGTCGACAGGGTGCGATGAAGTCGACCCTGTCGACTTTTTTTTTTTTTTAATGTTATCGCTGTTCATAAAGGAAGCACAAAATAGCAACACTGTGTCCCGCCGGCTCCGTGGCGAAGAGCTTACGGACGCAGTTCGTAATCCCGCATACACACGCTTGAAACACAGCTGTGGGCGATTTGGCAGGAGACCGCTTCACGTTGGCTTTTTCCCCCTAATGAAATGGTATGGGTGCAGGTCGTTCAGAAAGCGATAGTAAACTACTGAACGTAAACTTGCCAAAAAATGCCGGGGTTGATTGTTACGTCCTATAAAGGATACGTAACTGACTTTTCCTTAAACACTGTGTCCTACCACGCATGTCGTATGATGCCAGAAAGGAAGGTTGGTGTGAGGTTGGCTACCTTATCCCGGAGTTAACTTTAGCTGCAAAATTCAACCAAAGTGGTGTGAGGTGATTGAGGACCTAAGCTCCATTGGCAGGTGAAGGCCAGAAGACGAGACGAGACGAGACAACTAAATCTGCCTCTCCTCGGATGTGAAGCTTCAATGCCGGTTTTGCATACCCCGATACTAGTTTGTCAGCTTATAATGGGGAAGGGAAGCTATACAACACATTTCCCACGGAAGTGATTTTGGTATCGTTTTGGAGAAAAGTTCTCATGCCAACCTTATTCCCATAGAATTCAGAATATTAGAATGCTCACATGATCTAAATGTCACTGCACATAGCTCACTAACAAACATGTTCTTAATATCATTGCACAAAGCTCACCAACACATATGGTCTCAATGTCATAGCACATAGCTCACCAACAAATATGATCTCAATGTCACTACATATAGCTCACCAACCAAACCAACTGCCCGACCGACCGATAGACCGACCAAACAACCAACCAAACTGAGCTGCAGCGGTCGTGCACTGTATTAAATCCTAGTCCCCCCCCCCCTCTCTCTCTCTCTCTCTCTCTCTCTCTCTCTCTCTCTCTCTCTCTCTCTCTCTCTCTCTCGCTCTCTCTCTCTCTCTCTATCTCTCTCTCTCCCACTTTTTCTTCCTTTCTTACATACATACACACAGTACACATGCCTGACTGTCTGTCTGTTTGTCTTGTATGTGTGTCTGACGCTTCAACACTTCAACCACTTGTGTCATTGTGCGGTTCTGTCTGTGCCTGTGTCTTTCTGACTTGCATTCACACACTAGGACACACTGTCTGTGCTGCTATGTCAATCTGTCTGTGTCTGTCAGTCTATTTCACTCTGTCTGTCTGCCTATCTTCCTGTAGATCTGACACACACACACACACACACACACACACGCGCACACACACACACACACAAACACACACACACGCACTCGCACACAAACACACACACACACATACACAAACAGACCCTTCGACCACCAGTCTGTCCAGAACAATGAGGAATGAAATTGTGGCGTCACTGGAGGTGGTAGTAATATGGTTTCAGAGAAAACAATATTTGAGACCATCATGGAAAGAGAAGAAAGCCAATATTCCATCATAGCAGGCATGGATACCTCTACTACTGGCCTAGTTATAAATCAGGCAAGACAATTCTTAAACCATTGCATGAACAGCTTGCCCTCCGCCAGTATTACCAATGTGTGTTTATAGGAATCAGATGGTCAGGGGTTCGAATTTATATTAGAGTTTTATGCGAAATATTTAAGAGACTAGGGACCCCAGGCTGACCCAGCCCAAAATGAACAGCCAATGTCTTAGGAAGTAAAGACGGCCAGAGTGATACAGGACCCACCACCCACAGAGCGCCGACTGGTGTGTACATGTCTGGAGCCAGCACTATAAGCCCAACAAGGCCAACGTGTGCGAAAGTGTCCTTTGCTTACTTTACTTACATTTAACGATGGTACCTCAATCTCAGAGCCGTACTGTGGAGGTTGTTTCACACTTGACATTCTCAGGAATCGAACTCAGAACAACGGTGTGGGTAGGCAATACGCTAGTTCATACATCACCGAGGGCGTAATGTATAGACTATAGAAAATCCAAAAGTGGACTGTTGCCAATGTTTTCGTAAATAAATAGCCAACGATGCAATATCTGGTAGTCTTAAGAAATAAACACCCAGAGCTATAAGAAAAAAAAAAACACATTTAAATCAGTGATGTTAAAGTTATGTTCGCAGCAACGTGTTTGTTTTGTCGCCGCCCCTGACATTAATACGGAGATGAGAGTGAGGGGATGGAGCGATTCGTGTTGCCAAGGTAACCATGTCTTGTTTGTCATATTTTGTCAAGTCTAGCCCTCGTTGCGTCATAACACATTTCCATAACCCAGAAGATGTATTCACGTCGTAGATTTCTAGTGGTCGCACACTTCACGGTGCTGAAGTTGTTCTGAATCTTTTATAATGCATATTGATGGAGACATGGGTTTTATAGAAGACCGAGGAAAATAGAATGTGTAGCGAAAATAAGAAACGATTATGTATTATGTTTTGAGCTAAAGGACATGATCTCTCGTCACATACATCGGTAACAACAATCAATATTCTGTAGGCCAAAATGGCAGACGCGGTAGTAACGAACGAACGAACGAACGAACAAACTTTTATTTTCAAAGGGTAACAAATTGGAAACGCATTCGGACCTTCCAACCACTCATCTTTAGTTCATCAATAGTGCATGATACATTCACATTGAAAAAGAAAAAAAAAAACATTGTCAAATGAATATTGTAAACATAAACAATGCATTTTACCATGTTATGACACACATCCCCCACCTATCCACACATCCCCTACCCACCCACACACACACCCAGGTCACACATACATGACCCCACCATTCACCACGCACACACATCCACCCACACACAACCCCCACCCACCCATACACACACACACACACAGGCACCCATACATGCATCATCCCACTCATCCCCCACACACACATCCCCCACCCACACACATCCCACCACCCCACACACATCTCCCCGTAAACCCACACACCCGCACATACACACACACTTGCCGCACCCACCCACAAATCCCCACTTACATACATTCCACCACCCACACAATCTCCCACACCAACTCACACATCCCGCACCCACCCACACATCTCCCTATCCACCAACACCCACCCATCCAAACACATACCCACACACACATAACCCTACCCACACGTCCCTGATCCACACACACACATCCCCACACACATACTCACCCACCCGCACATTTTCCACCCACCCTCGCATCCCCCCACACACAAATAACTCACCTACACATATCCCCACCCACCCACACTTCCCCCACCCACCCTCACATCCCCCACCTTCACACGCTTCTCCCACTCACATACACACATCCCCCACCCACAGACATCCCCCACCCACCCACCCACGCACCCATCCCAAACCCACACACACATCTTCCACCCCCACCACTCACAACATCCCCCACACACACCTCCAACACACACACCACCCCCCACACACACACACACACACACACACACACATCCACCACCGACGTACACGACGTAGTTTAGTGTTTAGACGCCCGACTGCCAACCCGGTGGTCATGGGGGGCAAATTCGTATTTTGAAAAACTTTATCGGAGATCCCATGGCGATCCAGCCTAAAAATACGTACACGGAAATGGATAGTAAAGGCAGGCGGCGAGATAAGACCAATGTGCCATCTAATTCCGTTTTGTCTAGCCCCA
>OY992878.1:28486885-28507840 GCA_963921405.1 Cepaea hortensis
TAATTCATTCATTCAATAGCATGTTCTTTGCAGAGCCTCGCTCCCATAACAACCTTCCGGAAAACCTCTCGATCAAAAGCAAGATGTCCCGCGTCCGATACACCCATCTGGAGATCATTCGCCACATCCTGCACCCATATTCTCTTTGGCCTTCCTCTTCCTCTCTTCCCAGGCATATACCCCTCCATTATTGTTCTCTCCAAACTTTCGTGACGTTTCAAGTGACCAAAATATTTCAATTTTCTTTGTTTTATCGTTTTTAATAGCCAACCTTCTTCAGTATTCAGCGCTTGAAGTATTGCTGCATTTGTTATTTTCTTTACCCAAGATATTCTTAGAATTCGTCTATAACATTTATATTCAATGGCATTTATGCGCTGCTCAGCTTGTTTAGTAAGTGTTCAGGTCTCACAGGCGTATGTTGCAATGGGAAAGATGCATGCTCTTAAAAATCTAATTTTTGAAGATCTGTCTGTCTCATTCCATAATTTATTCAGTAGTTTTAGTCTTTGAAGAGCAATTGATAGTAGTCGTTTAATTTCTTTCATTGTATCACCGTTGTTGGTAATCAATGACCCAAGATATTCAAAATTTTCCACCACCTCAAATGTTTCCCCATTAACATATATTCTTTCTTCATAGTGGTTTTATCTGTATGCATTATCTTTGTTTTTGCAATGTTAAGATACAAGTTGTGATTTTCACTATTCAATTGGGTTGAGGCTATTAGGTTTTCTATACCAGTCTGTGTTGTGGATAGCAATACTGTATCATCAGCATACCGAATCTCTGGTATGTCAAGACCACCGATATTTAGGGCATCATATAGCTCCTTATTTATATCATCTCTTACATTTCTCATTATATTTTCGGCGTACAGGTTAAACAAATAGGGGGACAGCACACATCCCTGACGGACTCCTTGCTTGATGCCAAACCAATCTGATGTCTCACCATCTATTCTAACCGCTGCTTGTTGGTCTAGTTAGAGCATTCTTAGAAGTTGTATTACATGTGGTGGAAAGCCCATATTCCTCACGATTTCCCAAAGTTTCTGATGTTGTACACAGTCAAATGCCTTTGAATAATCCACAAAATATGAGAATAGGTTTACGTTAAATTCTCTGCACTTCTCTATTATTAAATGAATATTGAGAATGTGATCTCTTGTTCCTCTTCCTTGTCTAAATCCAGCTTGAACCACGTTAATTTCTTCTTCCATTTTCTTACGAGGTCTTCGCATTATGACTTTTAGTAGAATTTTACTTGCATGACTGATCAGAGCAACAGTTCTATAGTTGGTGCATAATTTCAGGTTGCCCTTTTTGGTATTGGAATGAAGATAGTTCTCTTCCAATCTTTTGGCCATATACCATATGTCCATATTTTTTTACATAATGCGTGATAGATTTGTATGCTATTTTCTCCTCCCTCTTTAATTAGCTCAGCTGGTATCTCATCACATCCAGATGATTTACCATTCTTCAGGTTCTCTATTGCGCATGCCGTTTCATCTAATGAGAGTTCAGGTTCTGTCTCTGCTGTCGTATACTCATGTATTTCATTCATATCCTCACCGTCACTCATATGATACATTCCACTGCAATACTCCTGCCATCTTTCTAGAATTTGTCTAGATTCTGTTAAGGTATTTCCCATCTTGTCACAGATAACATTCAATTGAGGTTGAACATTTCTTGTCAATAACTTTTTTCTTTGAACATTTCATAATCTTTTCCAGTCTTATGATATTGCTCTATTCTGGTACAGCAATCTTGTATATATTGATTTTTGTCCTTTCTTGTGTTCTTTCATATTTCTCGAGTTAAAGATGTATACTTCATCCTGCTGTTATCGGATTCACCTCCTTTCTGTTTCAGTTCCCTTCGTTGTTTTATTAATTCTAAGGTGTCTGATGTAATCCATGGCTTAAATTGCATTTTCTTGGTCGGAATTAAATCTTTGGCTGCAGTTATCAAGATATCTCTAGCTTGTACTGCCAGTTCATCAGGTGTCATTTCCTCTTGTACAGACATCAAGACCCCAAAACGATTCCTAACTTCTACAGTGTATGCATCTGGTATTTTTGTGAGATCAAAACGAAGTGGCCTTGGTCCTCGGGTAAGCTTTTAGAGTTCTAATTTCAGATCTGCTTCTAATAACTGATGATTCGTAACACAGTCTGCACTTCGTAGGGTTTTTGCAGATGTTATGCTTGATCTCCAATTTCTTTGTATTAAAATATAATCTATCTGATCTTTGGTAATACTGTCCGGTGACTTTCATGTGAAGAGTCTTCTTGGGTGTTGTTTAAACAGTGTGTTGGCTATTATTAACTTATTTTCTGTGCAAAATTCAATTAATTTGTCACCTGCATCATTTCTGTTTCCCAATCCAAATTTTCCTAAAACGGGTCTCTCATGTTCAGCTCTTCCTGTACCTACTTTTGCATTAAAATCTCCCAGTATTATTGCTATATCATTATGACCAATCTTATTTAATGTGTCTTGCAATGTGTTGTAAAAATCTTCAATTTCGTCCTCCTCTGCTGTTGAAGTAGGTGCATATATCTGTACGAGTGTTGTGTTTTTTGGACCGCCTTTAAGTGAGGATTCTATCACTAACTGGGTTATATCCCAGTAGAGCTTTACCAGTTGTTTTATCTAAACAAAATGCCAGTCCATTCTGGCCTCCGACGTCTCTACCAGAATAAATGAAAAGACTTCCATTTTCAGTTGTAAAATGTCCCTTGTAAAATGTCCCTTGTCTTTCCAGCGATGTTCACTAATTCCTAAAATTTGAATATTTAACCTCTCAATCTCATCACATACTACTTTAAGCTTCCCCTCATACAGGCGTCTCACATTCCACGTTCCTATTCTCACTCTTTTTCTTAGTCTGACACAGGGGATTTCCTTGGTAACACAGTCAGGATAAACTCCGTCATCACGATTACTAGTACTGGCCCCTGTGTCACACTCTTCCCCAGTGTTATCTGATCTTCCTGGCCTGTGAGTCCCGCCACCAGATCTCTTTCCTATTATGTTTTCTGTCATATTTGTTATGATTTCATGGCAAGTTTTGCTGAAGGTAGTTTGCCATTGCTTTCCTTCTGGGCAGTGGTGCTTTATCTACTGGAAGTATAATACAAACAATATAAAACCATTCAAATCGTATCTTCCACGATGACCTTGGATATGACAAGCAAAACGTAATTCATACAGCATACAGTGTAATACTTCAGAAAAACGAAAGATGAGGGGATGGGAGGGCCGAAAGTAAGACGGGCCTGCGTGCCCAATTTGTGAGCCTTTGAAAATAAAGTTCGTTCGGTCGTTCCTAACTTTACCACAGCCGGCGTTGTGGCGAAGGTTTTACGAACGCAAATCGCAATCCCGCATACATCGTTCAAAACACAGCTGCGGGTGATTTGGAAGCAGACTGCCTTGCACTGCTTTTCATACAATGGTATGATTGCCGGTCGTTCAGACAGCAATGAACGTAAAACTTGCCAAGAAATCACAAACAGCTAAAAAAATGCTGGGTTCACTGCAAGACCTTACAGGATATGCAGCCAACTAACTTTAAAAATTACCACCTAGAATGGGACGCTGAGGTGTTTCCAAGGCACTAGGGCCGGCTTATATACTGGCCAAGACCTATTGACGCGTCCTCGTCGAGCGTCCTGAGCAACAGGTCCCTTCAGAGTCCTGACTAAAGTCAGAAGTCGGAGAGTGTCTGCCTGTACGGCGAGGAACCACCAGTCTGCACACCAATAAGCCAGACATGGGACAACGGATACTCACGCAAACCTCAGGTCTTGTATGACATCACACTGATGTTGGACAACAGGATGCCTTCATCTGACATACTTCGCGTTGGAGCTCAAGCCAACGAACACAAGCAAGCACCACCTTGAATTGCTTCAGTAGTTTAGATTTAAAATTAAGAAAAAGATCCTCCCACACGCCTAAAGGAGTAATTGGCATCAGTTCAATTCAGTTCAGTCGTGGTTCCAACTTCACAGCAACGGATCATCCCCATTATGCTCCGTTCTTGTTCCAGTGAATATCACATAAAATGTTCCTCACTGCCCCATGTGAAAAGTTGAAAAGACAGGAGTCTCGACAGACAACAGCCCGCCCAGGCACACCGCATAATGCCGCCACCAGAATGTCACCACAAAAGTCCTCCACGCAACATTCATCCTTGATGGAAGTGGCAGTCACTTCCCCAACTAGATGTTGACCTACAAAGTCTCGATGGTTCTAGATGTTGGTGTTCCGTTTCTAGATGTTTTCTAGCCAGCCGCGCCATTTTATCTCCGAAATGCAGTTCACGCAACAAAACCACCTTGCATCAGGTAAACAAGTAAAGGACACTTTTACCCGTCTTAGGGCGCACTGAGGATATTTTATCAGACCAAACGGCATTCCAGGAGCGATGTGGTCAGCATCACTCAAGCCGCCTTCACTTCCCAACACATGTCCTAGTATCAGTTGTAAGCTGGGTCCAGTCTAATGTAAAAACATTCAAATTCAGCCCACTGAGGACTGAACCCTTGACCATCATCTACCTGGCAGGGCTGCGTCTACCCCCTACGTAACACAAGTTTCTGAGTATATGATGCTACTTGTGTTAATAAACAGGCACTTCATAGATTATGTGGTCAATATCACGCGAGTCGCTTTTTTTCCCCAAAAATATCCCGGTACCACTTTTAGGCTGGAGTGACTTCGGAGCCCACGCCAATTGTAAACATCCGCTTCGATGCGAACTCGAACCAAAGCCCACCATGCCGGCCGGCAAGCGTCTAGCCACTTCACTACCGCGGATCCCAGTACACACTTTAAAGGTTAGTTGCCCATCCTTTGGGGTTACGGACGCCATTCGTAATCCAGTATACCCGGGTTCCAAACACAACGGTGCTGGTTGTTTCTAAAAAAGGTATAGGTGCCCGGTCGTTCAGAAAGCAATGGCAAACTACTGAATGTAAACTTGCCCAGGAATCAGGAACAGTCAAAGTGCTGGGGTCGACTGCTACGTCCTGAGAAGGACATGAAAGTAAATTTTTGCACATCCTTTACAGGGCGATGTAGTAAACCCCAGTATTATATGTTCGCGATTTCTTGGCGAGTTTATGTTCAGTAGTTTGCCATTGCTTTCTGAAAGTTCAGACTTATTTTACAGTAAAATAACATACATGGCTCGTATTTCGTTTCATTATTTCGACAAGTCATTTCTTGTATTATGTATGTTAATATGTGGTGGAATTGTCAATTATAAGTCGATCTTAAGCAATGAGTTACAAATAATTATTTCAACCATAACGCGTTATCTATGGTATAAACGAGCTTGCGGAAAGGCTATATAATTGAGCACGAACAGCGTGAGTTAAAACTCCCCTTATAACATATTTCTTCTAGACACCATAATTTGTAAATAAATATGTTATTTTGTAAAACTATTATTAGTAACAGTACAGTATAATCGATAGTATTACGTGACTGTGGTTTAATAATTCTTATATTTATTTAATATCCATAGGTGCTTAACTATATGCAATACTAAAACAATGAACAAATATGATTTTACGTTAATGTCACCTTATCGGCGAAAACCTCCCAGAAATCAATGGCTAGATTGAGTTGTGTACCCGAGCACTGTTTAACGGTTTTTGTGATGGTTTATTTGGGTGAAGTGTTGCGTGAGTGATAACACCACAAATCTAGCCCAAAGCTCCTGCGTCACTAAGTGATAAACCATGGAGGGAGTGACGCTCAACAAGTGAACGTGCGATGTCACATACTGTGCTTTGAGATAGGGAACAACGTGCAAAGGTAGAGACATTAAAGGTGCTGGAAGAATTCGTAATAGAAATATTAAATACAGTAAACTGCTGGGTGATATTTACAATAGTATGCAATGTTGGAATGTGAATTTGTCGCCATGTAGCAGGTCCGTTGATAAAGTGAAAAATTCCCGATCGCTTCCTAGTCATTCTCCATCACATACTCTTATACCCAAGGTGTTTGCAATGTCCTGTCTTCGCACAGGTCGGCCCCTGCCCTTTTCTTCCAGGAACCACACCTTCAATCATTATTCTTTCCAAGCAATCTTCACATAACATGTTTTAATGGCCAACATGTTTGTTTCGGAGACATGCTATTTATGAGCAAATCTTCTTCGGGGTTCAGATCTTCTAAATGTCTGTATTTTTCTTCTTCTTGGTTCACGATTTTCTAAATACGTTTCAGTAACATTTAATTGCAAAAGCCCCAATTTTCTTCTTTAGTGATTCTGAAATGGTTCATGCATCCCTTTGTTGGGACAGGAAAGATGCAAGGTCTAAACATTGCTACTTAAAACCTTTCTCCGGTATTGCGTCCAGAGGTTCTAAATACTGTTTAATCTCTGCATTGCTATGGTCAGTCTAAGTCTGATTTCTTTAGAATATCACCCATTGTTGTTGATTATGAAGCAAAGATATTGACAGTTTATGTTAATTTAATTGTATTCATTGATGACCGATTTTCGGTTCGCATGTAATTGTTAGGAGTCATCATCAAATGTTTTGTTAAAGTTCACAAACAGATTTTGATTTTCAGTGTGTCTCTTTACAGACACAATAGGCGTTTCTAATCATTTGGCACCTTTCGAGAGGAGGATAGTATCAGCTTCCTATCTAAGGCCTGGAATTGGATTTCCACCGACTATGAATGAATCATAATTGTCCCTGGCCTCGTCGTTTGACGTTTCTCTTTACACATTCTGCATCTATGTTGAAGAGGTACAGGGGAGATTGCTTCACTGACACACTCTTATTTGCAAGTAAAATTAGTTCGATGTTTCACCTGCTACTCTGCCTTATGCTTGTTGTTCATGAAATAATGATTCAATCATGTGTGTGAAATGTAGTGAAAACCCCATATCTTCCATGGTGCATCCTAATTTCTGATTCTGAACACAGTTGAAGCCATTACTATAGTTTGCCATTGCTTTCTGAACAACGACCGACACTCCTACAACCATTGTATAAACAAAACCAACGCAAGACGGTTTGCTTCTATATCACCCGCAGCTGTGTTTCGAACGCGGTATGCAGGGTTACGAATTGCGTCCGTAACAAGCAATAAAAGATGCAGAGTCAGGCCCAGAGATATGATGCTGGATTGTTTAAGCTGGCGCGGGGAGATAATTCGTCAAAAGAATTGATCCAGAACACGAATTACCGAGATTTGCGGCGAGATCTGAATTATTATGAAAAGAGTGACGGTGGTGATAATCTTGTTTCATCAATTATATTTGTCAACACCATCAACACAAGGCATCTCCCCCGATGTTGTTTCCACCTTGACGTGGTGGGGAAGTTTGAGTTTCTCAATGACCCTGAGAGCTATGCCGGCGGTAGCGTAGCTACCAGCAGGGCCTCCCAAGCCGGACAGGTCAAAGGGTAGAGAACAGACAAAGAGAAACACCCTGGTCCTCCAGGTTGGGGGTTGAAGCGTGGTGTTAACAACCCCACCTTTGTAAAAACCATTTTGTTACGAAACAGATGCATGAGCCTCGAATTCGGACTGACTTATTTGAACATCGACCTTGGAACGGTAAAAGACTTTTGAGATTTGGAACATGGAATGTACGGACACTGTATCGAGCTGGAGCGCCCGAAGAATTAACCCGGGAGCTGGTTGAGTATAAAATGGATATAACAGCAATTCAAGAAATAAGGTGGCCAGGAGAGGGTACTCTAGAGCAAAATGGAATGATTATAATATATGGAGGAAACACCCAAAATAAACATGAATTAGGAACATGATTTGTCATCAACAAAGAGTTATGGGGGAACGTTCTAAATTTTAAAGCTGTTAATGATAGGATTAGTAAATTATGAATAAAAGGTAAATGGAAAAATATAACGATGATTAATGTACATGCACCTACTGAGGAGAAAGAAGATGATATTAAAGAAGACTTTTATAGTGATCTGGAAGATGTCATAGAAGAAACCCCCAAACAGGACATCCTGATTGTGCTGGGAGACTTCAACGCAAAAATAGGTAGAGAGCAAACTAATAAAAAAGTGGCCGGTATGGAAAGCCTACATACAACTTCAAATGATAATGGGTGGAGAGTCATCAACCTAGCAGAAGCCAAAGGACTGCAGATCAGCAGTACCAGACTGCAAAGAAAGGATGTACACAAACAAACTTGGAAATCATGTCACAAGAGAACCTATAATCAAATAGATCATATTTTAATTAACAACAAAAATGCATTAAACATACAACACGTTAGAAGCTATAGAGGAGCTGAGTGTCACAGCGACCACTTCCTCGTTGGGGAAAAATTTTAAATAAAACTTAAGAGAGCTTTCTATGCTAAACTACAAAGGTTACACCCAACATATAACAGAGAAAAACTACAAGAAATTACAGTCAATGAGAAATTTGCAGATGAAATAAAATGTAAACTTGAAATTCTACAAAACCCGTTGGAGGAAAGCGTTGACCAAACGTGGTTGAACATCAAGAATACAATTCAATCTACCGCAGAAGAATGTCTCGGTGTGTTAACCACGCATAGAAAGAACAGATGGTTCAATAAAAAATGTGAAGAAGCAGTCATTAGGAAAAAGAATGCCAGACAGCTATGGCTAAATGACATCAATAACATCCAAAAGGAAGAGCAATATGGAAATGAATGTAAAGAGGCTACAAAAATAGTTCGACAGCAGAAGCGAGAATATATGAGTAATATAATCAAAGATATGGAAACTAATCACCAGAAAAACGAATCCAGAAAGTTTTTTTTAAAGAATTGAAGTCAATGAAACGAGGGCACCAACACAACACATATGGTTTAAAAGACAAAAATGGGAATATGATAAATACCAATGAGGAAATGTGCAACACATGGAAAGAATACTTTGTTGAATTACTAAATTGTGAAGCTCCAAGTAACACTTTCCCACAGGAAGAGGTTCTAACGCGTGAACCACAAATTGAAGAACCGGCATTTGAAGAAATCCTATATGTAATCACACGACTTAAAAACAATAAGGCAACTGGGGCTGATGGAATTGCTGCTGAATTTATAAAGGCGGGTGGCCATGCATTACATCTGAAGCTATACGAACTAATAATAAAAATCTGGAGGACTGTAGAATTACCCCATGACTGGAAAGAGTCATTATTGATACCTATCTTTAAGAAAGGAGACAAGTTCCAATGTGAAAATTATAGAGGAATATCACTACTGTCCATAAGCTATAAGATACTATCCGCAGTGTTACTAAATAGACTAAAACCATATTCAGAATACATATTAGGTGACTACCAGGCGGGTTTTAGACAAAACAGATCAACAATAGATCAGATATTTATCTTACGACAAATAGCCGAGAAAAATTGGGAATATAAAAGAGATCTCCATAACATTTTTGTGGATTTTAAAAAGGCTTATGATAGTGTCCATAGGAATAGTCTATGGAATGCTATGCGAGAATTTGGAATACCAAGGAAGTTAATCAACATGACCAGACTATGCATGGAAGATACTTATAATATAGTAACATATAAAGGCAGGAAATCAGACCCTTTCCAAATAACATCTGGCTTGAAACAGGGTGATGCACTATCGCCGCTACTCTTCAAACTGGCTCTAGAGAAAGATGTATGGAGGGTAAAGGAGGAATGTGATATTGGAGGAACATCCAAGCTGCTTGGTTATGCAGATGATATAGATATTATAGGGGAAAATGAACAAAAGACATTGGAAATATTGACTCACTTAAAGGAAAAAGCCCAACAGATGGGGCTGGTTATCAACCAAGATAAGACAGAATATATGGTAATTTCAAGAGAAGGAATGGCTAAAAACTCTGGCCACATACAAATAGATAATATGACCATTAAAAGAACGGAAACATACAAATACCTGGGTACAATCTTCAACTGCTCCAACATCATAAGGGAAGAAATACAAACTAGAATCAATTCTGGAAATAAGATATACTATGCACTACAACATCTACTAAAATCAAAGGCGCTATCTCGTAACACCAAGATCACAATATACAAAACACTGATCAGACCAGTTGTGCTGTATGTCTCTGAAACCTGGAGTACAACGAAAGAAGACGAAGCCTTGCTACAAACCTTTGAGAACAAAGTTGTAAGACGCATCTTTGGACCCATTAGGGATACACAAAGTGGAGAGTGGAAAAGAAGAAGTAACAAAGACATTTATGATCTGTTTAAGTCCCGGCTAGTCACTGGTATCATGAAGGCTAATAGACTACAATGGCTGGGGCATATAGAAAGAATGGAAGATAATAGGGAAACAAAACTCGCTTACACTCAGGAAATAAATGACCGTAGACCCCGAGGTAGACCAAGAAGACGGTGGAGAGATAATATATATACAGACCTACAAGCACTTGGAATCAACGACTGGCAAGAGAAAGTCAACCAGAGAGACGAATGGAGACGGATTGTATCTGCAGCAAAGAACCTCAATGGCTCGGAATGCTGAAGAAGAAGAAGAAGATCAACACAAGGCATACAACTATGAAACAGCTGTCACTTCGGTTAAAAAGTAAGGGAGAATGTTATATTGCTTGGTCAATCTTAATATCGTTTCATATTATAATTTTCGTAACAGAATCAGTCATTCAAACAGGGATTCACTGTTCTGGGAACGTTTTGAAATAATGTGCTTACATTGGCTAATAATAATCAAAGCTTACAATAAAAGCAATTTGAGATATCGTTATCATCCAGCGCGCTAACACTATGCATTGCGTATGGAGATGGGAGTTGATATGATAAAACACTTCAGTATATTTATGGACAGTGATTATTATATCATGTGATGAATCCAGTTTTTACGTCACCACGTCATTCACGTTTACGCCTTTTGACTCACTTATGTCGGATGTCGTCAGTACATCTGACGTGAAAAAACGAACGTATTTTTAATAGAAAACATTCATTGAAAGGTATAGATCGACAGACATACACAACAAATTAAACTGATACCCCAGTAAATATAAGACAAGGCTGCGAGTCCAATTTGTGATCCTTGGAAAATAAAGTCAGTCCTTTCGTTCCTTCGTTCGTTCTTAAGTTAAAACAAATTGAAGGCAATGTAATATCAATTGTTCAGACCACTGAAATGGCATATAAATTAATTCGCCATTATTGATCTGCTTTCAAATAAAACACAAGAAAGAAGAAAAATTATAGGATAGAATAGATCACTAAGCAATAGAAACATTGAAAACTTATTAATCACGATGATTCGCACCTGACACGACCACATGACGATAGCGCCTCGCTTACGATATACTCTCATTGTAAAAGCGCACTGAATTCGTATATATTACCTTCATACAACATGTGCATACTATATGCATTTTCTCTTGTCCATGCCCAGTATCCACACTCTACTAATGAAGAATCAGATTCGCTGGGCTGGTCACTTGACTCGCATGCCAGATCACAGGCTCCCTAAACGAATTTTTTTTTTACGGCGAGTTGCGTTGTGGTAAACGCTCCCAAGGCGAACAGAGGAAACGATTTAAAGACACTGAAAATCTCACTGAATGCTTTTGGAATTCATCATGACACCTGGGAGACTGCAGCCAGAGACCGAAATTCGTGGCGTGCATCATTACGCAAGGGTGCAGTCACTTGTGAGGCAACCAGGCCTGCAAGAGCTGTGAAGAAAAGATAGAAAAAAAAAAACACCACTGCAGAAAATCCTCCTCCTGAAACGTCAAGCATTCTTTGTCCACATTGTCGAAGAACATTTCGAGCCAAAATAGGCCTCATCAGCCATCTTAGAACTCACGGCTCCATACTTTCAACCCAACTGGATGAAATAAATGGTCATCATCATTCTTGATGGACAAACAACAACATATGCATTTTCTCTTGTCCAGTGAGACATCTGGAATAGCACGATATTGGCAAAATCAATATAAAATAACATAAAGTAATGCAGCTTTATAGAACACAATTACGGAAAACTGAAAGTCAACAGGAAGATAATATATATACAGACCTACAAGCACTTGGAATCAGCGACTGACAAGAGAAGGTCAACCAGAGAGACGAATGGAGACGGCTTGTATCTGCAGCAAAGAACCTCAATGGCTAGGAATGCTGAAGAAGAAGAAGAAGGAAGTCAACATTTTAGTCAAACTGACCGGTGTAGGGGCTGGACCAGCATCAGCACACTGGATGTTTAAGAACGAGCGCCCTTATCCGTTCGACCATGCTTGTCGCTGGAACGTCATATGTTTTCCGTAACTGTGATCTGTATTACTTTGTGTTATTTTATACTGATTACATTTCCACAGCTGTACCGCAGTTCCGCTGATTTTATTCACATGTGGCCAAAGCATGGGAGAGATCACGTAGTCTAAACGCAGCGTGTAGGAAACAACATGAAAATTATCACAAGTAAAACAGAGGTAATGACTATAACCAAAGAAGAAAACACAGCCAAGATTCATCTTTAAGACTGCCCCCTGAAAAATTAAACAGCTTCAAGTACATAGGAAGAATAACATCATCAAATGACAAATCAGAAGATGAGATCGAAAATAGATGCAATAAGGCAAACCAACTCATTAGACAAATGCCACCAATACTAAAGAACAAATACTTATCAATAGATACTAAGAAAGCACTTTACAACACAACATTCCTACCATCTCTATGCTACCAATGCCAAATCTGGACAATGACAGAAAAAGAGAAAAGAAAAATTACAACAGAAATGAGACTCCTGAGAAAAATACACAATATATCAAGAAGTGAGAAAATCAGAAATAAAGAAATTAGGACTAAAATTGGCGTATAACAGCGCTAGATTTCATCAGGAAACAGCAAGTTAATGGTTTGACCATTCAGATTACAAACTAACAGTATAACACAACAAGCAATGATGTACAGACCAAATGGAAGAAGAAGAAGAGGTCGGCAACGTAAACGATATACGGGGAGAATGGCAGAGTCCATGGGAATCTCGATACACGAAGCTCATGAACGGGCACTATCCCGATGTTTATACTGCACCCCGACACCTCAAGGTACAAGATGAACAAGATGAGATGAGACGAGATAAGACAGACTAGCAGGATCTAAAATACCAAGATATTGTCAGGAAACAGCCTAGCAGAATGTACAACGACATAAAGGTTTGTTCAGGATACAGTGTAGCATAATGTACAACTTGAAGATATGGTCAAGGTATAGTCTAGCAAAATGTATAATGAAGGTTCGGGAAAGAAATTGCTTGAGATCCATTACTGTCATCCATCATTGCTGAGATTGCTCTGGATAATGATACTGATGAATGCACGGTTAATTTATCACACTTTATATCACAAAGCATACGTTCTATTTATAAAACAGCAGTCTACCAAACAAACCATTCTCAGATAATTACGGTGTATGTGTGTGTGTTTTTTTTTTTTTTCAACGACCTGTGAAGACCACAATGATAGAGGGCTCATGTAAAAATAGACAGTAGAATACCAACTTGCCAGCTGGAAAGTGTGCCATTATCCGTTTTAAGGCAACCATTGATTCGTCGAAATAGCGGAAATAATTTCTTCTGCTCACTGGCTTGATTACACGGGCGAGATGGAAGAGACAGGGGGTTAATGTTGGGCACGTGATAATGAGGGGGTGGCAGAATAAGAATGCTAAATTAAACGCGGGAGTGTGTTGGAAACCTAGAATAATGGAGATAATACCAGGACATTATTCTGTTACATAATTAGGGACAAGGAGGGAGGGGGTAGGGGTAAGTGGAATGGATCTATCTATCTATCTATCTATCTATCTATCTATCTATCTATCTATCTATCTATCTATCTATCTATCTATCTATCTATCTATCTATCTATCTATCTATCTATCTATCTATGTATCTATCTATCTGTCCATCTGTCAGTCTGTCTGTCTGTCTGTCTGTCTGTCTGTCTGTCTGTCTGTCTGTCTGTCTGCCTGCCTGCCTGCCTGTCTGTCTGTCTGTCTGTCTGTCTGTCTGTCTGTCTGTCTGTCTGTCTGTCTGCCTGCCTTCCTGTCTGTCTGTCTGTCTGTCTGTCTGTCTGTCTGTCTGTCTGTCTGTCTGTCTGTGGGTGGGAGGTGTGTGTTTATTGGTGTTATGGGTGGGGGATATGTGTGGGCAGCTGGGGAGATGTGTTTATGGGTGGGGATGTGTGCATAGGTGGGGGATGTGTAGTTGAGAGATGGCGGATATTGTGTGGGTGAGTAGGTGTAGGTTGGCTGATATGTGTGTGGGTGGGTGGGGAAAATTGTGAGGGTGCGGGATGTGTATGTGGATAGGTGCGGGATCTGTGGGTTGGCGGGGGTATGTGTGTGTGGTTTTGTGATGTGTGTATTGCTGGGTGGTTGCGGGTGTGTGGGTGGGTGGTGGAGAATATGTGGGTGGGTGTGTGCGTGTCGGTCATGGGATGGGTGGGGATGTGTGTGTGTGGGTGGGGAAATGTGTGTGGGTTGGCGGTCAGTGGGTGGGTGGCGGCATGTATGTTTGCCTGGGTCTGTGTGAGTGCGTGGAGGTATGTGTGGGTGGGTAGGGAAGGTGTGGTGGGTGGGGGATGTGTGGGTGGCTGCGGGATGTGTGGGTGGCTGCGGGATGTGAGGGTGGATGGGGGATGTGTCTCACAACATTGCAATATGCACTGTTTATGTTTACAACTTTCATTTGACAATGTTTTTCCCCCATGTGAATGTATCATGCGTAATATGCATTGCTTATGCTTACAAAATCCATTTGACAATGTTTTTTTCCCCTATGTAAATGTAACATGCACATTTCATGAATGAAAGATGAGTGGTTGAAAGGTCCAAATGTAAGACGGGCCTGCGTGCCCAATTTGTTACCCTTTTAAAATAAAATTCGTTCGTTCGTCGTTCTGTCTGTCTGTCTGTCTGTCTACCTGCCTGCCTGCCTGCCTGCCTGCCTGCCTGCCTGCCTGCCTGCCTGCCTGTCTGTCTGTCTGTCTGTCTGTCTGTCTGTCTGTCTGTCTGTCTGTCTGTCTGTCTGTCTGTCTGTCTGTCTGTCTGTCTGCCTGCTGTCTGTCGGATCGATCGATTGATCTATCGGTTGGTCGGTATGTAGGTCGGTCAATCCGTCAGTCCGACCGTCTGTCCATCCATCCATCTATCCATCCATCCATCCGTCCATCAGTCCGTTCCGCCATCCATCTTTCTGTCTATATAACTACGTAATACCTGCCTATCTACACAACACAGTAAATGGCAGCAATATATAATAAAGCAAGGGGACTCTTCAGAAATAGAACGATTAAACAGACGGTATGAATGCTTTGAGGAGCTCCTGACAAGATCAGTATTAGACAAATCTCCAGATATCCATCTTGCAGAAGTTGAAATTCAAATCAGCTGCGAGATTCCAAATAAAGAAGAGATTAGTAAAGCTGTCAAACTTCTAAAGGATGGGTAAGCTGCTGGTCCAGATGACATTCTTGGAGAGGTGTTAAAATTAATATAAACACCCCAATTGAATTACTGCGCACGTTAGTTAGCAGACTCTGGGAGACTAATAAAAATATCAGCAGAATGGATTAATGGATATCTGGCGGAGCTGCCCCCCCCCTCCCCACCCACCGCTCCTCCCCCCAAAAAAACCATACCTACGGGTTAGTTAGTTGTATATCCTTTACAGCACGTCGCTCGCAGCTAACCCTACCATTTTTGGCTGTTTGTGATTTCTTGGCAAGTTTTACTTCCAGTAGAGGGCCATTGATTTCTGAACGACCGGCACTCATACCATTTTATAAAAACCAGCGTAAATCGGTCTGCAGCCAAATCTCTCGCAACTGTGTTTCGAACGCTGTGTGCGGGATTACGAACTGCTTCCGCAACCACTTCTCCAGAGAGCTGGCAAACCTACAGGAGTTTGCACGGTTTTGCGGAATAATATTACTGTCATTTCGTGTGAAAATATTAAGCAGGATCACTCTGCAGAGACTAAGATATATAACTGGTAGACAACTAAACAAACAAACAAACAAACAAACAAACAAACAAACAAACAACCAAACAAACAAACAAACTTTATTTTCAAAGGGTTAAGAATTGGGCACGCAGACCCGTCTAACATTCTGCTCTTCTACCACTCTCTTTCATACATTATACCATTTACACATCATTCAAGGCTAACTGAAAACAGCAACAATATAAAAGATGCATTCTAAAGGCATGTGGAACATGAAAAATCAATACTACATGACTCAGTAATAGTAATAACTGGTGTGTCACTTGTTATTAGCTATGTGGAATATACTGGCCTACCAAAAGAGGACTGGCTGTTATACTAGGGTTTTATTATTATTATTAAGGGGGAAAGTAATCCGTACTGAGATAGTGTTCTAATAATTTGCGATTATATGTATAGGGGTTGATGATGTCTTTTATTTCTTGTGGAAAATTGTTTCACAGGTGAGCTGCAGAGCACGTTAAGCTTGTTTTGCATATGTCTATCCTAGGCTTCGGAATGTGTAATATTCGTGGTCGGAAAAACGCTGACTAACTCCCAAATGTCCCTCGTGCTAGAAACAACTCTAACTACCTAGTTTTCCAAATCCCCCCCCCCCCCCCCCCCCGTGTCCGGAACAGCTCTGACTAGCTAGTTTCCGAATGTCCGTCGTGCCCGGAACAGTTCTGACTATATTGTCCCGGGCACAACGATAAACTTCACGATCAACTCTCAAGGGAAGGCAGTGACAGTCCATGGCATTTTCCGCCATCCATGGTGGCGTCCATAGTTGTAGAGCTGACACATATCGCCCTGGTGATGGGCTCACCGAGGGAATCATCACGTCCTGCTCATGGCTGCTTTAATTCCTCACTACAATATATCGGGCATTTCGTTCACCACGGGTCTTTCCCGCACAAACCAGACTGGTCTGCAGATGGTATCCACTCAGCGAGTTTTCGATTCGGACATGTGCTTGTCGCTGTGCCGTCAGAGCTGTTCCGGGCACAAAGGACATTCGGAAAACTAGCTAGTCAGAGCTTTTCCGAACACGACAGGCATTCGGAAAACTAGGTAGTCAGAGCTGTTCCTAGCACGAAAGACAGACCTGTTTGATACTGGCCATATCATCCTCCGGGTGCCTACTGGTCTATGCAAATATGGGTATAATACCATATAACCATTGCTCCCTAAGACGTATAAATAGATCATTGGGAGACTGCTGCCAAAGACCGAAGTTCGTGGCTTACTTCATTACGCAAGGGTGCAGTCACCTGTGAAGCAAACAGGACTGCAAGAGCTGTGAAGAAATGGCTGGACAAAAACGCGACCACAGGAGACTCACCTCCTGGAACGTGAAGCATTCTTTGCCCACATAATTAAAGAACACTTCGTGCCAAAATAGGCCTTATCACCGATCTTAGAACGCATGGCTCAAAACTTTCAACCCCACTGGATAAAATGAATGGTCATCATCATTCTTTAACGTTCCAAAGTCGTTGTCCAGATAAGTCAGCCCGAAATCGAGGCTCATTTATCTGACTCGTAACAAAAAAGGATTTTACAAAGGTGGGGATGTTAACCCCACGCTTCAACCCCCAACCTGGAGGACCAGGGTGTTTCTCTTTGTCTGTTCTCTACCCTTTGACCTGTCCGGCTTGGGAGGCCCTGCTGGTAGCTACGCTACCGCCGGCTTAGCTCTCAGGGTCATTGAAAAACTCAAGCTCCCCCATCACGACAAGGTGGAAACATCATCGGGGGAGTAACAAAGACATTTATGATCTGTTTAAGTCCCCGCTAATCACTGGTATCATGAAGGCTAATAGACTACAATGGCTGGGGCATATAGAAAGAATGGAAGATAATAGGGAAACAAAACTCGCTTACACTCAGGAAATAAATGACCGTAGACCCCGAGGTACACCAAGAAGGCGGTGGAGAGATAATACATATACAGACCTACAAGCACTTGGAATCAACGACTGGCAAGAGAAGGTCCACCAGAGAGACGAATGGAGACGGATTGTGTCTGCAGCAAAGAACCTCAATGGCTCAGAACGCTGAAGAAGAAGGAGATCATCATTCTTGATGGACAAACACCAGATCCTTTAGCTTATATTTTAAAACATAACATTAAAAGCACTAACTTCCCAAAGGCATAATGTGCAGAGTCCTCCATCGGAGAAAACTAACAGACATTCAAACTAATACAGGAGTGTGACAGCGATACCTTTGTGACCTTTATTCTTCTGGCAGACTATATAATGGATTAACGTTCGCTACGATGTAATATTTATGTCGTTACGCAGACAATAGCATGAGCTTGGTCGGACGCCAGCTCTCGGCGTTTGTTATGAGAGGGACAAATTAGCCTTAGGATTATACCATTTGATGGTCCTACCACTTCATACACACACCGTCTTTTCTTACAAAGGCACTTTTTATGTTGTTGTTTATAGACTGAAAGTTTTTTTTGTTCCATATCCCTTAAAGGACGTTGCAGTCAACATCAGCAATTTTTAGCTGCTGTTGATGTACTAGGCAAGATTACGCTCAGTAGTTTGCCATTGCTTTCTGAGCGACCGACTCACATACTCCATAAGGTACCAACGCGGCGAGAACCGCTACCTCTTCTCTCGCAGGTTACGTTTCTCACGAGAATAAACGTGATTACGGAGAAAGACGTTAACTGCTATGCCAGGGAGACCGGCATAGACTGGATTATGAAGACAAAAATAAGTCTCGTCAGATATTAAATCCAGTGTACTCGGCTCGTAAAGCAGCTCGATGATCTGGGCTTCGCTATTGACATCCTCTTTCATTTCTTTCTCCTAACTTATTCACGTGCTTGGCTGGTGGGCCGGTGGTGCGAGGCTGCCATCGGAGGGTTTGTAGAGTTTCAGGCTTGGATCAGGATGGCGGGACGTGTTTTCTTCTAGCTTGACTTAAGTCGGTGATAGGCGGCTTGACAATCCGCCATCATAAAACTCGCCGTTGTTACAGAATCAGATTTCTGGCTCTAAATGTTAGCGCTAGGCACACACATGGAGAGCCACGACTTCTGCCCTATGCGCCGCCTTAGGCCCAAGAGGAAAGACTAATATGTGTATGACTGGACGTCCACAGGATAAGAACGTGTGCTCTTAAAATTCCAAGTGCTGATGGCGGGCTAGGTGGTTCAACGGTTACACCGGCATCAAGTTGTACTTAAACGTTGACTTCTCGTTCAGACAGCAATGGCAAACTGCTGAACGTAAATCTGGCTAGAAAATCAACCTCCGGCTTACGGAAACTTTCTGCAACGGATATGAAACATTTTGGGAGAAAATCAAATCAAATCAAATCAACTTTATTTTAAAAGGGTCACAAATTGGGCACTTAGGCCCGTCTTACATTCGGCCCTTTCAATAACTCATCTTTCGTTCATCAAGAGCATTATACATTTACATAGGAAGAAAAATAAACATTGTGAAATGAATGTTGTAAATATAAACAAGGCAAATTACCATGTTATGAGATTCATCTCCCACCTACCCATACATCACCCCACCCACACATACACACCCCCACCTACCCACACACACACACCCAGGGACACATACATACCCCACCACCGACCCATCCCCCTCCGCACATCCCCACCCACACACACTGCCCTCACCTGTTCCCCAAGCAAAACCACTCGCCACCCCACAAACATCCCCACCAACTCACACATCCCATCCACATACACATCCTAACCCACACATCCTCTCCCCAACCACACCTCCAACCACCCATCCCCCAGCCAAACCTCCATCGACCACATATTCCCCACCCACGCACACACATCCCCCCACCAATCCACTCATCGCACATCCACTCACACATCCGCAAACCATACACACACATCCCCTCCAACTGACATCTCCCTACTCACACACACACATCTCCCTAACCACCTATACATCCCCAATCCACTCACACACACCCCACCACCCACACATAATCCTCCACCCACCCACACATGCCCTAACCCATGTGTGTGAAAATGAGCAAAGTAGTTTGTATTACCTCCTCAAGATTGTTTCCACATAAGTATCCGCCTGTCTGTCAGTCTGCCTATCTGCCTACCTGCCTGCCTGCCTGCCTGCCTTCCTGCCCGCCTGCCTGTTGCCTACCTGCCTACCTGCCCGCTTGCCTGCCCGCCCGCCTGCCTGCCTGCCTGCCTGCCTACCTGCCTGCTACCTACCCGCCTGTCTGTCTGTCTGTCTGCCTGCCTGCTTGTCTGTCTGTCTGTCTGTCTGTCTGTCTGTCTGTCTGTCGTCTGTCTGTCTGTCTGCTCTCTGCCTGTCTGTCTGTCTGTCTGTCTGTCTGTCTGTCTGTCTGCTCCCCTTTTACCCGTGCACCCGCGTCTGTTTAACCTTACACCCGTGACTTCAACTTACACATCACCTCAGGTATGACATAAAGTGATAACTTCAACACATTCTCCACATATCGCTTCATACTTCAAGTAATCGAACGCAGCATTCTCTAGGGCTATATCTATTGAGCAGTTGACCTCGAAGCTATGACTCATATTCGTATGTATTACTTAATTTACTGGTTAATGACAAGTATCAAGATATATGCTGGTGAATACCTGTTAGGGGATTGTTGATAGACGATAGAAGACTTTGCAATTCTCTATCTTACAATACAAATTAGTGGGCCTAAGAAAGCAGACCATAGTTCTATTCTGTCAGTAATTGTCAGATTGTGTCTTATCTCTCAACTATTTTACCTTACTAGTCCCAAGATTATGTCTGATCTCTCAACACTTTTACCATACTAGCTCTCAGATTGTCTCTGATCTCTCAACTCTTTTACAATAGGCCTACCAACCTTCATATTGAGTCTGACTCTTAAGTCTTTTATCATACCAACCGTCAG
>OY992878.1:28508040-28563040 GCA_963921405.1 Cepaea hortensis
AATCCATTTACCACTCTATCCCCCAGATTGTGTCTGATCTTTAATCCATTTACCACTCTATCCCCCAGATTGTGTCTGATCTCTAATCCCGTTACCACACTATCCCCCAGATTGTGTCTGATCTCTAATCCCGTTACCACACTATCCCCCAGATTGTGTCTGATCTCTAATCCCTTTACCACTCTATCCCCCAGATTGTGTCTGGTCTCTAATCCCTTTACCACACTATCCCTCAGATTGTGTCTGATCTCTAATCCCGTTACCACACTATCCCCCAGATTGTGTCTGATCTCTAATCCCGTTACCACACTATCCCCCAGATTGTGTCTGATCTCTAATCCCTTTACCACTCTATCCCTCAGATTGTGTCTGATCTCTAATCCCGTTACCACACTATCCCTCAGATTGTGTCTGATCTCTAATCCCGTTACCACACTATCCCTCAGATTGTGTCTGATCTCTAATCCCTTTACCACTCTATCCCCCAGATTGTGTCTGATCTCTAATCCCTTTACCACTCTATCCCCCAGATTGTGTCTGATCTCTAATCCCTTTACCACACTATCCCCCAGATTGTGTCTGATCTCTCATCCCTGTACCACTAACCCTCAGATTGTGTCTGATCTCTAATCCCTTTACCACTCTATCCCCCAGATTGTGTCTGATCTCTAATCCCGTTACCACATTATCCCCCAGATTGTGTCTGATCTCTAATCCCTTTACCACTCTATCCCCCCAGATTGTGTCTGATCTCTAATCCCTTTAACACTCTATCCCTCAGATTGTGTCTGATCTCTAATCCCTTTACCACACTATCCCTCAGATTGTGTCTGATCTCTAATCCCTTTACCACACTATCCCTCAGATTGTGTCTGATCACTAATCCCTTTACCACTCTATCCCTCAGATTGTGTCTGGTCTCTATTCCCTTTACCACACTATCCCTCAGATTGTATCTGATTCACTAATCCCTTTACCACACTATCCCCCAGATTGTGTCTGATCTCTAATCCCTTTACCACACTATACCTCAGATTGTGTCTGATCTCTAATCTCGTTACCACACTATACCTCAGATTGTGTCTGATCTCTAATCCCTTTACCACACTATACCTCAGATTGTGTCTGATCTCTAATCTCGTTACCACACTATCCCTCAGATTGTGTCTGATCACTAATCCCTTTACCACTCTATCCCTCAGATTGTGTCTGGTCTCTATTCCCTTTACCACACTATCCCTCAGATTGTATCTGATTCACTAATCCCTTTACCACACTATCCCTCAGATTGTGTCTGGTCTTTCATCCCATTTACCACACTATCACTAGATATTGGAGTTTTCTTCCCCTGGGACTACCATTTTATTTAGTAACAACGCAGAACATAGCTTCTAGAAAAAACTTTGAATGAAACGAGAGTAGATGAAAAAAAAAATACCAGAAAGAGGCGAGTGAAAATGTCAGCTACATTAAAAGACATAATATTCTTATAAAAACCATCATGGAGGGTAAGGTTGAAGGCAAGCGACCAAGAGATAGACAACGATACAAGTGGGAAGATAGCACCAAGAGGTGGACGAACAGCAATCTGACAATTACAGTTAGGGCGAGAGACAATTAGTGTTGGAGATACATTACAACCAACCCTTGTTGCGGAGACGGCACCTGGTTGATTAAATAACAACATGATAGATGATGACAACCTTCATTATTACACGTTATGACACGTGACTGGACACCACAACAGACGAGCAACACATACCTACTAAACATCCCGCTTACAACCACCCAGCATAACTAAGAAAGATGTGACTTATGCTGTGGCACACTATCTCTCCGATGGGATAATACACACGGCACGTGCGCCCCCCCCCCCCACCCCGCGAAGCAGGATCTGTTGTGGATCTGTGCTATGATGAGACCATTACATTTTGAACGCCTGAAAGCACTAACCTATAGGTGGCAAGTCTTTCCCTCTCTTAGCGAGACGAGAAGCGCAGGCGTTGAACCTTCGTTCGACCGCGCTCATGACATTGTAAGCGTAGCTTGCCATCAAACACTTCAACTCACCCGCTGTGATGATTCTCAGGCGCGTATCCAGCATGATAGGAGGCATCTGATCATCAGAAGTGGTAACCTTTCCCATAAGGTTTGAGTCCTTTACCTTCTTGACACTCTCTAGTTGTAGACACACACGGGTCATGACTCCTGGTGTCTTTCTCTTGCCTTGTGTTCGAAATGTTTCGAGACGTTTGTTCTTTGTGTTGTTCTTGCGTTATTTTGCGTTACTTCGGCGTTTCCCCATACCTGTGAAAAATTCCTGCTTCCAAGCCACCCCTCCTCGGGAAAAAGAGCCTGGTGCATCCGGTTCTTCGTGCCCTCACACAAGGCCTAGCACCCAGACCATTGCCTCTGTTGCCTCTACCGGCGCTTCGCTATGCGCCGGCGTTCGTCTACGTTGACATGCTCCTTTCTTCGTACCCCGTTTATGGCTCATGGAACCACACTTTGGGAAGCCGGATCTTCATCTATGTCGCTTGGCTGTGGATTGGGTTCCTCGAATCCTCTCCTAGTCTTTGTTGCAAAGTTCTTCCTCGCAAGACGGCTACCTCCACCGAATGGAGGTTGGCATTTTACCAATACCGCACAGTCCCGTAAAAGTAATTAAAATAAACCATTGAGGCAGTTCTAGCCGGTTTTATGCAAACAGTAAGACTTCGTTTTAAATTTGAAATTACCGTGGGGATAACAAATGTTTCACGTTCGAACAACACCCGTGACTATGAATTTTAATTGTTTTAGCTTAAGTCTCATCCATTTATTCACTTTATATGATATAACTCTGCAGTATGCACCTGACGAGTTGCAGCGAAATATGCCCGGCAATAAATGGTACAACATATTGTTTGTGGCTTCTGTGTTTTAATTCACTAAGGGAATACAATACTGGAAGGCCCCGGTTAACGTCGGGGTTACGTTCTTGGAAAAAGCGACTTTAATTGAAACACTATTTCTCATTGAATTAAATGAAATACAGTGTATTATGTAATGTTTATTTTGATGGTTGTTGATATTTATTGGCTAAATAGAGGTGAGTTGGAGGCCGAATGGTAGATTTTGTGGGACGTAGAGGCATTAAATTCTGCCTCTTTATCTGAGGATGAAACTGTAACCTCTTCCTGCCTCTTTTCCTGGCTCTTCTTTGCTTGAACAAAATAATTGTCTGGTGTCTGCTGCACAGTAAAACTTCTCCTCAATCATGGCCTTTAACTCTGCAGGAAAACGCTCTGCAGCTGCAGTATCAGCACTTTACCTGTTGTCGAATGTCTTAAAGCGTTCAAACCAACCACGACTCGCTCCAAAACTATCATCACCACTACTAGTACTGCTCTCACCCGCATTCTTAGCTGGATTTTCATACAGAGACTTGCTTCCTCTTGGATAACCATCTTGCTCACAGGCATATTCCGTTGGTTCTAGTCCAGACGGCCAATAGTGCTTCCATGTTCTCCATAAGAGTACTTCTGGTACGAGTGATCTTGGAAACACTCAAAGTGGTTATGTTGTTAGCACCCTCTTTCATTTTGTCAGCACCTGCATGAATTGTCCTTACCGTGGTTGGAGGTACACCATGGACTTTCCCGATATCAACAACCCTATTGCCAGCCTCAAAACGACGTTATGACGAAACGTGGCGACGTAAAGTGAAGTTAGTCCCCTATGTGACATCGAAACGACTTAAACCGAAGCGTTGTATAGCGCGGCCTTCCAGTATTTAAAAACAAAAGCTCTGCATGCACTTTGATTTTCAAAGGGAGGCAAAAACCATTTTTGTTGAGCACATATACTCTATTTCCGAGATAGCTTCCCTTGCGTTTGAAAATAATTATGTGCAACAAAGAACGCTGGAATAGTAGTGAAACTTCATATACATTTGTTTGTTTGTTTTAAATTCGCATATCCTTTACAGGACATCGCTGTCAACAGCAGCATCTTTCAGCTGTTTGTTGATTTCTTGGCAAGATTACGCTCAGTAGTTTGCCATAGCTTTCTGAGCGGCCGGCTCAGTTATCCCGCAAGTCACCAGCGGGGATAGAACCGCTTCCAGTTCTCGCCCACTACGAGACTCTGCGTGATAAACGGGATTACGGAGAAAGTGGTGTAACCCCTCGGCCAGAGAGACCGGCTCATATACAAATACAATAGCAAAATTGCGAAGTGTTCGAATTCTACAAGTTAATACTCTTTTCTTTAAAGCAATCTGTGCTATCAAATTGTGAAGTCTGGCTCGCCTTCAGATGCCATGTTTGTTTACATTTACGAGAAAACAATTCTGATAACTAGAAAGGTTTATGGAATGAGAACTAGAGAAAGCGAATAAGAAAAAGCGAACTAGAGAAACAGAACTAGAGAAAGTGAACCGGAGAAAGAAAACTAGAGAAAGTGAACTGGAGAAAGAAAACTAGAGAAAGCAAAATTGAGAAAGAGATCTAGAGAACGCGAACTAAAGAAAGATTACTGGAGAAAGAGAACTAGAGAAAGCGAACTAGAGAAAGAGAACTGGAGAAAGAGAACTAAAGAAAGATAACCGCAGAAAGAGAACTAGAGAAAGAGAAGTAGAGAATGAGAACTAGATAAAATGAACTAGACGAAGAGAACTAGGGAAAGTGAACTAGACGAAGAGAACTAGGGAAAGAGAACTAGAGATAGAGAACTAGAGAAAGAGAACTATAGAAAGAGAACTATAGAAAGCGATTTAGAGAATGCAAACTAGAGAAAGTGAACTAGGGAAAGAGAACTAGAGAAAGCAAACTAGAGATAGTGAACTAGAGAAAGCAAACTAGAGAAAGAGAACTAGAGAAACAGAACTAGAGAAAGAGAACTAGAGAGAGAAAAATAGAGAAAGAGAACTAGAGAAAGAGAACTAGAGAAAGTGAAATAGAGAAAGAGAACTAGTGAAACTAAAATATAGAAAGAGAACTAGAGAAAGAGAACTATAGAAAGAGAACTATAGAAAGAGAACTATAGAAAGTGAAATAGAGAAAGAGAACTAGAGAAAGAGAACTAGAGAAAGAGACATAGAGAAAGAGAAATAGACAAAGAGAACTAGTGAAAGTGAAATAGAGAAAGAGAACTAGAGAAAGAGAACTAGAGAAAGAGAACTAGAGAAAGAGAACTAGAGAAAGAGACACAGAGAAAGAGAACCAGAGAAAGAGAACTAGAGAAAGCGAACTAGGCAAAGAGAACTAGTGAAAGGGAACTAACAACGTTTTCTGAGTTTCATCATGGCACTGAAAGGTGGCAGGACACGGATCGCTGCTTTGTGTTGAAGATGGCAAGATGTGAAGAAGCATGATCGGTCACGTCAGTCTGTAAGACACCTGATGATGATGATGATTGTATTGAACAATGCTGCCTTATGTCAGTTGTCACCTAATTGTTCTAACATATTGATGTAGTCATGTGTTGAGCAATGTTGTTTGTGTCAATTGTTATCTAATTGCTCGACAATATTGATGTAGTCTTGTGTTGAAGAATGCTCTCTTGAGTCAGTTGTCTCCCAGTTGTTCTACAATATTGGTGTAATCTTGTATTGACGAATGCTGTCTTGCTTCAATCGTCACCCGATTGTTCTACAATATTGATGTAGTCTTGTGTTGAAGAATGCTCTCTTGAGTCAGTTGTCTCCCAGTTGTTCTACAATATTGGTGTAATCTTGTATTGACGAATGCTGTCTTGCTTCAATCGTCACCCGATTGTTCTACAATATTGATGTAGTCTTGTGTTGAAGAATGCTCTCTTGAGTCAGTTGTCTCCCAATTGTTCTACAATATTGGTGTAATCTTGTATTGACGAATGCTGTCTTGCTTCAATCGTCACCCGATTGTTCTACAATATTGATGTAATCTTGTGTTGAAGAATGCTCTCTTGAGTCAGTTGTCTCCCAATTGTTCTACAATATTGGTGTAATCTTGTATTGACGAATGCTGTCTTGCTTCAATCGTCACCCGATTGTTCTACAATATTGATGTAATCTTGTGTTGAAGAATGCTCTCTTGAGTCAGTTGTCTCCCAATTGTTCTACAATATTGGTGTAATCTTGTATTGACGAATGCTGTCTTGCTTCAATCGTCACCCGATTGTTCTACAATATTGATGTAGTCTTGTGTTGAAGAATGCTCTCTTGAGTCAGTTGTCTCCCAATTGTTCTACAATATTGGTGTAATCTTGTGTTGACGAATGCTGTCTTGCTTCAATCGTCACCCGATTGTTCTGCAATATTGATGTAGTCTTGCGTGGATGAATGCTCTCTTGTGTCAGCTGCCTCCCAGTTGTTCTATAATATTGGTGTAATCTTGTGTTGATGAATGCTCTCTTGTGTCTGTTGCCTCCCAATTGTTCTACAATATTGGTGTAATCTTGTGTTGATGAATGCTCTCTTGTGTCAGTTGCCTCCCAGTTGTTCTACAATATTGGTGTAATCTTGTGTTGACGAATGCTCTCTTGTGTCTGTTGCCTCCCAGTTGTTCTACAATATTGGTGTAATCTTGTGTTGACGAATGCTCTCTTGTGTCTGTTGCCTCCCAGTTGTTCTACAATATTGGTGTAATCTTGTGTTGACGAATGCTGTCTTGTGTCTGTTGCCTCCCAGTTGTTCTACAACATTGGTGTAATCTTGTGTTGACGAATGCTCTCTTGTGTCTGTTGCCTCCCAGTTGTTCTACAATATTGGTGTAATCTTGTGTTGACGAATGTTGTCTTGTGTCTGTTGCCTCCCAGTTGTTCTACAATATTGATGTAGTCTTGTGTTGACGAATGCTGTCTTGCTTCAATTGTCACCCGATTGTTCTACAGCACTGGTGTAGTCATGTGTTGAGAAATTTTGCCCTATTTTAATTGTCACTTTGTTGTTCCGCAATATTGGTGTAGTCTTGTCCAATAACTTGGTTTGTTTCTTCAGAAGGTACCTGTTCAAATACTAGCATAGAGCTGAGAATGTTTGTTTAAAAAAAAAATCTGTTGATATCCAATAAGTTCACACATACCCAAGGTTTCGTGGGTAGAGTGATCGGATAAGTACCGTACAATTTTCTGAGTATTCCAAGAAAGGCGGCGAGGAAGTAATATTGGCCACTTCAACACATGAAGTATGACTATGAAGGCCTAACACTGTATCTGCATTTGGGGATACCTTTATATATATCTATATATACGGAAAGAGGCCTTCATACTTCATGTCTGTATGTGTGTGTGTGTGTGGTGTGTGTGTGTGTGTGTGTGTGTGTGTGTGTGTGTGTGTGTGTGTGTGTGTGTGTGTGTGGTGAGTGTGTGTTTTTCCCCCCTCAAATTATTTTTCCATGTACATCCCCAACCCTGCATTTTTTGCGTGTCGTCTTGTCGTTTTACGACACACCTATCTATTTCCGGTTTTCCTTAACCTTGGGTGTTGTGGATATTATTCATTGAAGCGTGTTAATTACTGATGCGTGATTCTAATGTTTGAGTTTTATAGCTAAGTATTCTTGCTTTTTAACTTTTTTTAATGTCCATAAAGACTTTTGGCATCTTATGAGATGAAATGACATGGCAGAACTTTCTATACGTCAGGTGTGTGATCTAGAGACCATCAATCGTGGAAGAGAGTGGGTTGAAGTTCCGGAAGACATGCCGGACTGGACCAGGTGAAGAAGGCGGAGGAACAGAGTGAGAACCCATATGTGGAAAGAATGAGTTTGCGGGGGATCGGCAGGGGTTCTGGAAGAATCTCAAAACTGACAGGGAAGACCAGGAGAACTTTTAATCAGATAGCGGTGGGAACGATTAGTAGTGTGACTCTTCGCTGGCTGTTGAACAAGGGGACGGAGCACGAATGGGAATGTCCTGAGTGCAGTGATGTCGGTTCTTAACTCAACTCAACTCAACTCAATGACATGAAGAACTTGGTGACAACTGGCAAGATCGAAGAAAAGAGACCAAGTGGAAGACCGAGAAGTAAATACCTGGATGACTTGGCCACGTGGCATGGTCGAGGCAGGAACACGGAGCTTATCTGCAACTCTGGTAATCGAGTGAGATGGCAAAACATGACCGCCCACACTTATCGGCATGGCACATGATGGAAATACTTTGATCGTAACGCTCGCTGTTATTTGTGTATGTTTTATTCTGTTATTGAGCGTTCTTGTTATATTTTGCATTCATTCAGTTTTGAGTTCACAGTTAGCGTGTCTCAAACTGAATGCAGTGGTTGCGAGTTGGTAAGTCAATATAGTAGTCACTTGCGCAGCATCTAATGAAGATATTAAACCACTCACAACATGCCGTAAAGTCGACAGTTACTAACGGAAAGACTTTGCATATATATATATATATATATATATATATATATATATATATATATATATATATATATATATATATATATATATATATATATATATATATATATGAGAGAGTGACGGTTGTTTACCAGATTCTCTGACCATCTCTTGCTGCGTCATTCTCTCGAGGCCATGATAGTTTATCTGTTCTTCTGCATTGTTCACGCGCTCCCAGAGGGCCTTCACCACATCCTGCCATATCATGCATCAAATCACCCTCAAGTTCCTTTGTGTTGTATCATTAGTCTCACAATCCTGCATCCTAATATCACGCACTGAACCACTCCACTTTCCGCTGGCTACACTTTAACATTTGAAGCTAAAACTGCACATCAGCGAGCGTCAAGCTTGCAAGTGGTTATGCTTTTTATTATTTTCTATTAAACTGGTTACTTTGTCAACAGGTCATTCTCATTGCACATTGAACTATTATCCCTAAGAGCTCAGATCGTCTCCTAAATATTTCCCTGAGCTTTATATGAAGAAATAAACTGGGGAACTTGGTGATAACTGCAAAATTGAGGGGAAATAGAACAAGGGGGAGGCAGAGAAGAATATATCTGTATGGCTTGGCCACATGACATGATCGAGACAAGAACACGGAACTGATCCACGACTCTGGTGATTGCGTGAGATGGTAAAAATGACAGCACACGCCTATCGGCATGGTACATGATGGTAATGACAGCGAGTGATGACACTAGTTGTGTGTTGGTTGACTATTCATCTTAGGCTTCCCTCACGGCGCTCCAGTCTAGTTTGCCTTGTATTAAATTGCATACTTTATAAAAACAAAACATGGAAATAAACTCAACACTGTAGTAAAGAAACAAACAACAAACAACCGTTTAGTTATATTTATGTATCGTAGTTGAAAGGAAAAAAAAAACATGATAGCAGCGTTGCGTCTATGCACATAAAGATTTCATGAATTCTTTGCTAACATGTCCAATGTGAATCAACTAGTTTGGAATGTACATTTAAACTACGAAGAGGTAATTAATTATTTAAACAACTGTAAGTAAATGACAAGAATGTCAAGACATCATCATCATCATGTGCCATGCCGATAAGCATGGCAGGTCATGTTTCGCCACCTCACACGATCACTAGAGTCGTGGGTCAGCTCCATGTTCTTTGTCGACCATACCATGAGGTTAAGACATCCAGATATTTACTTATCTGTCTTCCCCGTGTGCTTTTCCCACCAATCTTGCCAGTTATAATCAGGTTATCTAGTTTAATGAACGACAAGTCACTAGAGATAAATGTTTATGTTTGAAAATGCCTTTCTGTGCCGGCTCCGTGGTTGTGGCTTTACGAACGCAGTTCGTAATTCAGCTTACCCGCAATCGAAACACAACTGCAGACGATTTGGCAGCATACCGTCTTGCGTTGTTTCTTTTAACGAAATGGTATGGGTTTCGGTAGTTCAGAAAGCAATGGCAAACTACTGAACGTAAACTTGCCAAGAGATCACAACAGCCAAAAAATGCTGGTGTTGACTGTGACGTCGTGTAAAGGATATGCAACTAAGTTCTGTTTATATATATATTGTATATAAGAAGCCTATAATGTCCAGGAGCGACAGTAGAGCGTGGCTAGCGATAGCTTGTTGGCCAATAGTCATGAGTTCGAATTCACATCTGGGGGGATTTTCTAAATTAACGTGAGCTTCAGATAGTCCAGCCTAAGAAGGTACCAAGAAATAACTTGGGATTTAAAGATGGCCCGCGGAATGATATCACGAGTCGAGTGCCGATTGGCCTATAAAAATCTGGATCTGGCACCACATGTCCAATGCGCATTAAGACAAAATGAAGGGTCCGTTACTTACTTACTGTCATGTCCACCATTTGTCCATCTGCACCTATCATTTGTAGTACATTAATTATCATTAAGTAACAACTGAATAAACATGCGATACGGTGTAGCGCTGTCGATGTGGATAGCGAACTGCGCTGGTAATATCATGAGCACGGCCTCACAAGGGTTTGACGACTGGACTCGACTCTTGTCAAAGATAGGGGCAGGTTTGCCAGCCATTCCTCCGTGCCTTTAGGCCTACACAATGTAATGGTGCTGTCACATCTCAGACCCATTGCAAGAAACTGCTTCAGGACTAATATTATAATAATACAAGTAATAATAGTAGTAATAATAATAATCATAATAATAATAATTATTATGAAGACATATCAGTGTGTTCTGTTGCTTGTTTGTGAATCATTTGACAGAAAATAAGGGCGATTTTTAACAAGTGGAAACATAAAAAAATGAATGAACACATAATTTTATCAGGAAGCTCTACGAAAGAAAAGCCACACACTTATATAAGTGTATACTTGAGCGTTTCGACAAAATTCTTTATCTATGCCAGGCAATAGACTAGATGTGCAGTCTAATGTTTGTGCCTTCATTATTCAAACCCTCTGTCATTGGGGAAAATATATTCTGAGCTAGAAATGGCGAATCCTGATATTTCAACGAATCTGGAACATGTTGATTACTTATCTGTTATTGAGATATTTCACTTTTCTAGCTAAGTATTGATGGTATTGTTCTTCCTTTCTTCGATGAAACTGACCATTGTCAAAACTCTCTAGTATGTGTGTATGTGTGCTTTCGTCCAGCTTCCTAGTTTTGTGATATGTTCATTCGGGTTTCGTGATTTATTTGGATTTTGTTTCACAATGTAGAACATTCTTATTGAGTCACTTAGTCTAGTTGAGTCTAGTTTAGTCGATGGATCAACATCACGGCACACGGGTGTAACCCATAAGTGCTCCGTTCTTCTCCTAACTCAGACGTGAGTTTGGAGAAACTCAGCTCAGTGCACGAGCTCTGTAGCACACGGCGAGGATCCTGAAATACTTTGGGTAGATTTTTAACTCGAAATTTTGCCAGGGCAGCGCCGTTAGGCTACTCTTTTTCGATTTCCAACTGCCAAGGTATTTTTTACGTGGCAACAATACACACGGGCGTCCGATCTCACTACCCAGAGACCAGGGGAAATGTTATTACTAGAAGTCCACGCGAAATAAATCCCGGTCCTCACCGGGGCTTGAACCCGGACCTCCAGCACTCGAGGCGGACACCATACCTCGAGACCACGCAGCCCCCTTATTGAATTATTGAGTCACTTTGTTTTAAACCAATATATATATATATATATATATATATATATATATATATATATATATATATATATATATATATATATATATATATATATATATATATATATGGTTGATTAGCTGGTTTGCTGCATTATCTCAAGCTTTTGCTTTTTGCTTACGGTTTGCAAACATCTGGATACACTGCATGAATTTATATATATGAAAAAATATGCATATTTCACAGATTTATTGTGATAATCTGGAGACTATCAATTGACCGATTTCTGGAAACTATCTTGTTGGTTATTGGTAAACCTATTTGTTAAATTCTTGTCACTGACTCCTTGTCTGTGTTTACATTGAAGCTCAAAGACTTGGGGTCAGAGACATCGCTCCATTTTACTGAGTCGCTGTGATAAAACTATAGTCTGTTTTACTGACTGATAATCTCGACGGTCTTAATGGCATTTTCTCGTTTCATGGTCTGTCTGAATCGTCATCTTGTTTTCTCTATTCATTGTCTGCCAGAATCCTAATGATACTCTATATTCACGTTGAGGGGTTGTAACAAAATCCTAGGAACGGACCATTTACAGATACCCATATAATACACTAAGTGGCTCAAACGGTACTTCACTCTTTCTTGACAACCACAAAAACAATGACAACACCTAGTGGAATGTTATGACTGTACAAGAAAAGAGAGGTAGACAGAAATGTTAGACACCCAAACACATCAATATAAAGATAAGACCTAAAAACCAAAGTGACAGGCACACAATTCTCAGTCACTCAGGTAATAATTACTCAAGTCACTGTCAAAGAATAACTTGATAATTTTAATTTAAGAAGTAGTAAAGAAGCGTGAGAAGAACAGAGAATATCCTATAACGAACTGCCCCTGGGAAGAGTCTGTCAGAATTTGATGTGAACTTGTCTGGTTGAAGATAACATCATTAGAACCTTGACTGAGTCTAGTGATTACGTGACTGAATGTGACTGGTTGAAGATAACATCATTAGAATCTTGACTGAGTCGAGTGATGTACGGGAATAAATATGTCTGGTTGAAGATAGCATCATTAGCCAACATCGATCGTTTGATCGAACGCCAATAGCGTTCGATCAAACTACCATAGAAGCCGCAGAGAAGAGAGAGAGAGAGAGAGAGAGAGAGAGAGAGAGAGAGAGAGAGAGAGAGAGAGAGAGAGAGAGAGAGACACACACAACGAGGATTCTCTCACTCTATCTAAATACCGCGTAGCTTCAAACCCAATATAACATGGGAGTACTATTAGTGTATTTGTGTATAGTTATCCAACAAATATAAATAATTGTTAGCTTACAAATGGATGGCACATGGGAATGATGACACGAAGACATTCAACAGACCCGAGAGTGGCTGATTTTGCTACAAGGGTGTTTGTAAAATTAAAGTTTTTTGCTGTGACTTTTACAATGGTAATAATATTGGCCGTTCAGAAAGCAATGACAAACTAGTAAACATACAATTATCTAGAAAATCCTAAACAGCCAATAAATGCGAGGACTGACGGCAACGTCTTGTAAATTACATGCAACTAACTTTTAATTAACAATGTTGATTCTCTGCTAGTAAAAATGTACACATATTAATAGTATCGCATACACTGCTATGCAGCCTGGTCGCATGTCGGAATTTCTATCGTGTTATCGAATCTCAAAACTGAGAGCGAAGACCAGGAGAACGTTTAATCAGATAGCTGTGGGAACGATTTGTAGTATGACTCTTCGCTGGCTGTAGAAAGAGCGGACGGAGCACGTATGGGTATGTCCTGAGTGCAGTGATGTCGGTTCTTAACTCAACTCAACTCACCTCAACTGTATCGTGTTAGTCCACCCGTCCCGTTTCTGACAAGCTATGGGTGAGGTATATTCCCCCATCCCGATGACTGTCGCGACTGCTGACCGCATTCTATAACATATACAGAGAGAAGGTAGAACGAACTATTCGAATTACGAACGACATTGCGACCTAGCTGTTGTCAACGCAGTTTCATTATCCCTGCATACCGGGTTCCAAGTTCATAGCAGGCGATTTTAAAACAAAGCGTGTTGATTTTCACAATATGAGCGCCGACCGTTCAAAAATAAATAGCAAGCTACATTTGGTGCCATTTATGTCCCACTGGGACACACGCCCTCAACCATCCAGACCAAACCGTCCTATCCGTTGCTGTCTCCCTCAGTGCCCTCCGTGTCATCCTTGATATTCATCTCTAATTCTCTTCTCCATGTGTTTCTAGGTTTTCCGCAATTCTTTTTGTCATGGCGTTCCAGACAAGAGAGTGTCTAGTTATATTATTATCGGGTTTTCTCAGTGTATATTCTAACCTGTGCCATCGTCTTTTCCTAATCTTCCGATTCACTGTAATTTGTTTAATTAATAATAAAGAGTCGCTTAAAAGTCAACAGGGTCGAATTCATTGCACCGGGTTTTATCCCATATGGCTCGGTCTCTTTCCGCAGAGCGGAAGGCGTCGCACAAAGCACGAACTCCGTAGCTCTAGCGACGACCCACAGGAGTCTCCGAAAATTTTCACTCGTGAACCGAAGGACGCTGCCCGGAATCGAACCCACAACCTTCGGAGCCCTAATCAAACGGGTTGACTACTTCGCCACGGAGACTGCAGTGTTTAATTAATAAGACGCTTTGAACGTAAATGTGTCTAGAAAATCACAACCAGCCAAGAAATGCTGGGGTTGATTGTGACGTCATGTAAAAGGTCATGTTATCAACTTAACGATGCCACGGAGATAATGTTTTCATGGAGTTATCTCGCTTTAACCCTAGAGTGTACATATCGCTGGCAATTCAACCCATTTTATTATGACTTCAGGCAAGGCCAAGGTAGACCACATTGATACCTAACATATTTGTTACTCTTCATCAGAGACAACAAGACAAATTGTTAGACTTGTAACTGGAGAGAATGTAACATTAGCAGTTAACTTTTAATGTGTCTACAACACTAGTGAAATTCTCCAATCATCTTACTGCAATCTCTCGGGAAAATGGAAAACAATGCTAGCCTCATGTTCGGGAACCAAAATTGTTTAGTGATTCAAGGGAAAGGAGAAGTGCATTTGGTCAGCTTTACAAGAGCACAATCACATGGGTCTCCGTGGCTAAATGGTTAAATCGCCCGCCTCTCGTTCTGAAGGTCGCGGATTCGTTCTCGGACTGCGTTGTTCAGACCATGAGTGGACTAAAATGTTGACTTTTCATCCTGGCCTTGGGGACTTATATTACAAGCACCTCTGAAATTAGGGTGGGTTCGCCTGATGGCGAGGGGCACTGGTAGTAGGGAATGTTAATACAAACGAAAAAGCCAGTCCAGTGCACTAGAAGTAGTAACACGTGTATGGACTACGCTTGAGCACATTGTTTCCGAAGACTCCTGGGGTCATCGCTGGAGCTACGGAGTTAGTTCTTTGTGAAAATTTCCCAGTAAGAGACTTCTCTTTCTGCTGAAGGAGACCGAGTAAGATGGGGTAACCTGATGCAATAAAACCCGACCCCCTTGATATTAAACTTTAACAATTAGTTAGTTAGTTAGTTAGTCGACAGATCATCCTCGTTGCACATCGGACCATTCAGTCCATAAGTGCTCGGATCCCCTCCTCAGCAAATCCCGCAGCGTGTAGCGGCTAACGACGCCAGTTCTGTGTTGGTTTATCAATCTTCTTTGGCTTCCTGCGTAGTGTTCTTGTTTGGCCACCCCTCTTTTAATTTGCTGCTCTCGCAGTCTGGCCATTGTTGTAGATTCACAGTCATCACTTGGTTCTTGCAAAAGTCTCACTTCTCGTAGAGCATTCAGAATGTCAGCCTGGTCCATGGCGCGTCCGCCCTCAACAGTAGCCTCACCTGCAAGCTTGTCAGCCCGCTCATTTCCTTGTACTCCCGCATGCCCTGGCACGAAGATGAAACTAATCTTTGTCAGCCGAGACCGCTTCAGAGGCAGCAACCATTCTCTTCGGATCGACCCCTCCTCTATCCTCTTGATCATGTTCATTGAGTCGCTAAGGAAACAAGCCCTAGTGAATGTCTGTGTCTCGAGCCATGTTATTGCTTTACTTACTGCCATGACTTCCATGGTCAGGCTACTTGTGGTTTCAGTGAAAGCACCAGAGTCCTCCTTCACAATTCTCCCTCCGGCCCGAGCTGTAAAGGCCCATGAGCTTCTCACATGTCGGATGACCGACCCATCTGTGTAGATGACCGCGTCACTGTCTAGCGAATTCTCGAAAATCAACGCTTGTACTTCAGCCTCAACAGCAGCCGGATTTTCTTGTCTGCATTTTCTATCTAGTTGGATGCAAACTGAAAAGGATGTGCAGAAGTCTGTTGGCACTTGCACCCACTCCTCGCCAGGTTCTAAGTCCTCAAGTGAACACACCTGTTGAAGAATGTCCTCGGCTTGACCCATCCACGACCGTCCTCTTTTTAACCTGCTGCCCTTCACCTTCCTAATTTCACTATGCAGTGGATGCTGTGTGTTTGCGTTAATTCTGAGGTAGGCGCGTGCCCTGCAAACTTGTATTCTCTCTTCAATGGTTGGAAAATCAAGAAGGTAGCGCATCGCCCTGCATGCTGTATCTCTTGTACATCCAAGAATAATGCGCATAGCTTCATTCTGTATCCTTTCCATCCTTTCTATCTGCTTATGGCTGACAGTCAGGATTGCCATTGCATACTCCAAAACAGACATGACCAGCCCCTCGTACAGAAGACATAGATGGCGCTGCTCACAGTTTGCTGCCGCCATCACCCGCATCGCTGCCAAACCCCGCTTGGCCTTTGTTATCACCTGGTCTATGTGCACATTATAAGCAAGGCTTCGATCAAACCGTATCCCCAGGTAATTCATTGCCTGCGTTCTTTCCACCGTCTCTGAACACAGCATTACAGTTGGTGTTGGATTGTTGACAATATGATTATTCAACGAGAACCAAGTCACTGTTGCCTTTGTTGGGTTGACCATTGCCCCAGCTTCATCACACCAAGTACTTATGCGATTGAGTTCGGTTTGTAGCTCCACAGCAACCTCCTCTCTATCCTTACCCTGACGATACACTAAAACATCATCGGCATATGACAATGTCCTGCCAGGTCCAGTGATCTGCTCACTGGTGATTCTCACTGTGTAGGCGTTGAACAGTACCGGAGATAATGGTGATCCCTGTGGTAGGCCAGGATATATTGTTGTTGGTTCCGAAGTCCAACTGCCACATCTAAAAACTACTTTCCGTTGGAAGAGAGCTGCAGCGATCCAACTAAGGAGGAATGGACTTACGTTTAGTTCAAGAAGCTGAAACATAAAAAAATCCAGTGGTACTCTGTTGTATGCGTCCTCAAGATCAATCGCTGCAGCAACGGTTTCAGTGCCTGAGTGGAAACCTTCATAGACATCATGGGCAAAGACTGCTGCATTGGTCCAGGTTTCTCTTTTTGGACGGTACCCACCCAGGGTAGGTGGGAAAACACCTTGCCTCTCTAGTTGGCTTGATATTTTCCTGGCAATTACCTTCTCCAGCAGCTTGCCTATTGTATTCTGCATGGTTATAATTCGATATCCCTGAATTTTCTTGTGGTCTTTGTCAGGCTTCGGCAAGGGAATCAGATAGCTGTGTAACCATTCCTCCTTGATGCTAGCACTCCCTATACTGTTGTTGTACATGTCTGCTAGTTTCTCTAGCTCATTGTCGGTACACCTATTTATGTCGTCGTATCTTATGCCATCAGGACCTGGAGCACTGTTTTTTGATCGTCGAAGCACAGCCTTGATTTCTTGCACTGTCACTGTGTCTTCATCCGAAGTGTTCTGGGCCTTACATCTGTCTGAGGTGACCTCCTTGGCCAGATTCCGGCCTCCCATGTCTGTCTGGTTGCTTTGCTCAAGGTGGCGTTCAAAGAGGGCTTTGCCCTTGTCCTCGTCAGTCCTCTGCCAGATGAGGTCAGCACCTTGGAAGTCAGAAATGCTCTTATTCTTGACTACACCACTCATGCTTTTATGTAGTCGCCAGAACAATTTCAGTGACTTGTCTGTGCTTACTCTTTGACACACCTCTGCCCATTTTTCGCTTTTAACCACCGTGACCAGTTTTTTGAAATAGCTTACTTTTGTGTGCATCTCTCTTTCTAAGTGCAAGCAGGGACTAGGATGACCAGCTCTGTTCTTCTTGGCATTTTGCCATCTCCTTACAGCACTACGCTTATCCACCCAAGCCTTCTCCACCTCGAAACTCCACCACGGTGGCTGCTCCCAGCTTTTTTTCCTTTTCTTCCTGCCCTGAAACGTTCTGCGCTTGTCACGTCTTATTTTACTCACCACATCTTGCCCTGTACTGTCATACTGGAACGTCTTTACCTTTAGCTTGTGCTGCCTGGTTCTGCCTTTCTCCACCAATATGCTGCATGGGTGGTGGTCGCTGCCATGGTGTCCTAGGACACCCCATCTACACACTGTAGTGAGTGAAGGTGAAACTAGCGCCAGATCAATAGCACTGTCCTCATCGCCTGGACGGCTTGCTGTCCTGGTGACACATCCATTGTTGATACAAACCAGGTCGATGGTTTCCAGTGCAGTCTCGAGCTCCTCCCCTTGTGTATTGGAGGAAGTGTTTCCCCATGATCTGCCTTTAGCGTTGAAGTCACCACAGAAAATAACATTTCTCTCGTGGCCTAATATGCCACTTAAGCACTGCCACTTCTGGGCGTCCACACTCGCATTGCGGGCATAAACATTAACCAACACGAATGGTGTACTGGAATGAACTCTCAACGCCTGTATTTGTATATCGTCACTGTTCCAACTGGACATGTCTAGCTCTGACGCCACCATGCTGTCGCGAACGAGAATCGCCGTTCCCAGATGTCGTCTGTTATAGAAACATTTGAAGCCGGCAATTCGGAGTAGCTGATCGCCCAGTCTCGTCTCCTGGAGTGCTACAATGTCGTTCCTGTAAACTAGGGTTTCTAAAATAGAGCCCCGTTGTTTTACACTGGCACAGTTCCAATATAGAATACGGATGTTCCTGAGTCCTAGACGGTGACACTTGAGTCTAAAACGTCTCAAGCCACCGCGCTTACCTGGCTTCTTTTTCCCTGCGCGGCTACCACGCCGCTTCGGTATGTTGACTGCTGATCGTTCGGAAAACACACGTTGTTCCGCCATGTTGAAAAAACGTAAACACTGACTTTTGATTGAGAACCACACACGCTGCTGAAAATTCACTCAAGGATGGCTTCGCTCGATGCACGAACTCCGTAGCACCCGCGCAGATCTTGAGTAGAAACTCCTGGTTTTACATCCTGGCACACCAATTACACGCAAGAAATGAATAAATCCATCCCTTACGCGAAAAAGTTAACGAACACAAAACAACACGACCGTCCGTCGCCATCTTGAAACCGGAAGTGACTTTAACACTTTAATGAGTTTAATCACATGTGACAAAGTGGCAGCAGAGGAACAACAAAAAGACACTGATACAACTACGTAAATTATACTAAGATTATGTTGCTGGTATTTGGCCGTCATCGGAGTATTCCAAACAACGAAACACTGTCGAAGGGCGCAAGTTGGCCGTCATCGGAGTATTCCAAACAACGAAACACTGTCGAAGGGCGCAAGTTTGCCGTCATCGGAGTATTCCAAACGACGAAACACTGTTGAAGGGCGCAAGTTGGCCGTCATCGGAGTATTCCAAACGACGAAACACTCTTGAAGGGCGCAAGTTTGCCGTCATCGGAGTATTCCAAACGACGAAACACTGTCGAAGGGCGCAAGTTGGCCGTCATCGGAGTATTCCAAACGACGAAACACTGTCGAAGGGCGCAAGTTGGCCGTCATCGGAGTATTCCAAACGACGAAACACTGTCGAAGGGCGCAAGTTGGCCGTCATCGGAGTATTCCAAACGACGAAACACTCATGAAGGGTGAAGTTAGCCGTCATCCGAGTATTCCAAACGACGAAACACTCATGAAGGGTGAAGTTAGCCGTCATCCGAGTATTCCAAACGACGAAACACTCAGGAAGGGATCAAGAACGGATTGAACTTGATGTACCAGTGGGACACTGATTGAACGTCGGCTATAATGTGCCACTGAGACACTGATTGAACGTCGACCTTGATGTACCAGTGGGACACTGATTGAAAGTCCGCTTTGGTGTACCAGTGGGACACTGACTGAAGGTCCGTCTCGAAGAACCAGTGGGACACTGATTGAACGTGAACATTGCTGTACCAGTGGGACATTGATTAAAGGTCCACCTCGATGTACCAGTGGGACACTGACTAAAGATCCGTCTCGATGTACCCGTCGGACACTCATTGAACGTCCGGCTTGATGTAACAGTCGGACACTAATTGAACGTCAGCCTTGATGCGCCAGTGGGACGCTCATTGAACATCCTCCTTGACGTACCAGTGGGGCACGAATTAAACGTCAGCCTTGATTTATCAGTGGGTCATTGATTGAACGTCCACCTTGGTGTACCAGTTGGACACTGACTGTTATTCTGCCTTGATGTACCAGTGGGACACTGACTGAACATCCGCCTCGATGTACCAGTGGGACACTCATTGAACGTCCACCTTCGTGTACCAGTGGGACATTAATTGAAGTTTCGCTTTGATGTACCAGTGGGAAATTGATGGAACGACCGCCTTGATGTACCAGTGGGAAATTGATGGAACGACCGCCTTGGTGCATCAGTGCGGCATTAATTGAACATCCACCGTGATGTACCAGTGGGACACTGATTGAACGTCCACTTTGATGTACCAGTGGGACACTGATTAAACGTCCGTCTCGATGCACCAGTGGGACACTTATTGGACGTCCGCCTTGATGTACCAGTGGGACACTGATTGAACTTCCGTCTTGATGTACCAGTGGGACACTGATTGAACTTCCGTCTTGATGTACCAGTGGGACACTGATTGAACTTCCGTCTTGATGTACCAGTGGGACACTGATTGAACTTCCGTCTCGATGTACCAGTGCGACACTTATTGAACTTCCGTCTTGATGTACCAGTGCGACACTTATTGAACGTCCGTCTCGATGTACCAGTGGGACACTGATTGAACGTCTGCCTTGATGTACCAATGGGACACTGATTGAACGTCCATCTTCATGTACCAGTGGGACACTGATTGAACATTCGTCTGTATTTTTATCTGCAATTACATATTGATCAGCCGCTTAATTCCCTGACCACTGAATCAGCCTCTACATTGTTGAATTGACCTCAAGGTGATACAAATTATTTACTATTACTACACTGTTGCACTGTCCTCAAGGTGGCAAATACTATTTAGTATTATTACATTGTTACACTGTCCTCAAGGTGGCAAATACTATTTAGTATTATTACATTGTTGCACTGTCCTCCAGGTGGTAAACATTAGTTACTATTACTACATTGTCGCACTGTCCTCAACGTGGTAATCATTATTTACTATTACTATATTGTCGCTCTGTTCTCAAGGTGGTAATCATTATTTACTATTACTACATTGTTGCACTGTCCTCAAGGTGGTAAAAATTATTTACTATTATTACATTGTTGCATTGTCCTCAAGGTGGTAATCATTATTTACTATTACTACATTGTTGCACTTTCATCAAGGCGGTAAACATTATTTACTATTATTACAATGTTGGAAGTTCTCCAATGTGTTAAACATTATTTACTAATACTAATTTGTTGCACTACGTGCAGTGTAAAAATACCTTCCCAGTGGAGTTCAAGATTGATTATTCACAAGATTATAAGACTAATATGACATTTTATTATATATTACGATTAAGGCAATGCACAATCTGCACGAGCCTTAAAGTGTTCATAATGAATAATATGTAATATTAACTCACGCGAGTCTGTTGAGATCCTAGCAGAAAAAGTTTGGTCAACAAGAAAACTGTATTTGGCACTTAATTAATATTATGAATGATATGTGTTATATGTGTACTTGTTAATTTTAATAATTATATTAAAGCAACCCTTTTCAAGACTTAAGACGTACTGGCATACAGTGCAAGACCCATATGTTTAGACAATGCTACACTTCGAGATTATTGGGTCAATATCACGCTGGTTGTCTTGACATCCGAGTATGTGTATGCGAGGGAGTGTGTATTTCTGTATTACTGGGTGGGTGTATAACTGTGAGAAATTGTATAAATGATGTAAGTATGTATGCATATCTGTATGTATGTGTTTATGCATGTATGTGTGTCTGTCTGCCTGCCTGCCTGACTGTCTCATAACATGGTAATATGCCTTGTATATGTTCACAGCATTCATTTGCCAATCTTTTTCCCTATGTGAATGTAACATGCACAATAGATAATTGATGTACCAAAAATGCATGACTGGAAGAGCCAAATGTAAGACGGGCCTGCGTGCCCTATTTGTGACACTTTGAAAATAAAGTTCGTTCGTTCATACCACATTTCCTCGAATCCATTTGAGGCTGGGTGGATCTGGGGGACCAGGCCAGTTTAAACAATTCGAATCAGTCCTAATGCGAAATGAACCCATGACCCCAGAGCCGGTAGGTAATGGTCTAGCCACTACGCCAACTCGGCACCCTACTATTTATCATAGAAACTTCCTCACATCTGTGTAAACGGTTTTAAAATGGAAAAGTTAATTCAGTCTTTTTTTTTCTCCATGGGCGTATTTTTAATGACTGTGCGGTGTTTGAAAATATTGCGGGTCCAAATTTTGTATTTACCTATTATGTTGCATGAACATTACAGAGGGTGAATACAAAACGTGGACCGGGAATACTTTAAAACACTGCACAGTCATTAAAAATACACCCTATATATGAGATTGGAAACTAGCGTTATTTTTTAGTACTAAAAATAAGTTTGTTGCATATCTTTTACAGGACGTCACAGTCAACCCCAGCATTTTGGCTATTTGTGATTTCTTGGAAAGTTTACGTTCAGTAGTTTGCCATTTATTTCTGAACGACTGGGGCTCATACCATTGCATGAAAACCAACGCGACGCGGTCTGCTGTCAAATCGCCCGCAGTTATATTTCGAACGCGGTATGCGGGATTTCAAACTGCATCCGTAACTCCTTCACTACAGAGCCGGCTCCATATAACAGTAGGAGATAGTGACTGAAATCATGTCTATTCACATTCATCATCTTCCAGATTGTTAAACTCACACTGTTTTATTGTTAAACACAATACGCAAATTCTCCCCTTGGATGTTTTCCTTCAACGGAATGTAAAACACATGTGAAAGAAAATTACATCCTTGAAAAACATGATAATGCAACTGAAACAGATAATTACCCAGAAGCATTGAGAATGTTAAGATAATCAGTATACTCTTTCACAATAAAAGATAACTGTAGAAACTATAATATTTACAGCTTCATAGAACTACTCAATAATATAAACCATTGAAGAGGGTGTTATATTTGTCCATGCGTTGATTTGAGTGGAGATGCGTCAAGCACCGACATAACAGCACTCTGGACATTCCAATACGTGCACCATCATCATCTTCAACATTCAGCGAAGAGTCACACTACTATTGGCTGCAGTCTGATTATGTGTCTGTCTAGCCTTTCCTCGGAATACTGAGTGTCGACTAGATGCGCTGGCCTCTTCCCGCAGCATCATTCTTTCTAAACGATAATGATTAATCTATCCTTTCACACTATACACATGATCCTAAAGAGCGATCACTATGTATGCTTATCGTGTACCAGTACCCCACCTAGCCGTGCGGACCCAGCCAATCTGTCCGCTTGCACGTTTTCCCACCACATCAGCACGTCGCGACGAAAATACCCACCAGATGCTTCCTATCTTTGATTGATGAATTGAAGCATGCCACCCTGGATGCTGCGACCGTTTCTTCAACTTTCTCAGCATGCTCTTCAAGTACGTTAAAATCAGAATATGTGGCGTTGTTTGTCCTCCAACCAGCGGAATGCCGCTGTGATTGCCTCCAACTCCATTCTCAGACTTGATGTCGCGGTATCATATGCCAGGCTCTCCTGCAGTAAACACTTTGCTGTGAATCCCCAGGCACTTGTTTTGCCTCTAGACACAGAGCCATCTGTTTAGACGATTGCATTACCTGGGCGTGAATTGTTATCAGACAATTGTCGCAGTTCTGATTCAGTGCAGCCTGGCGGTAAATCCCCGCACTCCCAATACGTGTGACCTTGAACCTGCACAGATGTGACTTTTCCTCTGACATTATCTGCCTCTCTCCTCTAATTGTACTCAAGGATATACATTTTGATTGTGTCCTCTGACTGAGCCATCCGTAACATTAATATTATCAGCTTGTGACCCTTAAATGTAACCCTTAGCATTGTCCAGGGTTGCATGCATATGCTGAAGTACATCCTAGACAGCTTCAATAAGTTATGTTCATACGTTTTTCAGTTTCAGTTCTGGTTCCTGAATGTTAAACAGGCCATGAACATTTCCTGATCCGCATGGACCTGACCAGTTAATTTGTGTTAACAATAAGCAGCAGCCGAGCCAGATGCTGGTTTCCAAGACTAGTGGACATTTTAAATCAGTGGTTTTCAACTGGTGGGGGGAAGGGGATTGGGGGGGGGGGGGGTGGAGAATTTAGGGTTTCCGGGGGGGGGGGGAATCAAAGATTATTTCAATATCGCGTTAATACAAGAACCGATTACCTGATATTGTTTTTCCTTCCATACTTTACGGTTTTGTACTTCTCGCCCTTTTAAAATTCGTTTTATAACATAAGTAGACCAACAAATCACGTTTTATATAGACGTATAGACTTGTTCTAGTATGTGATATTAAATTTAGGTTCCATTTTTACGTGTATTGTGTAGGGCGGGGGAATTTATAGGGAGGAAATACGAGAAGGGGAAAAAAAGGGGGAGGGGGTGAATGACATTCTGAACATATGGTGAAGGAGTGCATGGGCCAAAAAAAAGTTTGAGAACCACTGTTGTAAATCGGCCAATGCCTTGCATCACCAGACTAAAATTATGTCCAAGGATTACAATCTCATGAAACCATAATTAGCAATACAGTAATTAACTGGCTGTTGCCAACAAATGTTTACTAACATCCCAAAAGATATCAATTTGCGTAATACACTCCTCACTGAACTTCACTCCAGTCGTGGTGGAATTATTTTTAACAACAGTAGGTTTTCAAAACAATGTACCCTCTTAGTGAATTTAGTTATCGACCCAGTCGACTGGATGAATTACTACATCGACTAATGAAATTCATTGGTTTGAATTTCTGAAACGTCGCCTCTCACATTCATCTGTGAAACGACTTACTGGATTAGCAGTAGGTCTTGTTTTGTCAGTGAACATAGATAATCGTAAACATTAACATTAAAATAATCATACAAGGGAATCATGGCTCAGCAGGCAGCGAACTCCTGTAACTAGCTTCTCTGGCAGATAAACCTTCCAGTCTTGGTTGTAGTTGTGATAGCTAGCGTGATAGCGCAGTTGATAATGTTGTGGGCGCTGTCGTATTAGGGGTGGGCGCCTCCGTTCGTCGTTTCTCTAAGTGATTGTTCATCTTTCCTTGGTGTATTGAGACCTACAACACGTGATTTGCCATATCACATCACAAACCCAAAGCAGGTTCACGATTCGGGACATGTTTTAGTTGAGATTTCGTTTGTTACAATGTTTACCTGCGAGGTCTGCAATTCTTTACAACACCCAATTTGTTATCATTATTGGCTGCGCTGTTGATGAAAGCCTCAGAATCTCCCAACAGTAGTACAGGGTGTATTTTTAATCACTGTATTTTGTTTGAAAATATTGCCGGTCCAAGTTTTGTATTTACCTATTATGTTGCAAGACCTTTACAGAGGGTAAATACAAAACTTGGACCGGCAATATTTTCCAACACTGCACAGCCAAATACAAATACTCCCGATACTTTATTTAACAAACGTGTTTTTCGTTCGCTAGATTTGCAACTCAAGCGTCCATACCCGGGCTATTACGTCTTGTGCACTGGGCTGCTTTGGATTTAGCTTTGTATATTACCAATGTTCCTCCCCGTCAGGTGAACCCACTCCGATTTCTGATATTTCACAGAGTCTGAAACTGAATGCCACTGAAAAGTCACAGGAAGCAGTACATTTTATGTTCCCTTATTCGCGCGATATAATGTGTTTGCTAATTTTTAACACCCAATTTTCGACAGTTCTAACATGACCCTTCAATTGTTTATGGCAGTGGAGCATCGAATAACGAACACAAGATTTATGATGTGGACAATCACACAGAGGCAGTGCAGTCTAAGAAATCACAATTGCCAGTTTGGTTATGTGGGCAGACTATTTCTGTGACCTCAGGGATTCTGGATGTTGCTAACGTGATAGTCTGCTTCAGCGGAATCTTTGACTTCATGGGTATCAGAGGTCCGTTTTGGAATGCTTCAGGTAGGGTCTTGTGTCCTTCTTGTCCGTGTATATCCTCTACAGGTCCATTTTTGAGAGCTTCAGGTGCAGATTTGTGTGAGTCGGGTCCATTTATGTGTTCTACAGGTCCATTTTTGAATGCTTCAGGTGCAATTTTGACTTCACGTTCAGGTGTCATATGCATGACTGACATAGAGTGGTAGTCCCTGTCTCTGGTTAGATACGACTGATACGACTCTGTGGAAACAATGTAAAAAAACTATATCACAGTTTAATGAACACTTAATTGTTATTATCATCTGACACAGGAAAATAGTAATTAAACACCGCGCATGCTGCCAAAGGATGCCAAATGCGCGCATGCGTGCACACACACACTCAGCGAGAGAACGAGAGAGAGAACGAACGAACGAACGAACGAACGAACGAACAGACTTTATTTTCAAAGGGTAACAAATTGGGCACGCAGGCCCGTCTTACATTCGGCCCTTCCAATCACTCATCTTTCTTTCATCAACAGTGCATAGGAAAAAAACATTGTCACGTGAATTTTGTAAACATAAACAATGCATATTATTATGTTATGAGACACATCCACCACCCACCCACACATCCCCCATTCACTCCAACTCCCCCACCCAACCACACACACATACAATACATTCCCCCACCCATCCACCACATCTCTACACCTACACATCTCCCCGCCCACACACACCTCTCACCCACCACACATCCCATCCACCCACACCCCAAGCACACATACATTCAATAACCCACACATCCCCCACCTACACACATCTCCCCACCCACTCACATATCCTCTACCCGTCCCATTTCCCACCAACAATCACTCATCCAATATCCTCCTCCACCCACACACCTCCAACCGCTCAACCAAACACATATTCCTCAGCCACACACACATCTCCCCGTCAACTCACATATTCCGCACCTACCAACACACAAATTCCGCACTCACCCACATAATCTCCCATCTCCCCCATCCCACTCACAGATCCCGAGCCCACACCTGCAAACATCCCCCACCATCTCCTAACCTGCACACACTCACCCACCCACATATACTCTACCCACCCACACATCCTCTACCCACCCATCCCCAACCAATATCCCTTAACCACACACCCTTACTCATATACAATCACCCACCCACACATCCTCTACCCAACCACACATCCTCCACCCAACCACACATCCTCCATCCAACCATTCCCCCAGCCACACATCCCTTAACCACACACCCCTACCCATATACACACACATCCCCACCCACGCACAGTCTCCCCACCCATACAAACATCCCTCACACACATCTTCCCACCAACACATTCTCCATTCACAAACACACACCTCCCATCCACGCACACACAACCCATACATTCATCCCCTCACACATCCCTAGACACACGTAGTTATCCCTCAACCACTAACACCCACACATCCCTTACCCACTCATCAACACATACATCTCCTATCTACCCACCCACACTCACACATCCTAACCACCCATCCCCCACCCTCACACACATCCTTCACCCACCCACAAACCCAACCACACATGCACCCACCCACACAAACATCATTTATCCACACCCAGCTCCCCTCCCACACAATACCACACCCACACACATCCCAAAGTCACATCCCTCACCCACACACACATCTATCCACACATCTCTTACCCATCCACACATCCCCCAACTACAATCACCCTCACTACCCACACATACATCCTCCATCCAGCCACACACACCCCCACCCAGCCAGACATATCCCCCACCCACACACACATCTCCAAATCCATCACCCACACCCATCACGCACCCTCCCACAACCCACACACATCCCCCACACACATTCACTCACACATCTCTCACCCACACACACTCCCCACCCATCCTCCCAAACATCCCACACCCATACACATCCCTCACCCACACACACATCCCCAAACCCACAACCACCCCCACCTGCACACATCTGCCACCCACCACATATCTCCCCACCCACACATATACCCCCACCCATCCCATAACCCACCATCAATCATCCACCAACATAACCTCCTCCATCCACTTACCCACAATCACCTAGACAAACACACATCCCCACCCAAAAACACATCTCACCATACACCCATACATCTCGCAAGCACCCACACACAAATCCCACACCCACCCACACACAAATCCCTCACCCACCCACACAAACCCACCCCGCCCACCCACACATCCTGAGCCCACCCACACACATCACGAATCCACCCACACACACATCCCCCGATCCCCCCAACCTACTATTATGATCAAACTCCCACACTTTACACACACATACAGTGACGATTGTCGTGAGCATTGTCGTAAAATTGTAAAGAAAATGGAGAAAAATTGTACATATACATTTTGTAACTTAAAAATTAGTGATGCAATTTAACTCTCTCTCTCTCTCTCTCTCTCTCTCTCTCTCTCTCTCTCTCTCTCTCTCTCTCTCTCTCTCTCTCTCTCACACACACACACACACACACACTCACTAACGCTCTCACTCACATTACAGTAATGTTATATTATACATGATAAAATCAAGTGTCATACATACAAAATGATAATGTGAAAGATGAAAATACACAAAAAATATGGAATGGCATGTTACAGGACATGCGAGCACTGAATTCTCTCTCTCTCTCTCTCTCTCTCTCTCTGTCTCTCTCTCTCTCTCTCTCTCTCTCTCTTACACAGGCACACACACATTCCCCCCTCCCCACACACACACATATCCCTCACATACACACCCATACATACATCCTCACATCTAGACAAATACATGATGCCTCATATGATAACTGAAACTAATAAGAACAAATTCCCACACTTTACACACAATTGAGAAACTGACGATTGTCGTGAGAATTCTCGCAATTGCAAGAAGTGGAGGAAAAATTGTACATATACATTATGTAGCGTAAAAATTAGTGATGCAATTCAACTCTCCTTTTTTTTTTCTCCCTCTCTCTCTCTCTTGCGCTCTCTCTCTCTCTCTCTCTCTCTCTCTCTCTCTCTCTCTTGCGCGCTCTCTCTCTCTTGCGCGCACTCTCTCTCTCTCTCTCTCTCTCTCTCTCTCTCTCTCTCTCTCTCTCTCTCTCACTAACTCTCTCACTCACATCACAGTAATGTTGTATTATACATGATAAAATCAAGTGGCATACAAAATGATAAGATGAGAATTTAAAAAATAATATGGAATGGCATGTTGCAGTACAATCAGGTGGCATTAAACGATACCTCGTAATATGAAAGATGAGAATACATAAAAAATATGGAATAGCATGTTAAATGACATGCGTGAGCTCAATCCTCTCTCTCTCTCTCTCTCTCTCTCTCTCTCTCTCTCTCTCTCTCTCTACGTACACACACTCTCACACTCATTCACTCTCTCTCTCTCTCTCTCTCACTTACACTCACTAACTCTCTCACTTGCTTTACAGTAATTTACATGAATTCATTTTATGCATGTTAAAATCAAGTGCATCAAATTGATAATATAAAAAAAAAATTAGAATACACAAAACATATGGATCAGCATGTTAGATGACATGCGTGCGCTCAACTCACTCACTCTCTCTCTCTCTCTCTCTCTCTCTCTCTCTCTCTCTCTCCTCTCACACACATGTACATACACACACCCACACACATCATACCCACGCAATACACACACCTGCTTACAGTGTTTCCCAACGTGGGGCCCACGCCCCACAGGGGGGCAATTTGACTGTTAAGGGGGGCAATTCGAAAATGGAAGAAATCGGCTGAATATAACAAAACAGGGAGACTTGAGACTGAAGTTAACTAAATTGGAACCTGACATAAGATCTCTTTGCAGCAAGCATCAAGCGCAAGGATCTCACTAAATTTAAATAATAAATAATTACTAATAATTAAAATAATATAGAAAAATCTTTCATTAAAATTATTTTGTACTTGAATTTCAGTTCTCCATTATATGTTTTGAAAATTTACTTACTGTGTTTGCTCAATAATTACCTAGGGATTTCTTCCTAAAACCTATCATTCAAGTTTCTTTAGTGAACATTTCAATATTTGAATATTAAAAATAATGTATATGTTGAGGGGGGACATGGGGCGGGGGAGGGGGGCAATATGAATTTTAGAAAGGCTTAAGTGGGGCACGGTACAAAAAAGGTTGGGAAACACTGCTTGCACACATCCATATACTTACCCACACGTACTCACATAACACCCGAATATACACCCCCTCGCATACACTGCATGCAAGCACACTTACACATACAAAGATATACAATACATACACGAGCACACACACACACACACACACACTCATCCATACACACATACACAAACGCACATGCATATAAACGCATATAAACACATGAACGCACACCTTAACACACGTACAGACATATACACAGAGTCACACACAGATACACACATGTACACACATATACACCCATCCAGACATGCACACATACATCACACTTTCTCATGCACTCTCTCATTCAGCCACGCTCTCTCTCTCTCTTTTACACACTCACTCGCTCTCACACTCACTCATTCGCGCACATACACGCATACCCACAAATTCTCTCTCACTCACTCACGCTCCCTTACTCACTCATTTACTCGATGACTCTCTAACTCACACTCACTCACTAACTTTCACACTCTATCACACAGACAGGCAGACACACAACACACCCACTCTCTCAGATTCACTCATTCTCTAACTAAATCTCTCACACATATGTCCACACACTCACTCACTTTTACACTCACTCAGGCACACGCGCATGCATACTCTCTTACTCTCACTCATACTAATTCTTCCACTCACACTCTTTCTCACTCACTCTCTCACCCACTGTCTCGTTCACACACATACAGTGAAGAATAATAGTGGAAAAATGATACTAGTAGGTGACTTATGGAGGCATATAGTCGGTATGAAGTAAGTATTGAAAGAGTTCTCGGTTGAATGTGTAGGGACTCATTGGTGTTTCCAGTTCTGGTGGAAGGCTATTCCACAAGTGAGCACCAGAATATGCGAAACAAGTTTTGTACAAGTCCAATCTAGGCTTAGGAAGCTGTAATAAATTTAAGCGCTTACTGTTCATTGCATTAGATTGAATTAACGGTAGAAGATACTCTGGGGTATTTTCAGATATAATTTTATTCACTAATTTGGCTTTGTTAAAAAGGAAGCGCTTTTGAAGTGGTAGAAGTCTTAGATGGCTGTATAATTTATTACTTTCAACGTGCTTTATGCTAGAAACTAGACGTATAGCGCGGTTTTGAAGCGAACACAATCGTTTCATATTAGATTTAGGGCAGCCATCCCAGACTGTGGAACAATAATCGAGAGGTGATTGGATATAGGATGCATAGAATATTTTACGTGTGTTTTCATCCAAAAAGTGTTGAATTTTAGCAAGTTGGTAAACTTTTTGTGCTATTCTCTTGGTAAGGGCGTGAACATGAGGGCTCCAGTTTAAATGTCTGTCAATTAAAAGACCTAATGTTTTATGTTCATTTACATTAATTATAGGTAACGTGTCCACGTGGAGCTCGAGCGGTGTCCCAGTTATGGCTAATCTGTAGTTTTTGTCTGGTCGTTATTAGCATGGATTTGGTTTTGTCGATGTTAATTAACATGCGATTTTCATTGCTCCATCTACTAAGGTTGTCAAGATCGTTTTGTAAAGAGCTCTCTAAGTCACAAAGGCTCTCTTGACTTGTGTAAATAGTGCAGTCGTCCGCAAATAGATCACACGAAGTATTGAGGTATAAAGGAAGATCGTTAATATACACTGCAAAAAGCAGCGGACCTAGTATTGAGCCCCGAGGCACCCCAAAATTAAGTTGTGTGGGTCTTGATAGACAGTTATTGAAGGACACTACTTGTTCTCTGTCTGATAAAAATGACTTAATTAGGTTCACCATATTGGTGCTAGTCTTCATGTGTTTTAATTTTCTAATTAAAATATCATGATCTACCATATCAAAGGCCTTTTTAAAGTCTACAAATACTGCTCCACAAATGTTGCCATTGTTGATACAAAGATGCCAGTTATCGGTCATTTTTGTAAGGGCACTATGGCAAGAATATTTAGGTCGAAACCCAGATTGACTGTCAATTATTAGATCGTTGTTAATTAAATGATGTAGTGTTATTTTATGCATGTGTTTTTCTAATGGCTTTGAAAGCGACGATAGTAAGGAAATAGGTCTATAATTACCCAAGACGCTAATATCAGTTGAGCCATTTTTAAGTAGAGGATACACTTTAGCAACTTTAAAGGCAGATGGAAAGTAGTTTTTGGATAGGCACTGGTTATATATGAACGTTAAGGACTCACTAATAATAGGTGCAGCACACCGAAGAATTCTATTACTGATACCATCTAGGCCTTCTGAATTTGTTGCTTTGAGATTCGAGAGATATTTATATACTTCTGCAACAGACATCAAGGGAATCTCAGGGGGAATATTGCTAGAGCACTTCCTTTCACAGAATGATGACAGTGAACTTAAATTACATACTGAGTCTGGTATTGAGGACTTTAGATTCTCTATTTCTGATTGAAAGAAGTAACTGAAATCCTCGCATGTTATAGAGTTTGGTATTGCTGACGCTGAAGCGTGTTTCTTGTTGGTTAGCGAGTTAACAGCCTTCCATATATTTGTATTATTTGATTTATCTACAATCAAATTTTTGAAATGATCTTTCTTTATCCTACGAATTTCATATTTAACTTTATTTCTTAGTCTACGGTAATTGATAAAATCTTTATTTTTGTGTGCTGTATCTCGTTCTCTCATGATTTCGAGAACTTCGCTAGTGACCCACAGGGACTTATGTTGATTCTTGACTCGAACTTCTTTGACTGGCACATGTTTATCAAATACATTGTAGACCGTCTTTGTCCAGTAAGCTAGTGCATCATCCGGGTCAGGAAGTTGGTAAACATGTTCAAGGGCTGCATTTTTTAAGTCTTCTAAAAATAAATTTTGGTTGAGAGCTTTAAAGTTTCTAAATTTTATGCTTAAATGTTTATTTTTAGGAGTTTTGAACCCAATTTTCGACCATGTACAACATATTGGGTAATGGTCACTAACTGCACTAACAGGAACAGAACATTCGGTAATATTAACTGGACAAGTAACATATATATGATCAATTATAGTTGAGGAGGTGTCTGTAACTCTTGTGGGACGATTTATTAGTTGTTTGAAATTGTAAGATAGAATGATATCTTCCCATGTCTGGTTGGATTTAGTAATATCTATGTTAAAGTCACCTAATATCATGACTTCTCTACCTGCTGTAAACACCCTATCCATCATTGTAGTGAAACAGTCATACCAACTATACCCAGCACAGGGATTTCGATATAGGTATCCAATGAGAAACGGTTGCTGGCTGACTGGCTTCACCTCTAACCAAACACATTCTATCTCTTCTATCTCGAGATCACTTCTACGGGAACAGTGGAGAGAATTTGAAATGTATACAGCAATACCTGTCTCTAATTTTTGATTTGCGTCTCTTCGAATTACTTTAAACCCCTTAAGAGAGATTTCAGAGTCGGTTATTTTGTCGTTGAGACGACTTTCTGTGATTCCAAACACATGGAACTGTTTGCACAGTATTACTGAAAGCTCAGGTAATTTATTGAGCAAATGATAGATGTTGAGATGGCCTATATGTAGACCATCTTTGTTGAGCCACTGATCGTGATTGGCGAACATTACACAATGAAAAGATGATGTCGCTTGTGGTAGAAACATTTCAGAGGTTTTGAAACTTTATTTAGTGGTAGTTACGACTATTAGAGGGGATAGGAAAATGTCTGTGATGGAGTGATATCATTAAAGCTTGGTGCAGGGCTGCAGGATTGTATTGCATTAGCTGTTGAAGTTGACAATTCCACTGATAAGAGTGTGGATTACCGTCCAACGAGGGACCACTGCTATGAGAGCTACTGGAAGTGCCTACATTAGAAGCAGGCATCGGGGGCACCGCAACATTGTTTATCGGTGTCCCCTTTGACATGCTAGGTGGAGACTGTTTTATGGGCAAGGGAGGAAACAATGCACCATAGTTAGCAACAATGGGATTGGAGCCTGGGTCGCTATTTACAGCCTTGTATTCCTGGGGAATAGGCAAGGGTGGTGTGGGCAGAGGTTGAGTGTTTTCTGAACACCGAGAGATGGCTACAGCCGAAGGTGAAGATCGGTTTACTCCTGTAACTGAAACTGGTTCTAATTGGTGTGTACGTTCAGGATATTTTATGTTCTTCGCTAGTATGCTAGTTCCTAGTTTTGAACAATGTAGTTGATCCTTATATAGTTTTTTCTTGGGAGCCCCGGACGGCGATGTGAAATACGGGGTATTATTAATGAAAGCATTGTTAGTTTCTTGACAAAATTTATATAGAGTCAGATTGCCAGCATCGGCGGAGAGAGAGAGAGAGAGAGAGAGAGAGAGAGAGAGAGAGAGAGAGAGAGAGAGAGAGAGAGAGAGAGAGGGAGAGAGAGAGAGAGAGAGAGAGATGTGATTTCATTTTGCCACGCATATGGATGTCTTTTCTGAACTAATTCTCTGTAAAAGAAACCACACTTATTTCTATACATTTAAACAACTGAAAGTGTTATTCATCTTCATATTTATGTCCGTTTCATTTTACTGTGAACTGTCGCAGAAAGCAGGCCGATGTAATTATATGTTTCTCTTGTCCTAATGTTTGTAGTAACGTCATATTGTATTTCTTCATGGTCTCTTTTTCTCCATCTAACCAACTCTTCATGGGTCGTCCTCTCACCTTGTATCTCGATGTTCTCACGTAGAACGCTCTTGCCGCTGGTTGATCTCCTTCTTTCTAGCTAAATGCTCGAACCGTGTAATTCGATGTTGCTCTATAAAGTCATACAGTCGGTAACAGGTGTTTCCCCTAATCTTGTTCCTAGTGTTTCATTTCTCTCTCTATCTCTTCTGGTTTTTTTCCAGCTGCGTTTCTTATGCATCTAATGTGACATGATGTAATTTTATGCCAATGATATTTTGAGCCTGAAACGTTAGTTTGACACATTAAGAACGGTAAGCCAGGGTTTAGAATCGATATTCCCGAGTGTGGCGCTGATTATTATCACAAGTTATATCTTTATCAACCTGTTTATTGTTTTTAAATATTTCGTAACTCTTTTTACTCTAAAGTTACATCCGTATTGCTGTGTGGATCCGAAGTATGGAGAATAACCAAAACAAGAATAAATAAACTATAAACATTCACTGTGTCTGCGCAGAATAAAAGGAATGTACTGGTAGAAGAGAATCATCATTGCCGAGCTCAAGGAGACAACTGGGCAGATTCTAGCCGTGAGGAAAAGACGCAAGCACTGGATAGGAAAAACATTGAGAAAACTAATAATGGTGTGTATATATATATATATCGCCTTATCATATGCTTTAATCAGTAAAGCTCACAATAGATCTCTGTTAATTTCAATCGCCTTTCTATTAAAGAAGTTAGTTGCTCATCCTTTACATGACGTAGCAGTCAAACCCAGCATATTTTGTCTGGTCATGATTCCTGGGCAAGTTTTCATTCAGTAGATTGCCATTGCTTTCTAAACGTCCAGGACCCATACCATTCAATAAAAACCAACGTAATGTGGTCATCGGCCACAACTGTGTTTCGAACGCAGGTATGCGGGATTACGAACTGCGTCCGTCACTCCTTCGACATATAACCGGCTCTTTGTATTAATGGTCTCAAGATGTCGTATATGACGTTGTCTGCCACTTTACCTTCTCTCAATCCACACGGCTCATCCCCAATTTTGTTTTGTTTTATTCGTTCGCTTTCAATTCAAGCATAGTCCATACACGTTCCCCTAATTCTAGTAACCTTGACTGATTTTCTAGTGTTGATTTTTTTTTTTTTTTTTTTTTTTTTTAGCATATCCTTTTACAGGACTTAGCTGTCAACACCAGAATCTTTCAGCTGTCTGTTGATCTCTTGGCAAGATTACGCTCAGTAGTTTGCCATTGCTTTCTGAGCGGCCGGCTCAGTATCCCGCAAGTCACGAGCGGGGGTCGAACCGCCTCAGCTCTCGCTCCGCTACGAGACTCTGCGTGATAAACGGGATTACAGAGAGAAAGTGTTGTAACCCCACAGCCAGAGAGACCGGCAGTGTTGATTAGCTTTCCTTTATTACCAGTGTCCCACGCCAACAAGCGAACCCACTCCGACTTCATAATTACTTGTAATTTACCTCCCCAAGCCAAGGACAGGAAGTCAACATTTTAGTCCAACTGATCAGAGTAGGGTTGAATCCGCTTTCGTACACCAACAGATTAAGAGCGAGCTCTCTTATCTATTCTGCCACGCTGAATTTCTTGTTTAATTTTACTGTATTTTTTCCTTTCATTTTTAGTGTTTAACCTTCTCATTATAATTCTCATTAGTATTCCAGTCACGTAACTCATTAAACTAATGTTGAGATGTTCTCGACAATCTTTTACTCGCGATTTATTCGGTAGAGTTTTCATACATAGATTTCAAAAGTTCATCAGGTACACAGCCACTGCTATAGATTTCATTCAATAATTTGTTTATCACATTATCACAGAATTCGCCAACAGCTTTAATGTCTTAACAGTGATGTTATCGGACCACTATTTCTATCTTCCAATTATTTTCTCTTTACCAATCACAATTTTACCGTCTTTAGTTTTCAAACAGCTTTATGCTTACTGGCGTCTGATAGATTCTATGTATGGCACGTTACACCTTCCTTATGTATTTATCATGCCCATGGTAAACAATTACCCAGTGAGTCATGTATTATTGATTATTTTTCATGCGTATTAATGCTTATTGTTCTTTTGTTATCTAAGATTAGCTTCATAAGTGATGTTGAATGAAATAATGAATGAGAGGAATGAGAGAAGAAGGGCAGAATGTCAGAAGGGCCTGCGTGCCCAATTCTTAACCCTTTGAAAATAAAGATTGTTCGTTCGTTCGTTCGTTCGTTCGTATATCTTTCTGTGTCTTCTCGTTGCGCGACAAGCTTCTTGCATTGACTATTTAGTCAGACTACTTCCGAGTCTTAAATTTTCTTACGTTGTCTCTATATCATTTGGAATGAATTGTTGCATTTAGCTATAGTTAGCTAGGCATATGTAAAGAAGGTAGTCTGCAAGTGCTTTCCTTCTTGGCACTGACCATAATGGTGGTTGACTGTAGCCATTGTCACTAAAAAGATATCGTTACGAACAATAAACGATAGCTCAAATATAGGGATGCGTTAGCAATCAGGCGATTCCAGTCGGTATTGTGTAAACGGAAAGGGTTCGTATTGTATTTAAAATTACAGATGTTCCACATATGAACATACTACCTGTGACTATGTGTTTTAATTGTTTTAGCTTAAGTATGATTGATTTATTTACTTTATAGGATATATAACTCTGCAGTATGCACCTGACGAGATGAAACGAGATATGCCAGGCAATAAATCGTGCAACATATTGTTTTGTGGCTTCTGTTCTCTCTCTCTCTTTCTCTCTCTCTCTCTCCCCCTCTCTCTCCCCCTCTCTTTCACTCTCTATCTCCCCCCTCTCTCCCCTCTCTCTCTCTCTCTCTCTCTCTCTCTCTCTCTCTCTCTCTCTCTCTCTCTCTCTCTCTCTCTCTCTCTCTCAATCACCCTTTAAGAATGATCCATATAAATATTTCGCCTACAGACACAGCTTGATAAATATGCCACATGTGAGTTTCCCCCAGTCTCTAGACAAGGGAGTCTATAGGATTACCTGTCCTGCTTGACGTGGTAAGCTGCAATGATGGATGCTGTCTTCTCTTTTATAATATATGTAATTTTGTGTGTGTGTGCGCATATCCTTTACAGGATATCGCTGTCAACATCAGCATCTTTCAGCTGATTGTTGATTTCATGGCAAGATTACGCTCAGTAGTTTGCCATTGCTTTCTGAGCGATTGGCTCCATACTCTCATAAGTCACTGGCGCGACTCGAACCGCTTCCAATTCTCGTGCACTCACGTCAACCACGAGAATATTCGTAGAAAGCTGTAACTCCTCGACCACGGAGACCGGCAATATATGCAATAGATGCGAATAATCTCCTAAACGACTCAGAATATCAGTTCTGACTTAGTAACAATAGTACAGGAATCTGTTACACGCCGAGAGGTTTATTGGGTTTATGGTGCTCAAACTGTACTTGTAAAGACCAATCGACACTCCACGGATGATGGAATCAATATTTTGCCGCCTGCCTTTATTTCTAGGCCATTTCTTGGTATCTAATTTAAGCTATCGGATTATCCATCCATCATGTGCCATGCCGATAAGCGTGGTCGGTATTGTTTTGCCATCTCACTCGATCACCAGAGTCGTGGATCAGCTCCGTGTTTTTTCTCGACCATGCCACGTGGCCAAGCCATCCAGGTATTTACTACTCGGTCTTCCCCTTGGTCTCTTCCCTTCGATCTTGCCAGTCGTAACCAAGTTCTCCAATTCATTTCTTCTCATAACATGCCCAACAAATTTTGACTGTCTACGTCTAATGACTCTAATCAGTTTACGATCTTCATTTGTTTCTTGAAGGACTTATTCATTGGTTTTTCTGTCTGTCCATGGTATTCTTTGCATTTTCCTCAGAAACCACATTTCCACAGCCATCTGATGTTTTTCAGCTTGACTTCTCAATGTCCATGCTTCACGTCCATACAAAAGTGTAGGTTCTATGTATCACTTCAACACACTTTTGCTCGTTTCAATTGACATATTTTTATTGGTCAGTATGTATTTTATCTTGCAAAAGGCTACCTTCGCAATGGCAATTCTTGTTCTAATCTCTTCAAGGCATCTCCCATCAGATGTTATGACTGTCCCGAGATAACTGTACCAATTCACTTGCTTAAGAATATGCCCATTTACTCGTAAATCACATTATGGTATTTCCTTCTTCCCAGTGACGACCGTAATATGTGTCTTCTTACAATTTAATTCTAACCCTAGTTGTTCACTGTGTGTAATAACCGCATCTACTAAATGTTGCAGGTCCTGTTCATTGTCTGCACAGAAGACTGTATCATCTGCATATCTAATATTATTGATGTATCGTCCTCCATTATTGATTCCTTCCATATCTTCTATATTTCTGAAAATATTGTCACTGCACAGGGAAAAAAAAAAGATTTGGATATATTACACAGCCCTGTCTCACGCCTCTTTTAACAGGCTGATAATGACCTACACCATTATCAATTATGATGGCAGCTGTTGTTTCCAATATATGTTTTTCACAAGTCTAAGAATATTATCGGACAATACATGGTGAGAATCAATCAATCAATCATGTGCCATGCCGGATAACGTTGGCGGTCATGACTCGCCATTTCACTCGATCACCAACGTCGTGGATCAGCTCAGTGTTTCTGTCTCGTCCATGCCATGTGGCCAAGTCATCCAGGTATTTGCCAGTTGTCACTAAGTTCTCCAATCCATTTCTTCTCATAATATGTCCAAAAAATTTTGACTGTCAACGTCTAATTTCTCTAATCAATTTACGATTTTCATTTGTCTCCTGTAGTACTTGGTCATTGGTTTTTCTGTCTGTCCATGGTATTCTTTGCATTTTCCTCAGAAATCACATTTATGCAGCCATCAGAATACATATATAACTATTGTTACTTGGTCGATCTGAATACACAAAAAGGACATAGTAGGAATACTGTTTATGCATATTTTAGTTGCCAACAAGTTGGGAGCAAGTCGCCGCTGAACGTGTTGCATGGAGGGCAAACATCAGAAATGGAATAAAGACAAAGGAGAAAATTATTGCAGATAAGTCACACACCAAGCGTTTGAGACGTAAGATGGTGCATGATGGTGGAAATGACCACGTGTTCATCTGCACCCACTGTGAACGGACATTTACAGCGCGAATTGGCCTTATCAGTCACATTCGCACTGTAACAGTACAGCGAGGTAACGGTGAACTGGCAATAACTCCAAGACGGTTCTTTCTTCACATTACTTTATTCAGTGTCAACGGAGACAGGTTATAACAAGCCATCAATCAAGCCAGATGTTGCCCAGCTAAATCATACGTCCATATCGGAGGTTGGGTCATTCACAACTGACTTTGTTTCTAAGATCCTCGTCATAGGACGACCCACCCTAACTACCCCATATTATGGTCCTTGACCGTGCCCTACTTCCCTATTGACTATGCACACCTCGTTTCCCCTTCTTCCTATTCCTAACTCTGTTACAGCTACCGCCATAGGTAAAAGTTATTATGCCTTTTTAAAGCATAAACTATCGTCTGTCAAGACGGCAAGGTGCCAAGATAGTTGCCAACATGTCATCTACATACACAGTTCACATTATTTTTGCCAATATGTTAACTATCTACAACATGCGTATTTATGTGTTCAAAAATATCATCTGTCTACAACATTCACATACTTGTTGCCCACGTGGCATTTATATATAACATACACACAATTATTTCAACATGGTATCCAAAGAAAACATACATACATGTTGTCAACATGTCATCTATCGGCAACATTCTTACATTTGTCAGCATGGTACCCATCTATGCAATGTTCCATAATAGATAATGTTTACAGAGGTATAATCTCATTAAAATTCTCATTAGTATTTCAGTCACGTGACACATGAAACTAATTTTGCGATGTTCTCCAGGATCTGTTTTATTTGGTAGAGGTTTAAAAATTAGATTTCAAAGGGTCATCATATATATATTCCAGCTCCGTGGCTGAGGGGTTAGCAGCTTTCTCCGCTAACCCCGAATACTCTCGTCACGTGACGCGACGAAAATTAGCAGTGGTTCGAATCGCAAAAGTGACGTATGAGAGTATGGAGCCGGTCGCTCAGAAAGTCGTGGCGTGCTGTTGAGCGTAATCTAGCCTAGGAATCAACATACAGCTGAAAGATGCTGATGTTGACCGCAATATCCTGAAACAGGATGGAAACGCGGAAAAAAAAATCATATCTATATATATACTAGCTGACCCGGCTTCGCCCAGTCCCTGGTGGGGAGCATCTCATTTAATTCATATAAGTAGTCATATAAGTTCTCGTTCCCGTTACCGACTATCTGTCTGTCTGTCTGTCTGTCTGTCTGTCTGTCTGTCTGTCTGTCTGTCTGTCTGTCTGTCTAACTGTCTGTCTGTCTGTCTGTCTGACCCGGCCCGGCATCACCTAGCTCCTGGTGTGGAGCATCTCATTTAATTCATATAAGTAGTCATATAAGCTCCCGTTCCCGTTCCCGACTATCTATCTATCTGTCTGTCTGTCTATCTGTCTGTCTGTCTGTCTGTCTGTCTGATCCAGCCCGGCGTCGCCCAGCCCCTGATGGGGAGCATCTCATTTAATTCATATAAGTAGTCATATAAGTTCCCGTTCCCGACTGTCTGTCTGTCTGTCTGTCTGTCTGTCTGTCTGTCTGTCTATCTGTCTGTCTGACCCGGCCCGGCATCACCTAGCTCCTGGTGTGGAGCATCTAATTAAATTCATATAAGTAGTCATATAAGCTCCCGTTCCCGTTCCCGACTATCTATCTGTCTGTCTGTCTGTCTATCTGTCTGTCTGTCTGTCTGTCTGATCCAGCCCGGCGTCGCCCAGCCCCTGATGGGGAGCATCTCATTTAATTCATATAAGTTCCCGTTCCCGACTGTCTGTCTGTCTGTCTGTCTGTCTGTCTGTCTGTCTGTCTGTCTGTCTGTCTGTCTGTCTGTCTGTCTGTCTGTCTGTCTGTCTGCCTGTCTGTCCCCCCTCTCTGTCTGTCTGTCTGTCTGTCTGCCTGTCTGTCTAATCATTTATAGGTTGCAGTTAGAACAACCTTAGATAAACGAAGACCAACTTACAAAAAGCATTAGAAAGAGCACTTAAAAGATCTTTACGTCTTCCCCAACAATTAATTTGGGTAAATGGAGCGGCGGCAGCAGCAGCAGCAGAAGAAGAAAAAGGAGGAGTAGGAGCTGGGAGGAGGAAGAGGGAGGTGGAGGAGGGAGGAGGAGGAGGAGGGAGGAAGAGATAGGCGGAGAGAGGAGGAGGAGGGAAGAGGAGGGAGGAGGAGGAGGAGTAAGGAGGAATAGGAGGGAGGAGGAGGGATTAGGAGGAGGAGGAGGAGGTAGGAGGAGGGAGGAGGGAGGAGGATGAGGGAGGAGGGAGGAGGAGGGGGAGGAGGAGTAGGGAGGAGGAGGAGGGAGGAGGGGAGGAGGAGGGAGGAGGAAGGAGAAGAAGGAGGAGGGAGAAGGATGGAGGAGAAGAACGCAGGAGGAGGAGGGGAATAGGAGGAGAGGGAGGAGGAGGGAGATGGAGGAGGAGGGAGGAGGAGAGAGGAGGAGGGAGGAGGCGGAGGGAGAAGGAGGAGGGAGGAGGAGGGAGGAGGAAGAGGGAGAAGGAGGAGGGAGGAAGGAGGAGGGATTAGGAGGAGGAGAGAAGAGGAGGAGGGAGGAGGAGGAAGGAGGTAGAGGGAGGAGGAGGAGAGAGGAGGAGGAGAGAGGAGGAGGAGGAGAGAGGAGGAGGAGAGAAGAGCTGGAGGGAGGAGGGGGATAAGGGAAGAGGGAGGAGGAGGAGGGGGAGAAGGGAGGAGGAGGGAGAAGGAGGAGGAAGGAGGAGGAGGGAGGATGAGGGGGAAGGAGGGAGGAGGAGGAAGAAGAGAGGAGGATAAGGGAGGAGGAGTGATTAGGAGGAGGAGGAGAGCAAGGAGGAGGGGGAGGAGGGAGGAGGAGGAAGAAGGAGGAGGAGTAGGGAGGAGGAGGGAGGAAGAGGGAGGAGGAAGGAGAAGGAGGAGGGAGGAGGAGGGATGAGGGGGGACTAGGAGGAGGAGGGAGGAGGAGAGAGGAGGAGAAGGGAGGAGGAAGGAAGAGGAGTGATTAGGAGGAGGGAGGAGGGCGAGGAGGTAGGAGTAGGAGGGAGGAGGAGGAGAAAGTGGGAGGAGGAGGAAGGAGAGGGGGGAGGGGAAGAGGAAGAGGGTAGGAGGAGGAGGGGGAGGGGAGGAGGAGGATTATAACTCATATGCCTGTAGATAACTGCAGCGAAAAGGTGGGTCTGTCTATCTATCTGACCCGTCGTGGCTTCGCCCAGCTCCTGGCGGATAGCGTCTCATTAAATTCATACAACAAAATAAAGTAACTTAAAAGAATGTCCTTCCACACACCATCCATTATTTCTAATGAAAACCGTTTCTAATCACCTGCATGACTGTAGATAACTTCGTAAGCATAAAAAGATGAGTTATAATGTTATGCATTATGCATTATTTTTATGAAAACTTTGAAAATGCCTTAAAGATTATATCATTATTTATTATAACTCATATGCCGGTACATAACTATAGACAAAGAGTTTATAAATCTTTGAAAACGATGCAACAATATGACTATAAGTTATACAGCAATGTTATTAAAAGTTATGCCCCTTGAAATAACTTTTCTAGAGTTAAGTCCCCTCGCTGTATATAAATTACAATGTAAAATGAAAAATTAAATAATATTAAGTAAGCAGCCGATTTCACACTACAAAAATATCACAGTTGGCTGCGCTGAAATGAAAGGAAGACGTGTAGAAAATTTCATCTCAATCGGATTGGACCGTTCGCGAACGCATAAAGGACATACACACACACATTGCCTTTTATATATAAGATATATATATATATATATATATATATATATATATATATATATATATATATATATATATATATATATATATATATATATATATATATATATATATATATATATATATATATATATATGTCCACTGCTATAGATTTATTTCAACAATGTGTTTATCAATCCATCCATCATGTGCCATGCCGATAAGCGTGGGCGGTCATATTCTGCCATCTCACTCGATGACCAGAGTCGTGGATCAGCTCCATGTTCCTGTCTCGACCATGCTACGTAGCCAAGCCATCCAGGTATTTACTTCTCGGTCTTCCCCTTGGTCTCTTCCCTTCGATCTTACCAGTTGTCACCAAGTTCTCCAATTCATTTCTTCTCATAACATGCCCAACAAATTTTGACTGTCTACGTCTAATGACTCTAATCAGTTTACGATCTTTATTTGTTTCTTGAAGGATCTGTTCACTGTTTTTATTTGTGTTTTATTTTTATCACATTATTTTAAAAATCAAACGTTTTACTATTTGTTAACAATGGATTAAGTCAGTTCTTTGTCACTTCACAGACATTAACCAACACCCTACTATTGTCTTTCTTCAGGTGACATATTTAGAACCGGTATTGGCGAACAGGACTTTCCACCTCACAGTCATCAAATATTGTAATGGCATAGATAATGTTGATTATTTGTTGGCGGCTTACGTTTTCCACATTCACGTTTTCCTATCTATTTCTCACTCTCTTGCCTAGTATTTCCATCTAAAATCTGTTTATTGCACACCACCTCGTCTGTTTACATACACCATATATTTCATTTGTTATTTCTTTGAACGTTTGAGGACGTTTTATTTTTCATTAACCCCAAACGTCTTTGTGTGCTATGAGGCTTGTCTTCTATGCTGAGGAATAACAAGTTTGAAAAAAGCAGTCACCACATAGTGTACTGACGTCTCGTCATCAGGTAGTAAGCCTTTTACAGAACGTCGCGCTCATATCAACCTGCCGGGAAGATTCTCGATCCTTCATCAGTTCGTCTTCCTCATGCATTTTCATATCCAGCATGTCTTGAAAAGAGAGACGCGGTAGCGTAATAGTTGGACACTCCCTCACCGACACCGTGGTTCTGGGTTCGAATTGAATCCGGGCGGATTCGGATTTTTAAAATGGACCCGGGATCCCAAACTAACCGACATCTTGCCGCCTTGACAGACCATGGTTTGTTACATTGTGCTTTCAAACAATAAAAAAAAAGCTTAATATCTGTAACCCATAGCGGCAAGGCCAGGTATAGAATTATACCTCTTCATAACACACAGCCTGGGCTGAATTGCAGACACCATGACTTGCACACACAGCATGGTTCCTCTCTCAGTCTACCTAGTTTACCCTACAGGAATGGTAACGCCAATACATCTGGAACAAGACAAGCTACAGAAGCTGTCGGATCAGCAAGGGAATGCTCTGTCATTCTGTCGGAGCTTCGATCCTAGACCAGTTGACTATCAAGTATTCGGGCCTAGTCTGCACTGTCATGATATTTAGTGTTAGATTGCATTTCCTCGTTCCAGGATAAGGCTTTTACCCTCCCAATTGAGCTCGTCCGCCCGAATCCGTTGGAAAAATAGCGCCCAGTTAGACACAGTATGAAATATAGGGTGTATATATAATAACTGTGCAGTGTTTGAAGATATTGCCGTCCAAGTTTTGTATTCACACTCTGTTAAGTTCATGCAACATAATAGGTAAATCCAAAACTTGGACCGGCAATATTTTTAAACACTGCACAGTCATTACAAATACACCCTATAGTTACCAAGAATGCCTCGGGAAGTAGAGGCTGCCGACGTGATACAGACAACATCAACCCTTGAGTGCCGATTGGTCTATACAAATATGGACTTGGCACCGTATGCCCGAAGTACCTTAATGTGTAAATGGGTCCTGTACATGTTTGTAAAACTTATATCTTTAATGTCTTATGCCAAACGTCATGATAGACTAGGACTTATAAAAGATAATATTGAAGATAGAACACACGTCTCTTGATGTTAGAGTGGACATATGACCTATCAGGCATTAACTTCCTTCTACTGACTGGAGGCGAAGTAATAGAGAATAGCTTGACGAACAATGTCTCTCTTTGTGTAGAAACTCTTTTAGACACCCCAGTTGAATATCTAACTAACAAATCTAACGTCGGCAGTCTCTACTTCCCGAGGCATTCTTGGTAACTATAGGGTGTATTTTTAATGACTGTGCAGTGTTTAAAAATATTGCCTGTCCAAGTTTTGGATTTACCTATTATGTTGCATGAATTTTACAGAGTGTGAATACAAAAATAAAATTGGACCGGCAATATTTTTAAACACTGCAGTCATTAAATATACACACTATATATCATGCTGTGTCTAACTGGGAGCTATTGTTCCAACGGCTTCGGGCGGATGAGCTCAATAGGGAGGGTAAAAGCCTTATCCTGGAACGAGGAAATGCAATGTAACATTAAATATCATGCTGTACGAAAGAATGAAGGAACTTCTTTTTCAAATGGTTGAGAATTGGGCATGAATGTCCGTGTACTGGCGTCTTGACTCTCCTGATTGTACAATAGTTTGAACTTGTCCCTTCTTGACTCTCCGCGTTCTACAAGAGGTTTATTTCTTCATTTCTTTGCTTTCCACGTTGTATAAGAGTTTGAGTTATTCTCTCCTTGATTGTCCCCGTTGAGTTTCTCCTTTCTGACTCTCCACGTTGTACAAGGGTTTGAGGTTTTCTCTAAATCTTGATTGTACACATTGCACATGTGTTTGAGTTTTTTGCTTCTTAACTCTCCACTTTATACAGTACAAGAGTTTGAGTTCTTCCCTTCTTGACTCTCCACGGTGTACAAGAGTTTTTGAATTCTTCAGTTCACGACTCTCCACGTTGTACAAGAGTTTAAGCTCTTGTCCCCCTTTACTCTTCGTGTTGTACAAGAGTAAGAGATATTCCCTTCGTGTCTTTCGACGTTGTACCCGAGTTCCATCCCCACAATTATTTCGATTGCTTTCTTTCTTCATTCTCCAAACAAATTAATATGTTATTTTCCATACATTCTTCTCCTGTATTGTTTGGCAATATTTAGTAGACACCTTGCACTGTCAATGAACAGTGACCGACTTTCGTATTTGTTAAAGTATTAATTAGAAACTCTAAACAATGGACAGCTATGATCGTACAGAGCCAACAAATCGATAAAACCGTGCCCTACATTCGATGTGAATCGTTGCTTCTCTTCCGCAATTTAGGGTTCCCATAATGCAGAAGGGGCGGCGATAGCGTAGTGGCTAGAACACATGCCTGCCGGTCTGGTGGTCGTGTGTTCAAATCTCCTTCCGATCGTACTTTATTTTCCCCTGACCTGGTCTCCCAGATCTATCCATCCTAAAATGGGTGCCCGGACATTTATAGGGAAGTAAATGCGACTGGCAGTAACGTCTCGGATCGAGTTTTGATTGGTCTAAAATACTTTGGCGAGCATCATATAACCAATATATATCATAACGTAAAAATGGGTCCTTTACTTGATTACTATATATAATGTAAAGCTGATTAACCATATATTCGTGTTTCCCCAGGTTTGATTTTATTGTATAAATATAAATTACACACATTTTCATTTAATAAGTAATCCGATATACTTTATTAATTTTTTAACACACGCACACACGCACGCACGCACACACACACACACACACACACACACACACACACACACACACACACAATAACACACACACAAGATATCTTGTTACTTTGTTACTATACGCAATGAAAAATTTATTAACGGTATAGCCTTGTTTCGTTAGATATGAGTTTACTGAATTAATATAATTGCACACAATCTGTCGGGGGCAAAATGAAAATCCTAACCTACACAGTTCGCGGCGGCTGCACTAGCCAGGCGGCCTTAATTCCTCAGGCTCAAAGACCCCTTTGCCATACACCGCAAGGTACTATATTGGCAGTAAATGACAGTTTGACATGGCAGAACACGATTACAGTTAACAATTAATCGATCTACTTTCGTAAGTGACCCAAAAAGATTCCCAGGATACTATAATATCTACTTAATCTTGAAAATTCCCTGAAGTGTTTACTAGAATTACAAATTTTGAGCATCCCTTGTGATAATTATTTTAATGACGAAGGGAAAGACGAAGAGAAAACAATGATGACACCAGAGAACAACTATTTTATTATGTAGGACGACATCTGAGAAATATAATCACAACAGATTCCGCCCACAAAAACATACTTGTCCTAACTTGCAGTAAACACCAGGTCAACATAGCCCAATGGATAAAAGCCCGTATTCTTAAACTTCCGATGTGCCGATGGCAATATAGCGGGTTCAACCCGTACTTTGGTCAGTTGGACTAAATGTTGTCTACTAGACCTTGACTAGGGGACGTAAATTACAAAGACCTCAGAAGTCGGATTGGATGTGCCTAATGGCGAGCGACACTGAAAGCTGATCCACACCAAAAGTCAGCCAAGAACACTCCCCAGTAGTAGCAACTACAACTAGTAGTAGCATATATACAGACTACGCCTAAGCAGAAAGCTAGCGAACGCAAAAAAAAAAAGAAAAAAAAAAAAAAAGAAAGGAAAAACAAAACAGAGAAAACATATTGCTACACGAAAGTTGGACTTCTTTTGCTCTTGTAACTAGTGTTACTGTGACAATATTATGGGGTTTTATGAAATAAATCAGCATCATGTGCCGTGCTAAACGGCGAAGTCGTTCATGCCGCTTTAGATCTAGGTCCTTGGTGCTGTGGATACATTCGTTTGATGATACTCTTCCGTGTCACCGTCCTACCTCAATCTAGCATCAATCATCTCGGTCTGACTTTTCTACCGCCGATCTGTCCAGTCGTCACAATTTTTGTTTTCCGCGTTTCCATTCTGTTTCAGGATATTGCGGTCAACATCAGCATCTTTCAGCTGGATGTTGATTCCTAGGCTAGATTACGCTCATCAGCATGCCACGACTTTCTGAGCGACCGGCTTCATACTCTCATAAGTCACTGGTGCGACTCGAACCGCTTCCAATTCTCGTGCGCTCACGTCAACCACGAGAGTATTCGGGGTTACGGAGATAGCTGCTAACCCCTCGGCCATATTTTTTATAATTGTATAAATATGTTCTACTTTCTGTTCTAGATACTTGTTCTTAGTTACTCTGGTAGTGGGACCAGGTGGAAACAAGCGGTGGAAGAGACCGAACACATATATGTGGACAGAAAGATATGTAAGGAGACTGTAACGGTTTCTGAATGAATCTCAAAACTGAGAGGGAAGACCAGGAGAACTTTCAATCAGATGGCAGTTGAAACCATTAGCAATATGACTCTTCGCTGGCTGTTTAACGACGGGATGGAGCTCGTATGGGAATGTCCTGAGTGCAGTGATGTTGTTTCTGAGCTCAACTCATATCAACTCAACTGCCCTGGTAATGTAAGGTATTCCCAACATGTTTCCTGGAAATCACAATTCCGTTGCTTCCAAGTTCTTCTGAATTTTTTCGTTCAGATTCCGAGATTCACTGAGACACAGCAGAACTGGTTCTAAATAATATTTCAGTATGCTCTTACTGACATTTAATGAGAGTGAATTATGACATAAGATACTTTGATTTTCTGACATTTAATAATAGTGAATTATTACATAGATACTTTCATTTTCTGACATTTAATGAGAGTGAATCATTACATAGGATACTTTCATTTTCCGAAATAAAATAAGTGAATTAACGGTATATTCTTGTTTCGCTAGATTTGACTTGATTGTATAAACATAAATTACACGCAATTACATTTGATATGTAATCCGATCTACTTTATTAACTTATTTATACACACAAGAGATCTTGTTAAAGGGTTCATTACATGTTTTTAACCTACTAGTAGACGTGCTTACGGCACTCACCAAACCCGACACCCAACATCTTGCCAACGGCTTCTGCCTGAGAACACAATGTGGATGTTAGTTTTTTAATAGACACAATGAAAAGTTGATGAAAGGTATATTCTTGTTTCGCTTGGTTTGACTTTTCATTTTCTATGATACAGCATTTGCTTGTCCTTTTCTGCCCCTAAAAACTGTCATGGTATGATAGCCTCTAGATATTTGAATTTCTCAGCCTTTTCCCTTTTATTGTTATATTATATTTAATTTTGCTACCACTGCTGCTTCTTCTTCTCATCCTCCTCCCTCTCCGCCTTTGTCTTCTTCTTAATATTATTATTATTGTCTTCGTTCAGCAAGTTGTGTGGCGAGTCTAGGTAACTGGTATTGGGTACAAGTGAAGGCTGCACTATCTTTCACTTTAATATAACTATTATTTTCTGTTTCCTGATATTTAAAGAAAGCCCTTATTTTCACTCTCTGTTACTATATACAATGTGCAATAGTTGTTACATATCTTCTGAGTTTTCAGCTATCAATTCCATGTCATTTGTGTAATATAGATTGGTGATATTATACCCTCCAACGCGTAATTCTGTGTACAACAAAAGTGTATATCCTAACTCAAGAACATATAATATTACTTTTACTTAAATTAGTCGGCAAGGAAATATGCGTGACTCAAATGGAGCTAGATAGAGAAATGTGATATTTCTCGCACTCGGCAATGGGTATTTTAGGTATTGATCTAAAATGTGATCCTACCTTTTATATGTTCATGTAAATATTTGAATCTTTATTTAAAAAAAATTATGTTAACAATATCAGATGCTTGGTGTAAAGGCGTGAATAGCCATGTACTTTTCATTGTTCAGGTCCCGTGAGGAGTAGAAAAAAAATAGCTCATGATGTACGACGTGGGCGTAGGGGCGAACTCATGCACAAGGTTTCGTAGAGCCGACACGGCTGAGACCCTTTTCTCCTTACGGTTAGCTGCAATGCACAGCGACCTGCATGAAGTGCCCTTCCTATATGCCTTTGTGGCCTTCACCTTTACTCAACGCCCGTGAGCTAGGCTCACAACACATCTTGCTGAACGAACACAGTAGCAATAATAATAATAATAATAATAATAATAATAATAACAATAATAATAATATGAAGAAGGCGGAGAAGGAGGAAGATGGTGAGGAGAAAAAGAAGCTAAACCTACAGAAGAAAAACGTAAAGCAGAGGATGGCGAAGAAGAAGAAGAAGAGGAAGAAGAAGAAGAAGAAGAAGAAGAAGAAGAAGAAGAAGAAGAAGAAGAAGAAGAAGAAGAAGAAGAAGAAGAAGAAGAAATTGAGATTTTATGTTTGTTTGCTGTAAATAAAAACAAAATATTGACGACATAAGCGGTGGAATCTGGATGAAAAACTGATGAAAAACGTATCCTGTTAAGCCTATTAATTATATTTACTTTAATACCTTTCATAATCTCAATGCAGTAAATCTCTAGGACAATCTCTATTGTTCTGTCTCTCGATCCCATTCATTGCTTCTTCAAATCACGTCCGCCTGTTACTTATGTATATTTTTATTCTAAGCGTAATGTGTGCTAGTCAAACGTTCTCTTTAACAGAATAACAGACATACTAATGATGATAACACACAGTCGATTAATAGAGATATGAGCGATGAAGTTGGTGAAGTTGATAGGAACTTTGCTGATGTCATGAGCATGGTCGGCGAGTGTTCGACTTCTGGGCTCATCACCGTCTAACTGAGGGAAAGTTTGGCCATCCATTCCTCCGTGCACTCAGGCCTACAAAATGTGATGGTTCTATCACGCTACAGATCCACATAAGGACATTTCTTCGGGAAACATAAAAAAATAAACAACAACAATGGAATGCAGACAGTGCTAATGAGGCAAGCGAACATAAAGTATCTAGCACACCAAAAAATGGCCTCTTACTACCAAGGACGTTAAAACGGCGAGATGCATCGCTTTGAGACAGAAAATAGGAAGATGTCCTCGAACCTTGACGTCTGGTTCGTGTGTTCATGGCTCTGTTTGTTCGAAACCGTCTCCATTTTTTCTTGATGACGTTCTGAACCTGCGGAGAAAAGAGTGCCGAGAATTACTTTCTTTATTGTGATGACCACGTCTATTTGCTACAATATAAACACCTTGCCATCTTGACCGACGATAGTTTGTTACACTGTGCTTAAAATTGGCATACAAAGTACAATCCATAGCGGCGACCAAGGAAGGAGTTATACGACTCCATAGCACAAACCTTGGGCTTAAGTTTAGAGACCATGTGTTGCCCATGCAGCATGCTTTCTCTTTCGGCCTGCAAATGTACTCCAGAGGAATAGTAACACCAATACATCTGGAGCAATACAAGCTGCATAAGCTGCCGGATCAGCAAAGCAATGCTTCCACTGCCCGTCTGTCGGAGCTTCCCCCCTAGACCAGTTGCTGACCAAAGCTTAGGGCTTGGTCAGCCCTGCTAATTTAGGATTTAGGTTCCACATTCTCGCACTCAGATACGACTTTTACTATTCAAATTGCGCTCCTCAGGCAGAAGCCGTTGGCAAGATGTTGGGTGTCGGGTTTGGTGAGCGCCTTAACCACGTCTACTAGTAAGTAAGCAAATGTAATGAACCCTTTTACTAGTGCACTGGGCATTTTGTATAAGGCCCATATACAAGTATTTATAGAACAATCGACATGCGATTTGCGACATGGATATTATCCCGCCTGCCTCCTTCACCCTCGAGGTATTTCCTGATGCCTATTTTAGGCTGGGGCGACCTGGCAGCCCAGACCAATTTAAAAAAATGCAAATACACCCTCAAGCGGATCGAACTGGTGACCACTAGGCCGGCAGGGGGTACCCACCTGTACTAATATTCTAGAATTCATAGTAAATCAAGCAGCTCATACGGTACACAATGTGTGTGTACCATACGGCTTTAACATGTTAAACCAAAGATGATACGTGTGTGTAGCATCACAACACTGGCTTTTTAAAAATAGGTTAATCATAATAAATGTGAAATGGAAATTTAAGTGACAATTATTCTTAACCAAACTGATATTGAGTATCACAGCCTGAGATTCTGAGATAAGTTGCAACATTCTTGTTTTTCAAATTTTCATTTTCTTTTTATTGTTCTCATTTATTTTTATCTGTTTATTCTTCTCATCCCGTTCTTACACGTTAATGTAGTCACTGGAGGGTATTCACCGTGATTATATGTCGTGTTTAGTGTATGTATTTGTTTGCGACCAGTCTTAATCAGACCAAGAGAAATGATGCTGGACGGACTGAGACGGTGGCATGGAGGAATATCATTAGCAGAGTTGATCCAGAACACCAAAGACCGAGATCTGTGGAGAGCCATGAACGCCTACGCCAGCCGGCACGGCACTTGATGATGATGATGATTTGTTTGCTGATTAAGACTGGTCGCCACAACGTCTTTGTATTGTTTTTATTCTGCTCTGTCAAGCTGCATTACTTTGTGTTATTTTATATTGCTTACATTTCCACATCTTTACCGCAGTTCCACTAATTTGATTCCTATTTTAACCAAATTTATACTTATAAAAACATAGGGAATTTATAACATCGGATGGAAGATGCAAAACAGAGATTAATAACAGAACAGGACAAACATTGAAAGGACCTTATGTAATAAGTCATTATCATTGAATGTAAGAAAAGTATTAAAATGCTATATAGAACCTATTTTGCTGTATGGCAATTTATTTATAGGAAGAACTTGGAAGCATCTGAGATGTGGTTCTTGAGACGAATGTTGAAAATTCCTTGAACTGCAAGAGTATTTAACAACGATTGCTTGAAAGAGGCTAATGAAACTAGAATATTATATATAACAATAAGAAAGTAACAAACAAGCAGTTTTCTTTGGTCATGTGATGAGAAGAGAGGCATCGGAGAACATCGTGACAACTGGAAAGATAGAGGGGAACAACAGAGGCAAACCAAGAGAAATGATGCTTGATGGATTGTGACTGTGGCATAGAACACCAAAGACCGAGATCTGTGGAGAGGCATGAACGAGGGCAGGGTACTTGATGATGATGAATCACAACAACGATTGCCTTATATAGACTAGGACTGTGGACCATTATATACATCTAAAGGAAAGAGGCAAACGGTGTTATTTCGTTGTATAATGAGAAGAGAAGCCTTGGTAAACATTAGTAGTACCTTATGTGCAATTTACACAGAAAATCTGGTGCAATACGTCATCGATGACGTCATTTTATTTACAATACGAAGGGTATAGCACCAGATTGAAAACGGACCACATTTTTGAAATTATGGCGGGTATTTTATTGGGTCACTTCCGGTTGTCCTGATGATTACTTCCGACTAACATCCGGTCCCGGGGCGGGCGGGCGCGAACAGGTACCTCCGCCGGCAGCCTCCGCTTCCCCCGACCGCTACTGAGACCATTCAAAGACAGCGAGGCATGCCCCGGACATGCGGAATACTTATATAGATAAGTAGACCAACTAGTCGCCGGACACCTTGGTTCGAGTCCCAGTGTGTGGGTATGCGGTGTGTGTGTCTGTGTGTGTGGAGGGGGGGGGGTAGGCCTATGTGAGGAGTGCGATGGAATAGGCCCCTACCTCGAATATTATTCTTTGCCCTCCGCAGAGGAGGGCCATCAAAATTCTCATCAAAATGGGAATAGTGATGTTCAAGTGAGGCCTTTGGATAGACCAAAAGGAGTATTTGGTAATACTACTCTTTGATCTGAGCCAAAAAAGACCGCTTGGGCATATTCAGCTTTAGGAAAAAATACTGAAGCCAGAATACGGCTATTAATTCTATATATGGGTATATTGCCACAATTAATAAACACGTAATAACATATAAATAGTGATTAATTCTAGACAAGATAACACTAGAGACCAGTCTCAATAGTACACATTCAATTAACTTAACATAATCAGTCTTATTTTAACGCCAGTTACTTCCCTTGTTTATTTTGGAAATAATTGTGTCCCTTGATGTCTGCAGGAAACGGCATTATTTTACATCACCGAGAAGGACTAATGAAAGTATCTTGCTTTAGAATTAATCCTGATAATGAATTTTGATATATAGTGGATATAAATGACGCTAAATCGACTGAGCACATCGCCGAAGTTGTAAACAAAGAATGTAAGGTACTTTGCGTGGGTTGTGAGTATGTAAACAATACGAAAAAGACCGGAAATAGCCACTGTCATTTACTGCCAATGTAGTACCTTGCGGTGTATGGCAGTGGGGTCTTTAAGCCTGAGGAATTAAGGC
>OY992878.1:28568040-28570540 GCA_963921405.1 Cepaea hortensis
ATGTGCTAGAGAATGAACTATGGCTAAGATACAACCCACCAAACGGTAGAGTGATAAGAAAGGCGTGTCCCCCGGGCCTGTACAGTTCACCAGACGCGTTTATAGCTGCACTGAATCGCTTAATAAAAGATCGGAAGGTGGACGATCAGCTCTGTGTTCTATTCCATTTCTACAATGCATCAAAGAAAGTCATCGTGAAAATACTCAAACCCGGGGCCACTATTACATTTAGTGAGAAGTTGCAAGAGATACTAGATACAATTGAAGGTGAAGGGGCGAATCCAGAAAGATCATACAATGTGTATAGCTCTGTATGTGAAAATAAAATGGTGTGCTGATACTATGTATACCACTCATATCACATCATCCATTTCGTATAATGACATTATGCTTTAAAAAAAAATTGCTTATATAAAGTAGGAAAATATGTTAACCAAAGTGAAACATTTTGGCCAAATTTCAAACACACTCATAAAAAGTAGGAAACCTTGTTAACCAAATGTGAAAAGTTTGGCCAAATTTCAACCAAATCCATAAAAAGTAGGAAATTTTGATGACCAAATGTGAAAAATTGTGGCCAAAGTTCAACCAAACTTATAAATATCTCACCCAAACTTGTGAAAAGTAGGAAATTTTGTTGTTCAGATGTAAAAAGTTTTACCAAATTTCAAACAAACTCATAAAAAGTAGAAAACTTTGTTAACCAAAGATGAAAAGTTTGGCTAAAGTTCATCGAAACGTATAAAAAGTAGGAAATTTTGTTAACAAAATATGAAAAACTTTAACCAAACTTCAAACTTTTTTAAAAGTAGGAAAATTCCTTAACCAAAGGAGGAGAAATATCTCACGTTGTCATTTTACATCCCCAACCTACTAGAGATATTCGTCTGTCCCCTGTGCAAACAACAGCTGTATTTCAGAAAATTAAATGTATCTTATGTAATAAATCACTATGATTGAAGGAGAAAATAAAATTTCAACAATAAAATTGTACAAAAATTAACAATTAAATTTCTACATGAAACATTCAACCTAGAAACATAAAGAGAAATTTAATTGTTAATTTGTCAATCAACAACCATGGGGACTGTTCACAAGAAGTCAGACATAAACTGACCATAGCCCTACAGGGATAAACAATAATAAGAGCCTATGGCACAACACCAGCAAACACATGCAACTAAATTGTGTTAAAACAAGCACAGAATTTGACATCTGACAATCGTTACATGGGTTGTCAAGGCTTTCTTTTCTCAAAGTGATTTTGAATTTTTCAAAATTGTGTTCAATTCAAATTTAAAAAAAAAAGGCAAATTCAAAATTGCATATACCACAATTTACATATAGACATACACAAACACACAATTTTAAATCACTAGTAGACAGTAGTTGCTGTAGTAGCCATAGTGGTAACTGTAGTGGTAGAAGTTGTAAAGGTAAACCAAATGTATGCCTCGTACAATAGCTATGTGTCTATCTATTACATATTGCAGTCAAGCTGTAAGGCATTGCATTACACAACGTCACACCCAGCCCCAACATTGTTTGGTTGTTCGTGTGCCATCATAATTTGCCGTGTCTTCTCACGACCAAATGTATACTTCGTACTATAGCTATGTGTCTATCTTTTACATATCACAGTCAAGCTTTAATGCATTGTATTTACAGGACATCACAGTCAGCCCCAGCATTCATGCTTCCTGGGCAAGGTTGCCGTTGTTTTTCTCAACGACCGGCAACCATGATCTTCTGTAGTGTTTGTCATCAGGATTACCATCATCATCATCATCATCACCCAGCACCACCAACAAAAAAATCATCATCCATCATCATCATCCATGATCATCATCCATGATCATCATCCATGATCATCATCCATGATCATCATCCATCATCATCATCCATGATCATCATCCATGATCATCATCCATGATCATCATCCATCATCATCATCCATCATCATCCATCATCATCATCCATCATCATCATCCATCATCATCATCCATCATCATCATCCATCATCATCATCCATCATCATCATCCATGATCATCATCCATCATCATCATCCATCATCATCATCCATGATCATCATCCATGATCATCATCCACGATCATCATCCATGATCATCATCCATCATCATCATCCATCATCATCATCGATCATCATCATCCATCATCATCATCCATCATCATCATCCATCATCATCATCCATCATCATCATCCATCATCATCATCCATCATCATCATCCATCATCATCATCCATCATCATCATCCTTCATCATCATCCATCATCATCATCCATCATCATCATCCATCATCATCATCCATCATCATCATCCATCATCATCATCCATCATCATCATCATCCATCATCATCATCCATCATCATCATCCATCATCATCATCCATCATCATCATCCATCATCATCATCCATCATCATCATCCATCATCATCATCCATCATCATCATCCATCATCATCATCCATCATCATCATC
>OY992878.1:28573040-28635540 GCA_963921405.1 Cepaea hortensis
CAAATAGCGTGTTTAAGACGACCACCATTCACCGTCTAGAAGTACCGGTCTCAGTGAACAACAACCAACTCACAATGTTACAAGTCGCTAACGGTAAGCTGGCTTTTTGATAAAACTTTCACATTTTCGTTGTGTTTCTATAATAAAGAGATATATGGTGCTAATCACACATAACTGGAGTATGTGCTCTGCTGTCTGCGACACAAATCAACACGTGCACATGGCTGATTCATCAAGCCTGCATACAGAAAGTAGTGTTCTTAGTACCGGCAATGTCCCACAAGGTGCGCCTCGAGCACTGATTATTGCGTTTGCCAATAGCAACTAATGATACAGCCGAGACACGAGTGTAATGACCCAGTAGGTCAAAAACAGAGGTAATGAAAAAAAACCAACGTGGAAACTAACCCACAAAATAGCCCAGAGGGGGAAAGAAATTCGTTCTGGTGCATGTGTGGTCGGCGAGTGCCGCGACTAGAGGTTGTCTTCTTCTGTCAACTGGTCGCTATATACACAGTCATTGGCGTATCACTATTGAAGCTGTCTCGAGACAGCGTCGACGCAGACGAGGGCAAGTAGTGGATCGCTCTTCTAAGCAGCTGTCTGTGTTACATGCCGCCAAACCCTAAAATATGAGCTTCTACCTGATATTACCGAGTAATGCTTCGCCGAACATGTTTCCCAAGAACACACCAGGTCACTATTTCGTCAAGTTACCGCAGACTATTGATGTGAGTCAACATTTCGAAGTGGGTCTGGCCGAAATTCAATTTCTCAACTACTACTGCAATGTGCTAGAGAATGAACTATGGCTAAGATACAACCCACCAAACGGTAGAGTGATAAGAAAGGCGTGTCCCCCGGGCCTGTACAGTTCACCAGACGCGTTTATAGCTGCACTGAATCGCTTAATAAAAGATCGGAAGGTGGACGATCAGCTCTGTGTTCTATTCCATTTCTACAATGCATCAAAGAAAGTCATCGTGAAAATACTCAAACCCGGGGCCACTATTACATTTAGTGAGAAGTTGCAAGAGATACTAGATACAATTGAAGGTGAAGGGGCGAATCCAGAAAGATCATACAATGTGTATAGCTCTGTATGTGAAAATAAAATGGTGTGCTGATACTATGTATACCACTCATATCACATCATCCATTTCGTATAATGACATTATGCTTTAAAAAAAAATTGCTTATATAAAGTAGGAAAATATGTTAACCAAAGTGAAACATTTTGGCCAAATTTCAAACACACTCATAAAAAGTAGGAAACCTTGTTAACCAAATGTGAAAAGTTTGGCCAAATTTCAACCAAATCCATAAAAAGTAGGAAATTTTGATGACCAAATGTGAAAAATTGTGGCCAAAGTTCAACCAAACTTATAAATATCTCACCCAAACTTGTGAAAAGTAGGAAATTTTGTTGTTCAGATGTAAAAAGTTTTACCAAATTTCAAACAAACTCATAAAAAGTAGAAAACTTTGTTAACCAAAGATGAAAAGTTTGGCTAAAGTTCATCGAAACGTATAAAAAGTAGGAAATTTTGTTAACAAAATATGAAAAACTTTAACCAAACTTCAAACTTTTTTAAAAGTAGGAAAATTCCTTAACCAAAGGAGGAGAAATATCTCACGTTGTCATTTTACATCCCCAACCTACTAGAGATATTCGTCTGTCCCCTGTGCAAACAACAGCTGTATTTCAGAAAATTAAATGTATCTTATGTAATAAATCACTATGATTGAAGGAGAAAATAAAATTTCAACAATAAAATTGTACAAAAATTAACAATTAAATTTCTACATGAAACATTCAACCTAGAAACATAAAGAGAAATTTAATTGTTAATTTGTCAATCAACAACCATGGGGACTGTTCACAAGAAGTCAGACATAAACTGACCATAGCCCTACAGGGATAAACAATAATAAGAGCCTATGGCACAACACCAGCAAACACATGCAACTAAATTGTGTTAAAACAAGCACAGAATTTGACATCTGACAATCGTTACATGGGTTGTCAAGGCTTTCTTTTCTCAAAGTGATTTTGAATTTTTCAAAATTGTGTTCAATTCAAATTTAAAAAAAAAAGGCAAATTCAAAATTGCATATACCACAATTTACATATAGACATACACAAACACACAATTTTAAATCACTAGTAGACAGTAGTTGCTGTAGTAGCCATAGTGGTAACTGTAGTGGTAGAAGTTGTAAAGGTAAAAAGTGAAGTACCCTGCTTTTCCATTTCTTTATGCACTGAGTATATGGTGAAAGAAAAGGCCACATGTTTGTAAAACAATTGGCACTCAATGGGTGATGTGGTCAATAGCGCACACTTCGCCTTTACTTTCCAGAACATTTCATGGTGCTTAGTTTCGGCTGAGTCAACCCGGGAGCAATAGTGGGGATTCAATTACATGATCTACGGGCTAACCATTCGCTATCTCGCGCTCTCGACGGCCTGTGCACTTGGTAAGCGAAATTTCAATCAATCAATCAATCAGGTGCCGTCTCGGCAATGAAGGTTGGCTGCAATGGATCTCCAACAATGTCTGTCTCTTGCCTTGACTGTACATTTTGCCAGGCTGATGTTCGTCCATCTCTTGATGTTATCCTCCCACTTGTATCGTTGTCTACCTCTTGCTCGCTTGCCCTCAACCTTGCCTTCCAATATGGTTTTTATAATAGTATCGTGTCTTTTAACATGGCCAAAATATTTCACTTGTCTCATCTTTATTTCTGGCATCAACTCTCTCTTCATTCCCAGTTTTTCTAGAACCTCTGCATTTAATTGTTTTTGTTTCCATGAAATACGACCTATTCGTCTGTATATCCACATCTCCAGGGCTTCTATGCGACTTTCTAGTCGCTTGTTCAATGTCCAGGCTTCCGAGCCATACAGTAGCGTTGAATATACGTAGCATTTGATAATTCTCATTTTTACTGCGTTATTAATATCTCTAGATGTTAATACTGATTTCATGCCGTTGAAAGCATTTTTGGCCATTCCTATTCTCTTTTTGATTTCCATATCACTTCTGCCATCATCTGTTATTATATGTCCAAGATAAGAGAAACTTGTTACTTCTTCTAGTATCTGCCCGTTTACTGTGATGTTCATTGATGACCTTTCATTTTCACTGTTAATTATCATAGTTTTTGTGTTTTGGATGTTAATATCTAAGCCACATTCTGCACTGTGCCTGTTTACTTCTTCCACAAGTCTTGCAACTCTTGCTCACTTTCTGCTAGTAACACGGTATCGTCAGCATATCTAAGATTGTTTATGATTCTTCCATGGATGCTGAGTCCAGGCATTTCAGCTTGTTTAAAAATTCTTTTTGTGTATAGGTTGAAGAGGCTTGAGGATAGTACACATTCCTGACGTACTCCTCTTTTTATCTCTATAGGTGACGAATAGTTATTACCGCATCTAATAGACGCCACTTGTTCCCAGTACAAGTTACTAATAAGTCTGATGTCCTTTCCGTCTACTCCTATATCTTGAAGGCACGCAATTAGTCGTTCATGTCGTACTCTATCGAAAGCTTTCTTGTAGTCTATAAAACAAACATATATACTTTTTTGAACTTCTATATAAATTTCAATTAACATCCTCAAACAGATAGTTGCTTCTCTGGTGCCGCTGTTTTTGCAGAACCCAAATTGTTCTTCAGCTACTTCCTCATCTATTTTATGTTGAATTCTTTCTTGTATGACCTTGAGTAGTATCTTAGTTTTGTGGCTAATTAAGCTAATAGTTCTGTAATCCTCACACTCAACAGCTCTTGGCTTCTTCGGTAGAGTGATGAAAATGGATGTTTTCAAATCCTTGAGGATGTACCCAGTATTATATATATCATTACATAATTCTGTGATAGTTCCAATGCCAAAGCTGGATAAGGATTTTATCATCTCTGTTGTTATCTTGTCAGGACCTGCAGCTTTTCCTTCTTTCATCTTTTTAACAGCCTTTTCTACTTCAGCCGTTAATACTTTTGGTCCATCTTGAGTATTATACAATGTTGGTCTATTGACCCTGTTGTCCCAGAATAAATCTTCTGTGTATTCTGTCAATCTTTTTATTATGTCAGTGTTAGTAATTGTAATTTCTCCATTTTTCCTCTGATACAACCGCTTCCTGTTATATTATGTTTCTTCTTTGTAAATCGTTTTATATGTTCATGTAATTCTTTCGAGTTGTGTTTTATTTCCAGATCCTCCATTTCTTTGCAATGTTTCTGCAGCCAATCTTCTTTTCTTTGGCAACTCTGCACATGTGACATATTTCTCTATCTATTACTATATACTCTGGAGTGTTCTTTGCTTTCGTTCTTTGAGACATTTTACTCAATATTTCATCTGTTATCCATAATTGTTTTTTCTTATTAATTTTCACTGGCAAGGTGAATTTGCAGTCTGAATAATGGTTTTTATACTTTCCCATTTTGTATTAATTTTATCCTCAGGATTTTCACGTCGATATTGTTCCATACGTTCAATAATTAGCCCATTATATCTATTTTTGACTTCAACTAGGTATAGTTGACTCATTTCTGGGTGTTTCAATGCGGATATATCTACTTGAGGTGTATTCGATTTCCTTATTGATGGTTTTTAAAGTTTTATTTGTAATTTTCAGACTAGAGGATTATGGTCAGAGTTGATATCAGCACCTGGGTATGTTTTGGCATTTTAAAAATTGTTTTTAAATCTATTTCTAATCGCTTTTTTCTTGTTATTGAATTACCATTGCTGTCTTTGGGATATTACATGATGAGGTCCCAATCTCTTCCACGATGGCCAGCCATGTTCACTATCGTGTCCTGAACACGCCTCATGTGTGCCACACACTCTGATGTTTCGCTTTCGAAGCCGTTGATCTATTTAGATTCATCCTCCTTCTCCAGCGTTCCAGTCTCTGTATACTAAGGATGGACATTCCCTTAGTAGGATATTATTATTACCCCTACTTCACTCATGTAGTTTAGCCAGTTAGCCAACACTGTTGCCCGTGGTGTGGCCACAGCCGTACACAAACAGTATTCGCGGAGCCATACATGAGCTAAGTAAAGAGATGGGAACCAAATAGGATCCTGGTCTATCCCTTAGGATATGGCTGCCACTCACCATGAGGTACTATCCCTCTCTCTTTACCCTACACCACTAGCGAAATTTAAGGGGAAACAAATACCTCTTTTTCACGAGAACATAATATTCATTTTATTGTTTGCAAGGGACATAACTCGCCAGCGCTTTTCTAAAGAAGCAATTAGTTACATTAATTGTTAAATATTTAATATAATGACACCATCTATTCACAGTTAACACAATAATTTGACGTCCTAAAGTTTGAAATAATTCTACTGCTGAAAATAATGAAATGTACTTGTTAATGCAATATATACAATGTTTCAACACTGCAAGCTCCGTGCACGATGTTAACAACTGTCTCCTAATGGACGCCTTGGCATTGTTACTCTGGTTTCTCTTCACAACGTATAAATCTTTCGCCTAATGTCAGAACAACAATGGTAGGATTTGTTTTGATTAATGATCACATTTTCCAAACATGTGATTCCATTTGATGATTTGCTAAAATGATTTTCTTAGACATGGTGTTAAAATATGGCAGGTACATACAATAACAATTGCATCCTGCACTGTTAAATAATATAGTAGGTGTAAAAAGGAGTTGGTTATCTTTTTTCTCCTTGCTTATTGTGTTTTTTTTTTTGTTTTTTTGTTTTTTTGTTTTTTTTTTTTATACATATGCATGCAATGTTCAATAATAGTAGAAGTAAAAGGAGTTGGTTATCTTTTTCTCCTTGCTTATTTTTTTTTTCTTATTTGTAAGGGTTCATTCATTTTTTCCCTTCCTCTTTTTTTTTTTTACTTTATGTAAAAAGTAAACAAGCATCAGTATTTGCACAATCATTTTAACAATTTTTACATTTTTGTTTCCCTTGCCATCCTCTCACCAATTTGTTTCATTCCACTAATGCCTTCATCAACCTTATCCGGGCAATGATGGTAAAGGCAGGATAATTATTTGAACCAAACCGGTGTGGGTATCAGCAAAGGCAGCAACAAGCCATGAGCAAGGGAAGGGGGGCACATGGGAAATTGTTTTTTGTTTATTACTAATGATGACAATAATAATAATGGCAAGAAGAGGCATACTGAGGGTAATAACAGCAATTATAAAAAACAGCAAGGGTACTAATAGTTTTGAAAAGGATAAACATTTTTACAATATGTGATTCCATTTGCTAGGATGATTTTCTTTGTAATGGTGTTAAACATGGCCTAGCAGGTACATACACTTGCAAACTGCAGTTTTTAGTAATACTTGGAGTATAGGAGTGGGTTATATTTTCCTACTTGTTTTTTTCCTAAATGTAGAGGTTCATTCATATTTTCCTCTGTGTTCTCTCTTTCTTTTGTTTTTTAAATAAAGATTTAACCAAGCATTTGTATTGACACAAGTGTTTACAGTATCATTGGTTTGGTAACCATTTGTGATTTTGTATTCATTCATTGAACACTCACTCACATGATTCAAAGGGGGTGACAAGGAGAGGAAGGGACATGACCACTCTCTATGATGGTACAGGCTGGACAAATGTTTGAAAACAAAATAGTGGGGGTAGTAGCAAAAGCAACAAACCTTAAGCAAAGGTGGGGGGGGGGGGGGGACATGGGAGATGAAGTTGTAAATTTATAATGATGATATCCTTAATACTTTTCAAATTAATGATACTAAAGATAATAAGGGTAAGGTAATGATAGTAATAATAATAATGATCATAATAATAGTAGACATTTCCATAATAATAAAATAATAAATAAACAACAAACATATAATAATAGTAATAATAATAATAATAAATAGTATAACAGATATGTGATTTTGTTTACTAAAGTGATAATCTCAGTAGTGGTGGTGGAATAGCACAACAAGTGCATTTAAAGCAAACCATTCCATAAATAGTAATTTGGAATGGGAGGAGTTGATTTTCTTTTCTCCTTTTTTCTTTTCCCCTTATCTATAAGGGTTGAAATCATCATTTTGAAGCAAATAAAACAAGCATTTATACTTTCACTATTCTTTACATAAGGGATTTTCCATTGGTCTTTTGACCATATGTGATCTTTTTTAATCATTTTCTCACCATTCACTCACAGTTTCTACTTTCTTTCTCGCCCTCATGTATACCAAATTTGTAATAAAATAAGGAAGAGTACATATGATTTACTCTGGAAATAGTTGTGATATCTTGTGTGTGTACATAAAGGAAATTAAATGTGTGTTATATGTGTGGTGTTTGTATCTGGCAAAATTTCTGCAGGTCCATATAAGTTGTCTGTAGTAAGAAAGTGCTACAAGTAGTTTTGTATGTATGTCCTTAGCTGTCTGTGGTATAGTATTGAGAAAAATTGCTTTATATATGTCGGTTTGTTTGCCTGTGTGTGTTTGTATGAGGTGTTTTAGTGTTGCGCGTGTGGCGGTAATTGTTGGACATGTATAATAGATGTGTTCCTCTGTCTCTTGTGTGTTGTTTCTACATAATTGACATTGTTTGGATATGTATGCTTCTACCTGTGTTGTTGGGGTCATACTGTATAACAGTCTATATGTGATCTCCCTAGCTTTTGGTGTTATGTGTTTGTTGTGTAGGTTTGAAAAGGTGCATGTGAAGTCTGTCATGAAGTATTTGTGTCCTCTTTTAATCCTAAGTCTTAGTGATGGTGCTTGTTCTCTAACTAAATGTTTGTATATTTTGTGTGTTGTTTGCTGTATTAACTGTTCATGTCCTTTTATTGCCTGTATGCATGTCTGATAGAATGTTGGCAGTCTTCCCTGGTAGTGTGCAGTTGCATTGTTAAGAGGTGTGAGATGTTTGATGTTGTGGCCTATGTAGTATAGTGCTAGTCTGTTCTGTTCTGGGTGTCTGATGATTTTACCTATGTGACTGATTCTAAGTGACAGTATTTTTGTCTGGATGTCTTGTAGTCCAATCCCGCCTTGTTTCCTGTCTTGTATGAGAGTTTTGTGCTTGATGCTGTGTATTGTGTTGGTGAAGATGAAGCGTCTGATTTGTATGTTTATGTTTGTGACGGTCTGTTTGGGAGGGTCTAGTACTGTTGCTAAGTATAATATTTTGGGTATTATGTATGTGTTGACTATTGTGCTTCTACCAAATATTGTGGATGTTTTGTACCTGTACCTATGTAACATGTCTATGATCTGTTCAGTCAGTGAGTGCCATGTCTGTTTGTGTGTTTTTGTGGGATCACATGGGAATGTGATCCCATACAGCTTCATGGTGTCTGTGTGTCTCAGGTCTGGAGGGAAATCAGACTTTTGTTTCCACTTTCCTAGGCCCATTATCTGTGACTTCTGTATATTTACTTTGGCTCCACTGCCTTTTCCAAAATGGGTAAAGGTGTGGAGTATATTCCTTATTGATGTGTTGCTGGTGGGAAAGAAGGCAGTGTCATCTGCATAGGCGATGAGCTTCTGCTCTCCTATCCCATGCAGGAAGGTTCCTTTAATACTAGTGTCTTGCCTTATCTTCTCTAATAAAGGTTCTAGGGTGAGCACATACAGGAGTGGTGATAAGGGACATCCCTGTCTTACAGATCTCGTGAGCCTGAAGCTAGCTGTCAGTGAATGGTTCACTAACACTCTGCTTTCAGGATTTTTGTACAGGATCTGTATCCACTGCCTGTAGTACTCTCCTATGTTACAGTGTTCTAGTGTCCTATGCAGGTAAGTGTGGGAAATTCTGTCGAAGGCCTTCTCTTGATCCAAGGATAAGATGGAGGATGGACAGTCTTTTCCATGTGTGTAGTTGATAATATCTCTAATGAGATGTGTGTGGTTGTGTATATTTCTGTCTTTGACACTGCACTGTTGGTCTGGGTGTATTAGTGTTGGCATGAAAGGTTTAAGTTTGTTGGTGAGTGATTTGGCGAGTATCTTGTAGTCTGTGTTGAGTAAGGAAATTGGTCTGTAGTTCTTCATTTGTGTTTTGTCAGTTTTATCCTTGCATATGAGTGTAATGTAAGACATGTTGCAGCTGTCCGGAAGATTTTTTTTGTCAAAGGCTTCCTGATAGACTTTGAGGAGAAGATTGCCTAGAATAGGAAAGAAGTGTTGGTAGAATTCTACTGTCAAACCGTCTGGTCCTGGAGTTTTGTCTTTGTTTAGTGTGCTTAGTGCCTGTGTTATGTCTGTCAGTGTCAGTTCTGTGTCCAGTGTGTCTTTGTCTGTGTCAGATAATTTCTTTGTGTACTGTAAGAAGTTGTCTTGTATCTGTGTGTCGATTGTCTCTGCTGTGAATAGTTGTGTGTAGTGTTGTTGGAAAGCAGTCTCTATGTGTGGTGTTTCTGTCTGCATGTTTCCTTGCATGTCTGATATTTTGCTTATTTGTCTGTTACGTTGTACATTCTGTTCTATTGCCAAATATTGCCTCGTAGCTGACTCTTGTGTAATTGTGTTGAGTTTTGTTCTGAGAAGAGCACCCAGATATCTGTGTTGTTGGTGTTCTTCTAGTTGTGCTTCTAATGTGTGTAAGTGATGTGCGTCTCTGTCTGTTTGTTTTGTTAGTCGTATGGCTGTCTGTATGATGCGCTCCTGTCTTAGTCTGTCTTTGTGGATCATGGTTGCTAGATGTTGTGTTCTGCTTCGTATGGTGTTTTTCAATAAGTCCCAGTATTGTGTGATGTTCTCAGTCGGTATATTGTCTGTGTACGTGTGTATGAGCTGTGTCATATATTTTACATATTCTGAGTGTTCCAATAATAAATTATTGAACTTCCAGTGAGGTGACCTTTTGTTTGGCTGCGTGTTTGTGCTGTTTGTGCTGATGTGTACTAGTATTGCTTTGTGGTCTGTGTAATCTAATGTTTCCCGTAGGTGTTTGGTTTGTATGATGTGATGTGTTGCGGGCGTGTAAATCCGGTCTAATCTAGATGATCTGTTGTGTGTTTTGTTTGTGTATGTCGTTTCTCTACTGTCGGGGTGTGTATGCCTGAATGCGTCTGTGAGGTTGTGTGTATCGATGATATTTCGTAGTGTGTCAAGTTGATGTAGGCTGTCCCTGCCGGCTCTCCTCAGCTGTTTTCTCACCTCCCCACCTACCACGTCTAAATCTTCAAGTACACAATTGTAATCGCCGGCAAGAACAATATTTTGTCCCCTGTATGTCTGTGTTAGTAAGTCGTCTAAATTTTCATAAAATAGAGGTTGATAATTGTAGTTAGGTGGTGCGTGTATGTTCACAATGACAAATGAGTGTGTGTCGTTTTTAACTTGAACTGTGGAAATTCTACCTTGTGCGTCTGTGTGTGTTCTAAAAATAGTCCACGTGTCGGAAATTTGGAGAATGGCTGTCCCTGACCCTACGTTATGTTTCGCCAAACTGAAACACGAGTTTCTTAATCCTAACCGTGTTACTAAATCTGCTGCTTGAAAGTCTGTTTTAATGTTTGTTTCTTGTAATAAAAGAAAATCTGGCTTGTGTTTGTGTATGAGTGTGACTATATGTTGTAATTTCATTGTCATACCACGAATATTCAAACTAATTAAACATAAGTTGTCTGCCATTTTTAAAATAAAATTAAACAACATGGTGGTTAAATTAAGTGGTTACCTTTATCTTTCATGTAGTAATTTAATTCTGGGTTGCGTCTTCGGGTTTGATGGTATGTTTGTAGTTTTCGTTTTCCTTGTGTTCTTCGTCGGTGTCTTCGTCAGTGTTTATAAAAAGTGGTCCTTCGTTGTCGCTGTTTTCATCCTGCTTTGTGGCAGCTTTCTTGAATGGTTTGGAAGGAGAAGGGGAAGATCTTCCTTCCTCTTCTCTCATGTCTTTGTTGCCTGAGGAATTTCTCCTCTCTGCCCTCTGTCTTTTTCTGCCGTAGAGGACAGTTTGGAAATCTTCGTCGTTGGTTTCTTGTGAAATTGTTTTTGCTTGAGTTTCTGCGTCTGTCTCCGTGGTCACCGGTCCGCCAGCTACCTCGACGTCATCTTGGGCGGCGTTGTCCTCGACTGGCCTCGTGGTTTCTTTTTGGCCGGCTGTCTCGGCGACATCTTGTTTTTTGTTGTTTGAATTTGTGTGAAGTTTCCCCCCGAGTGAGGGGAACTCCTCTTGCGATCTTTCAGTTGGTTGTGTGATATTTATATTGTCTTTCTTCTGCCTCCGGCTTGGGCATTTGTTGGCCCAGTGTGAGTCCAGGCCACATGTAGGGCATTCGGTGCGACGACCCACTATTGTAAACATAATACGGTGGTCTCCTGCGATTTTCCCAGGAGCTGTAATCTTGGCGTAATGAGGTATTGTTTTTTTTGGGGTACAAAGAACTCCCCATTTTCCGCCACCGTACTTGATGCGGAATACTTCCGCATTTTCGTCACCCATAGTCTGTTTTACGATGAACTTGACTCCCTCTGGAGGGATCGTGTTGGGCAGCCAATGGATCGTCACCCGTTCTCGTTCCTTTTCAAAGTGTTCGATCGACACTTCGAGTCCCTCGGTCGGCAGTTTTATATTTTTGCCATGCAGGCTTTTGTAAACTGCCACATGGGCAGCTTGGGTCAGATAGGTATTTCTGGGCTAGAGCGTTACCCTGTAATTTTGTCATCAGGCAACAACACCAACGACCTACGCCTCAGTAGCTAAGTGACCCAGAAATTACAAAGAAGCCACATTTTAATGGAAATGATAGTTTAAAGTTTATTGTCCAAGCGCGGGGCATTTAAATGTACTGCAGTCTCCAGAAAGCACGAGATTGTGTGTGTGTGTGTGTATGTGTGTGTGTGTGTGTGTGTGTGAGAGAGAGAGAGAGAGAGAGAGAGAGAGAGAGAGAGAGAGAGAGAGAGAGAGAGAGAGAGGAGAGGGAGAGATGGACAGGTGTTTCATGCATTCCGCTTGCGGAAGTGGAAGTGAAGCATATGCAAGAAATGTGTATCTACATGCACTATGCCACAAATGTCATATTATCATAACTGTATATATGTATATATATGTTTTATTCACAATGTCACACTTAACACCAAGAAACGGCAACGCTCTGTAATATACACAAACAAAAGAAACACACACTACAACTTGTAAATACACATTGCTTTGTATGAAATAAAAGTTTGAAAAAAAATAAATAAATAAATATCAGATTTTCTTCTCAAAAAAAAAAAAAAAAAAAAAAAATGTGGATGATCAGTCTGCGTTGCCATATCCTTAACTATATCTAATTTTTGTCAGGCCTTGTTATAAAGGCCAACTCTTAAAAAAAATAATGTGGATGCACAATGAGGATAAATCTCTCCCTATATGGGGGATATTACATTTTTTACTGGCCGCCTAGGGCCATATAAAGTGTACAGGAATTTAACCACACACACTTGTCCCTTCTCTTGTTCATCTATATATATATATATATATATATATATATATATATATATATATATATATATATATATATATATATATATATATATATATATATATATAACAGACGATGTAGGTAACAAAAAAAAATAATGTGGCGTTCTGTGATTCATGTGATTTTAATTGCGTATCGTTGTCTACCTCTTGCTTGCTTGCCCTCAACCTTGCCTTCCAGTATGGTTTTTATAATAGTATCGTGTCTTTTAACATGGCCAAAATATTTCACTTGTCTCCTCTTTATTTCTTGCATCAACTCTCTCTTCATTCCCAGTTTTTCTAGGACCTCTGCATTTGATTGTTTTTGTTTCCATGAAATACGACCTATTCGTCTGTATATCCCCATCTCCAGGGCTTCTATGCGACTTTCTAGTCGCTTGTTCAATGTCCAGGCTTCCGAGCCATACAGTAGCGTTGAATATACGTAGCATTTGATAATTCTCATTTTTACTGCGTTATTAATCTCTCTAGATGTTAATACTGATTTCATGCCGTTGAAAGCATTTTTGGCCATTCCTATTCTCTTTTTGATTTCCATATCACTTCTGCCATCATCTGTTATTATATGTCCAAGATAAGAGAAACTTGTTACTTGTTCTAGTATCTGCCCGTTTACTGTGATGTTCATTGATGACCTTTCATTTTCACTGTTAATTATCATAGTTTTTGATTTTTGGATGTTAATATCTAAGCCACATTCTGCACTGTGCCTGTTTACTTCTTCCACAAGGTCTTGCAACTCTTGCTCACTTTCTGCTAGTAACACGGTATCGTCAGCATATCTAAGATTGTTTATGATTCTTCCATTGATGCTGAGTCCAGGCATTTCAACTTGTTTAAAAATTCTTTCTGTGTATAGGTTGAAGAGGCTTGAGGACACTACACATTCCTGCCGTACTCCTCTTTTTATCTCTATAGGCGACGAATAGTTATTACCGCATCTAATAGACGCCACTTGTTCCCAGTACAAGTTACTAATAAGTCCTTTCCGTCTACTCCTATATCTTGAAGGCACGTAATTAGTCGTTCATGTCGTACTCTATTGAAAGCTTTCTTGTAGTCTATAAAACAAACATATATACTTTTTTGAACTTCTATATAATTTTCAATTAACATCCTCAAACAGATAATTGCTTCTCTGGTGCCGCTGTTTTTGCGGAACCCAAATTGTTCTTCAGCTACTTCCTCATCTATTTTGTGTTGAATTCTTTCTTGTATGACCTTGAGTAGTATCTTAGTTATGTGGCTCATTAAGCTAATAATTCTGTAATCCTCACACTCAACAGCTCTTGGCTTCTTCGGAAGTGTGATGAAAATGGATGTTTTCATATCCTTGAGGATGTACCCAGTATTATATATATCATTTCATAATTCTGTGATAGTTTCAATGCCAAAGCTGGATAAGGATTTTATCATCTCTGTTGTTATCTTGTCAGGACCTGCAGCTTTTACTTCTTTCATCTTTTTAATAGCCTTTTCTACTTCAGCCGTTAATACTTTTGGTCCATCTTGAGTATTATACAATGTTGGTCTATTGACCCTGTTGTCCCAGAATAAAACTTCTGTGTATTCTGTCAATCTTTTTATTATGTCACTGTTATTAATTATAATTTCTCAATTTTTCCTCTGATACAACCGCTTCCTGTTATATTATTTTTCTTCTTTGTAAATCTTTTTATATGTTCATGTAATTCTTTCGAGTTGTGTTTTATTTCCAAATCCTCCATTTCTTTGCAATGTTTCTTTTCAAGAGGAACAAACTGTAAGTAGCAAACCGCTCTAAGCATTAATAACAGGAAAAATCACACAAAACACCATGACAATAACCAGATACCAAGCAAAAGGACCAGTCGAAGCTATGAATTTAGAAAAAAACAAAAATATAGACGGAAAAATAGCTGGAAGAAATCATCCCAAAGAAAGCCAACCACTAGGAAAACAGCCCATTAGCGGGGCCCTTGAGCCAGGCCTCAAACTGAAAATAACCCAAACTGAGGGAAGACAAGCAGTACTATCGGCATTCAGCACAGGCGAATGCATCATTATCATTGAAAACGAGCTAGGTACAAGGTCAATTGCCAACCTGGATAAAAACCCAAACAGCACAATAATAATCACACCGAACGACACCCCCAAGATCAAAGAGATAGTGGATGAACTGAAAAAGGAAAAAAAAGCCGATAACAATAAAGTTACCACACGATATCAAAGTCAGCGTAGAGCTGTTCCGGGCGACAACAACAATAGTTGTCAAAGGAATAAACCCGACAACAGATATGAGGAAGGTAGAGGAAGAAATAAGAAAAGAGAACACGTGCATTGAAATCACGCAAGTGGATAGGATATTGACAAAACGTGGCGAACCAACCGCGGTAGTAATGGTTAAATACAACGAAACAACACTGCCAAACCAAATAAAATACGTAGGAAGGCCTAAGCGCTTCGAAATGTATGTGCCACCTGTCATACAATGTAGCAAGTGCCAAAAACATGGACATACCCTTAAATATTGCAAGGAAAAGAACCCAATATGCCGGTTCTGCAGCAAAAGCCACTGGTATAGTGACTGTAGAGAAGCGAAAAGGGATAAACACTACAAAGAAGTTAACCTGGCCAGACAGTGCGCTAACTGCAAGGGTAACCACAGCGCGAGATATAAGGGCTGCCCTGAATATAAACTAACAGAGACGGCATGGAGAGAGTCAGTCCTCACACAAACCCCGATGAGGGTCACAAGGTGGAGACAAGAAAACGCACGCAAAAAACCAGATACAAGATCAGAAATAAGAATATTGCAATCCGAAATGAATAATATGAAGAACAAGATAGCAGACAAGGACGTAGGAAGAGACAGTACACAAGACAAGGAAGAGACAGAAAACAATGAACTAAAGAAAGTTATAAGACGAATGGAAGAAGCTGAAAAAGCATGATAACCATGAAAAAACAACTTGAATATGCAGTAACACACACGCGAAAAATAACCCAAGAGCTGGAGGCAGCCAAAACAGAGCTGAAAACCAATTAAAAGAGAACCAAACAGCCAATGAAAAGATAAAAGAATTAGCCAAAAAGATGGAGGCAACCAGACGAGAATTGAGTAACCAGGCGAAAGAAAACCACACGGCCACAGAACAGATGAAGGTAAAACTATGCGACATCGAACTATCAAACACAGAGGTAGAAAAAAGGATGCAACCACTAGGCCATGACCTTAAAAAATTGAAGCAACAGACTGATAGAGAAATCAAAATGATTAAACAAGCAGTGGAAAATATGATAAACAAAGAGGAGTTCACACGAATACTCCCAGCATTAATGGAGAAAGCGAAGAAGGGCCCGATCATACTTCAGGAATGCACCGAACTAGCAAACAAGATGTTACAGGAGACAAGCGAGGAAGACAGCGAAACATCGGAGAACTGAAGAGAACAATAACCAATCAAAAACAGAAATACAACACGACCATGAAAAAAAACAACATTAGAATAGTACAATGGAACTGCAGAGGCATGAAAAAAAAACCTCCCCAGCACCATGGAACAATTAGGGAGGGATAATAGTATCTATGCCCTGCAGGAAACATTCCTGAAACCAAAGGACAGCTACAAATGCAAAGGTTTTAAGATACTCAGGAACGACAGGACGGAAACAACAGGAGGAGGAGTCGCCCTACTCATACAAGACAATCTACAAATAGTAGAAAACGGAACATTCAGGACAATCAACTTCGAGGGAATCACAGCGGAGATTGCGAGTAAACCCAACAACCTAACCATAATTAACGTATACTGCCCTAAAGGAAACATAGAAGAAGAAGACCTAATAGAGATAAAGAACAGAATCAAAACACCAACAATAATAGTCGGCGACTTCAACTGTTGCCACCCAATGTGGGGTGGAACAAGAAGCAGCGTAGCGGGAACAAAATTGATCGAATTTATAGAGAGTAACCAGCTAACAGTACTAAATGACGGGTCGATGACACGAATAGACCCCAACCCGGAAAGATACGACACAGCAATCGACTTAAAATTAGTAACAACGGGCCTAACAAGGAGCCATTGGGAAGTAAAAGAAGACACCAACAGCGATCACCTACCGATAATCATCGACACAAACACGAGAGCACAGAAGAGTAAGGAAAGTAATAAACCGACCTTCCACTTCAAGAACGCGAAATGGGAGCAGTTTAGAGAAGAACTGGACGGGATGGAGCTAGAACAGAATGAAGGTGAAGATATAGACAAATACACAGAAAGAATCACTAACAACATCCTACAGGCCGCGGTAAAATACATCCCCAATAGAAATATGCCTGCATACCTGACAGCGGACACACAGAGAACGCGAACAACAGGAAAACAATGGAACAAACAACCAGCTGGCTGGTTGAACCAGAGCTGCACAGAGGCACTGGAAAAAAGAAAGAAGGCGCTCCAACAATACAGAAGAAGGAGGACAGACGAAAACTACAACGAATACAAAATTCAGAAGAACGAAGCCAACAGACTGATAACCAAAGCCAAAGAAACAGCATGGAAAACATACTGCCAGAAATTGTCACCAGACACACCCACAAAAGAAGTATGGGAGCAAATAAAAGCTATACAAAGAAACCAAACAAACAGCAACATCTCAACAATAAAAATCCCAACACTAGCGGTAACAGAGAAAGAAAAAGCAGACGCGTTCGGCAAATACTTCTACGAGGTATGCTCATACATGTCACTAGGAGAGCAGGAAAAACAAAGACGAGAAAAATACACTGAAGAGTTGGAAGAACTGCAACAAGAAATAGAGGACTTCTACTTGGACGCGGACATAACGATTGACGAAGTAACATCAGCAATCAAGGAAAAGGACGACACAGCAGCAGGGTCAGACATCCTAAACTACACAATACTGAAAAGGATACCAAGAAAAACAATAGAGACAATAGCAGCTCTCTACAACAATGTGGCACACGGGACAAATACCAGCACAATGGAAGAAGGCGACAGTTATACCAGTCAAAAAGCAGTTCAAGAACCCACAAAGAATCGACTCATACAGACCAATATCCCTGACATCACACCTCGGAAAAATTATGGAAACAGTCATCAATAAAAGAATCACACACCACCTGGAGAAAAACGGACTAATTAGCGACACACAGTCGGGGTTTAGAGCCAACCGAAGCGCAATTGACCAAATAATTAAACTAGAAAACCACGTAAAGAGGGCATTCAAAAAAGGAGAGAAAACGATAGCAGTATCTTTAGATCTGGCCAAAGCATATGACCAATGCCGGAGACAAGCAGCTCTGATCAAAATCAATAAAATAGGGATAGTAGGCAGGACATATCGATATATCGAAAACTTCCTACAGAACAGAAGCTTCACTGTACGAATAAAAAACGAGGAATCCAGAACCTATGAGCAAGAAAACGGAATACCACAGGGATCGGTAATATCACCGACAATATTCGCAATATTAGTAAATGACCTAGATGAAGAAAAACTGGAAGACAGGATAGGGATATCGCAATTCGCCGACGACTGTGCAATATGGAGAAGCGGAAGACACATAAAAACTACAAGAGACCGACTACAAAGGCAAATAAACAGAATTGCCAAATGGATGGAAAAGTGGGGCTTCCAGATCAACACAGACAAAACGGCCATTATGATATTCAACGCGAAAAGAAAACGAAACTACACGGACGGGGACATCAAGATCCAAGGGAAGAATATAAAGAGAACAAAAAACACAAGATTCCTCGGGATGACACTAGATGAACAACTAAGCTGGAGAAAACATATAGACCAGACAGTCGAAAAAGGCAAAAAGACAATAAATATTCTAAGAGTAATTAAAGGCAGTGGACGGGGAGCCCATACAAAAACGATGCTAATGCTATACAAATCTCTGATCAGAGGAAGAATAGAATACGGAAGCATAGTATACGACGCTGCACCGGAACCCAAAAAACGAAGACTGGACTCAATACAGAACCAAGCGCTGGGCATTATCCTAGGAACAGGCAAGCAAACACCAAGGGAAGCCCTAGAGGTAGCACTAGGAGTACTTCCACTACAACTGAGAAGAAAGCAATTAGTGTACAACTACTGGATAAAGTCTGCGAAGGATTCAAGACACCCCGCGTTCAGTGCATTCGAAGAAAACAGAAGCAAATGGGGAGGAATACCCACACAAAAGACGCAAACACCAGCAGGATGGACAGCTGCACAAGAGATGAACGTGGACGAGAAACTAGCCAGGGCACTGGCACGAACAAAAGTTCACAGACAAACAACACCCCAATGGGAGCTAGAACTACCATTTACGGATACGACACTCGCGAGCATAATTAATAAATCAACAGAGGACAGGGAAGCCAAAGACATAGCGGAGGAATACATAAGACAAATAAGCACGGACAACCTCACTATATACACAGACGGATCAAAGAACGAGAATGGGGAGGTAGGGGCAGGAGTAGTAGTACCATACCGGAACATCCAAAAGGAGTGCAAAATAACAGACAATGCATCGCTATACATCGCAGAACTAGTAGGAATTATGAAAGGACTAGAAATGGCAACAGAGAACCCCCCATAAAACTAACTATACTGACGGACACACTATCTGCAGTACAAGCGCTAGGCAACCACTCTAAAGTGAACAGACAAGATCTGAAAGAGAACATACTAACACTAACAACAAAACTAAAAAGTATGGGATGCCAGATCACAATTGCATGGATTCCAGCACACAGAGGAATAACTGGCAATGAGAGGGCAGACAGGGCCGCAAAACGCGGGACAAGCAGCCAGAATATAGTAACCACAGGACTCGGCATTCTGGAGGCAAAAAGCATTATCAAACAACAAGTAATCGACAAATGGAAACAACAATGGAGAGACAGCAATAAAGGACGACACGCTTACCACATGCTCAGAGAGCCAAGTATGAAAAGTCAAGTGAAAGACAACACAAAAATACCAACGTACAAGAAACTATGGAGATTGAGAATCGGGAAATGGAAAGATAAAATCACCCGACCACATTGCATTGATTGCCGGGAGGAAAACACTATAGAACACTACCTACTATCGTGCACAGCCTATGCCCAGGAACGCAGGGACCTAGTAGAATACTTCCAAACAAGAAACACTACGATGATGATGAAGGGATGCCTACAGGTGGAAGGCGACAAAGAAATACAAAAGCTTACAAAACAATTCATTGCAAGAACAGGGAAAGAAATATAATCAACAAAAAATAAAGCCAACAGTAAAATAAAAATACAGTGAGGAAAAACTCGACCACACGAAAACCAGACAATAGGAAATATATAGGGGTGCGTTAAAACTCTCAAATGGTGGACAATAGAGAGACGAAACGACCCTCTCCGACAGGGGAGACAAGGAGAAGGGTGGAAATTACCCCAACGACGGAGAAGACGATGGGAAACCTCCCTGACGATGGATAAGAGGGACGTGCAGGAAACCCATCCGGAGTGGGACAAGAGGAGACGGTAGGAATCCTCCCCAACGATGGACAAGAGAGATGATACAATCCGACCCCTACACTTGACAAAAAACCGCCGAACAAAGACCCAAGAAAACAAGCCCAGACGATAACAGGCGCCACCCCCCCTCCCCCAGGGCAAGCACAAGAAAACAGATGATAAAAGACAGCCCCTCCCCCCTCCCAGGGTCAGCCCGGACAAGAAAACACCAAACGAGAGGGATGGGCAAACCGATAATGACAGCAGACACACCAGCAAAACGACAGAAGCAAAAAGGATGGCAAAAAGAGGAACTCGGCCAGACATGCAGAAATAGAAGCTGACCAACGCACAAAAGACCAGAAAACCTATACCGCACTATGAACCACCACAACTATAACCAACGTCATTAAGACGGGTTGAACGAGGTGAAAAGTTTCTTTTTTTTTCCGGCAAATCGGAATCGGAATCGGAATTGACATTGTTACTCTGGTTTCTCTTCACAACGTATAAATCTTTCGCCTAATGTGGATGATCAGTCTGCGTTGCCATATCCTTAACTATATCTAATTTTTGTCAGGCCTTGTTATAAAGGCCAACTCTAAAAAAAAAAAAAAAAAAAATAATGTGGATGCACAATGAGGATAAATCTCTCCCTATATGAGGGAAGAACATTTTTTTACTGGCCTCCTAGGGCCATATAAAGTGTACATGAATTTAACCACACACACTTGTCCCTTCTCTTGTTCATCTATATATACAAAAGACGATATATGTAAAAAAAAAAAAAATGTGGCGTTCTGTGATTCATGTGATTTTAATTGCGTACTTTCAGCGCACGACCTTCTAAATGGAGATGTAAGAATGCAAATTAGGAACACAACGGCGGAGGAGGAACATCAATTAGACACATTGCAAACAATTTTATATATCCATGGGCTAACAGACGCATACATGCAGATGCATCCCCATGGACAGATACAACACACACAAACAATGCGCATAACAGAGCAGCGCGATTAGATATAATTTATGCTCCTATAACACATCATATAACACAAGTCAAGCATTTACAGGAGACACTTAACTTCACAGACCATAAGGCTGTAGTTGCAACAATAAACACAGTACAAGCAACACCACATCTTAGAAGGTCTCCCCATTGGAAATTTAACAGCACACTTTTATAAAATCAGGACTATGTAGATTGCATAACAAAACTGATCCTCCCATACACAAGCGATATACCAGAGGGTAATGAGCGAGAACTCTGGGAAACACTTAAACAAACTATACGAGAGAGAACTCAAACACTAGCAGCAGTAATACACAAGCAAAAACTACAACAAGAAAAAGTATTCAATCAATCAATCATGTGCCATGCCGGAAAGCGTGGGCGGTCATGATTCGCCATTTCACTCGATCACCAGAGTCGTGGATCAGCTCAGTGTTCCTGTCTCGTCCATGCCATGTGGCCAACCATCCAGGTATTTTCCTCTCGGTCTTCCTCTTGGTCTGTTCCCTTCGATCTTGCCAGCTGTCACTAAGTTCTCCAGTCCATTTCTTCTCATAACATGTCCAAAAAATTTTGACTGTCTACGTCTAATTTCTCTAATCAATCTACGATTTTCATTTGTCTCTTGTAGTACTTGGTCATTGGTTGTTCTATCTGTCCATGGTATTCTTTGCATTTTCCTCAGAAAAAGTATTGGAAAAGGCAATTAAGCTCTTACTACAGACATACAAAAATTCACCACACATCATAGCATTACAGGAAGAGTTATACCTCCACAGACATCAGCGATTTCAGGGGGCTTTACTGCGAACAAAGTTACAAACTATAACACAAGAGATACCGAGTAAACAATACCTAGCTTTAGAACAAAATATACAACGCAGCAGACAGATAGGCCAGACAATTGACAGGGAAGGAAATATACAAATTGAGCCACAACAAATAGCCTTAGCCTTTGAAGATTATTATAAGAACCTTTACACAGAGGAAAACACACAGGCGCACATACAAGAAAACTTTATGAAATTCACAAAACAACTTACAGAGGAACAGAAACTAACAATAGATACTGAATTAACACTAACAGATATAACAAAAGCGGTTCACGGAATACAGAAGGGCAAATCGCCTGGCCCTGACGGTATTACCGCTGAATTCTATCAGTTTTCTTTCCTCTTCTAGGTCCCCTTTTACTAACATTATTCTCTGAATCTTTCCACAAACGAGAACTCCCATCCAGTTTCAACACGTCTTACATTACTCTTATTCGGAAGGAGAACACCGACACGACACTTTTAAAGAGTTACAGACCGATCTCGCTTGTAAATGTAGACTACAAGATTTTAACAAAGGCTTTGACGAATAAATTGAAACCAGTAATGGCATCTCTCATTCATGAAGACCAGTAATACAGTGTATAACACCGGAATATCCAGCATCACACACACTTCATAAGGGACATGATCAACTATACACATCTGAAAAACTGTCAGTCCTCAATTCTCTCTTTAGATTAAGAAAAAGCATTCGACAGAATATCTCACTCATACCTTCACAAAACTCTCTCACACTGAAACGTGGGAAATTATTTTCGGACATGGGTCAAAATTTTATATTTGAAACCAGCAAGTCGGATTCTATTAAACCATACCCTAACCAATTCTTTCAGGTTGACTAGGTCAGTGAGACAGGGATGTCCCTTGTCCCCGTTACTGTACGCTGTCGCTCTAGAGCCACTTCTATAAAAGATACGACAGGAAGACAATGTCAGGGGTACGTTCATACCAGGGAAGGGTGAACAAAAGCTGCGTGCTTATGCGGACGATACCATTTTCTTTCCGACAACTGAACAATCTGTAGGGATCATTTTGGAAACGTTCTCGTTTTTCGGCAAAGGGAGTGGGGCAAAATTAAACGTCCAAAAATCTACTATAATGGGTTTAGGCAAATGGAAAAATAAGGCGGATTTTCCATTTGACTTAACATCAAACAGTCTTGTAAAATTGTACGGAATAGTCTTCCCATGTCAACCAAATCAGACACACAAAGACACATGGCAAAATCTAAAGAAGAAAATAACAGATACGTTGCAGAGGTACAAATACAAAACAACTACCATATTTGGTAGAAGTACCATTGTTAATACATATATAATTCCAAAAATACTATATCTGTGCACAGTCCTAGATCCCCCACGTCATACCGTCATAAACATAAACAAAGAGATTAGACGCTTTGTGTTTGCCAGCACCATCTTGTCACGGAAAAACTGCAGTTTAATGATTCCTTGATAACTTACATATTAAAATACAAGGAAGGAGAAGGGTTAACAATCGTGTACTTCATTCTGAGAGGAGGACTAATAAAAGAGCATTGACCGACACAGATATGAAAATAGGATACAGGTGTTCGTAAAGTTCATTGCTTGACGATCTGACGGACACGGAGAAACGGGACGATCGGCCGACGGGAAAATGAACGGAGAATGCTTTGAAGTGAAAACAAGCGATGGACAGAGGACCAGCGCAACAGCGGAGAACGGAGCGCCCGGACGTATACGTGATTTCACTGAACGTTTGATGTTACGGGAACGGCAAATGCGACTGTTAATGTATGGATATCAAACAATCAACGGAGAATGGGACACGCAATATAAAAAGCTGAACATGGAGTTTCTGTTTAGTGTGTGATACCAAACTGGACGGAAAGATAGAATTATGTGTCCTGTAATGAATAGAAATATCCTCCCTTATAATGGGATAGAGTGCTTGGCTGCGGATAAATTTCGATTCGGGGACTTACATTAATTCTATAGATATATATATAAGGTAACACTAATATTAGAGTAATAGTGGCATAGGGATATAGGTGTTTGTTCTTAAAGTGTGAAATTGCATTCGTTTATCTAGTCGTGTAAACTTTAGTGCACTCAGAAATCGTATGTCCGTATGTTTTTCGGAGGCTTTTCAGTATGGCTAGAAAAGGACTATCACATAAGAAAATTATATGAAGCAGACGCATATCACCAGATTACCTATCTTCTCCACAGGTTCAAATCTCCTATTGAAATCATAGAAGAGATGAAGGTTACTACACTTGAGCAAATAAAGTACCTACTTAGAAACAACAAGAACATAGACATGTTTTAATATGCAGAAGTGATAACTTAACCTCAAATACAGAACACTGTATGCTCAAACAAATATACAACTAAAACCCTTAAAAGGAAAAGACGTTAACCTGTGGCAAGCAGGGATACTTAAAACTGCATGCAATTGCACTGTGCCGAAACATTAAACTTTGTTAACCATAGACATGGGGTAGAACAGTCATAGTAACTCTAGACAATGTTGGATAGTGGCGGTGTGTATTCAGAGGTGGATTATAATACCGTCCAAACCGGGAAATATATGAACTTCAGTGACTTACCAAATCGGATTATTTTCTGGTGATAAGACATTGAACATTTGTTTTCTTCAAGAATTGGATTAATTCCCGACTCAAGCAGGAGGAGATCATTCATGGTGAGATCACTCCATTTCTGTGTGTGCAGTCCTGTGTTTTGGCTGACAGAAAAGACGAGAAGAACTAATGCACATACGAGATCAACCGTCCTATCTTGCATTCACACTAGCAGACAATACCAACTACATATACTTAGTCCATACATACACCAGACATAGTTTTTCTTAATAAATCTTTTATTTATTGTTGAAAGGAACTGTTGTCTGAGTATGTGTTGAGAGAATAACAGAGAGAGTGAAAGAAATAGATATATGGAAGGGAAGACAGAAGGGAGGGGTGTAGACAAAAGTCAGTCAATAATCCCAACAGATAATAAGTTTGAAGATGTGCTTGTTGATTCCACCTCTCTCCCGGGAAAACAAGCGACACATCTACAGTATCAAACATACTACACTCATGCAAGACAAAAATGATGGAGGTATCGCCCTCCAAGACATAACAACCAAAATACAAGCACTTAGGATCAAACACGTAGGCGAAATCTTACAACACCCAGAAAAACACCCTTTAGCACACTATTACATTGGAAGTAGGCTATCTTATTTAAAACCTATTAGGAATACATCCTCACATTACTTTGACACTCTCTCAACATTTTACAAAACATGTATTTCAGCCATTAAAGGACACGAAAAATTACTACACAAGAAAACACATACAATCTACAAGCATTTAGTTAAATTACAAGCAACTCCAGTACACCTCACAATTAAAATGGGACATAGATATTTCATAAAAGATTATACCGAAACTCTCTCTAATATTCACAACAAGCAGATTACCCCAATAGCAAAGGAAATTACATATATGCTTGTTTACAGCATGACCCCAACAACAGAGAGTACAGCAAAAATAACTAAACAAATACTACAGTGTCAGCTTTGTAGACGGAACGTCGAAGAATCAGAAGAGCACATCTATTACGAATGCTACACAATCATGCCAACATGAAATCTCCTACAAAACATCCTAGACACTCATACGAAACAAACAACAGATGTTTACAAAGCAATCATGATAAATTCCATTCCTTTCTCCACACAAGACATCCACACAAAGCTACTTGTTCTATTGGCAGAGTACAGATATCTTATATGGACATTAAGAAACAAAGCATTATACAATTACAGAACAATCAACAAAGAAATTGTCCAACAACTTTATCAACAAAAACATCTCGAACATTCTAACCTTAGCCCCACAAGCGCAAATCCCCTAAGAGTTTTGCCTGAAGACAGCACATATTACAGAAGAAGCAAATAACATGTTTTAAAAAAAAGGATACCACAACTGTAAATGTGTTTATTGACGGTATTAATAATCTTACAATTATTATTATTATTATTATTATTATTATTATTATTATTATTATTATTATTATTATTATTATTATTATTATTATTATATTATTATTATTATTAATACTTTTATTACTATTGCTACATTTATTAATAATTTCCCATTATTATAAACCAAAAAAAAAACAAAAAACAATTCCTATTGGTCTATTCAAAGGCCTCACTTGATCATCACTATTCCCATTTCGATGAGAATTTTGATGGCCCTCCTCTGTGGAGGGCAAATGATAGTATCCGGGGTAGAGGCCTATTCCATCGCGCCCCTCACATACGCCTACCCCCTCCCCCCCACACACACACACACCGCATACCCACACATTGGGACTTGAACCCAGGTACCCGGCGACTAGTTGGTCTACTTATCTATATAAGTATTCCGCATGCCCGGGGCATGCCTCGCTGTCTTTGAATGGTCTCAGCAGCGGTCGGGGGAAGCGGAGGCGGCCGGCGGAGGTACCTGTTCGCGCCCGCCCGTCCCGGGACCGGATGTCAGTCGGAAGTAGTCATCAGGACAACCGGAAGTGACCCAAGAAAATACCCTCCAAAATTGCAAAAATGTGGTCCGTTTTGAATCTGGTGCTTTACCCTTCGTATAGTAAAAAATGACGTCATCGATGACGTATTGCACCAGATTTTTGGTGTAAATTGTACATAAGGTACTACTAACATTACGACAGTAAAGATCAGTCGCAGATGAGGCAGAGGTAGACCGTGAGAAAAGATGATCGGTGAACTAAAACGGTAGCTTGGAGGGATACCATCAAAAGACTTCATCCAGAAAACCAAGGACCGAGATCTGTGGAGATGCTGGCAGGACACATGATGATGAAGTTGAAGAAAAAACCCAATTGAGAACATCTTGCGATCTCCAACGGCATGTATCAATTCGTGTCCTGACTTGCTTCTGTGGCATCACAAGAGACTGTCAAAGATTTCCTCTCGCTGTCTTCCTCTGTCTTTCTTTCCACATATATTTCATGTTGTCACAACATCTTCCAGTTGTTGCCTGCTTATTATGTGGCCAAAGAATGAATACTGCCTCTATTTGATGTTTGAAGAAAGTTGTCTTTGCGACTTAGATGTCCTCAAAATGTCCAGATTGCTACATCAACAGCAAATATTAATTATTATTATGGTAATTATGATTGTAGTAATTTTGCTTGTTTGTAGGTTAGGAATAAATACTGCAGAAGAAGAATGCTTAATATACTAGCATGTACAGATCGGCTCTGTGGCAAAGGAGGTTACGAATTCACTTAAAGAGTCACTGTCGCCAAATTCAAAGAGAAAAATGAATAATGGTAGACAAACACAACAAGTGTCAGAATCGCTGTTCTAGAATTACAGTTTCAGTTTCCACGCTTTCGTATAGTTTTGTCATTGTTATGGATATTATCTGCACTGCTAAATTAAACAAAACAACAGTGTTTTCAAGAGTAATGATTTTATAACAACAAGATGACAACCCACCTAAACTGTTTGACTATATTCAATAAACAAATGCTGCTATAGGCCGCAAGTCTCAGTAACTCAACATTCCATCATCATCATCATCATCATCATCATCATCATCATCATCATCATCATCATCATCATCATCATCATCATCATCATCATCATCATCATCATCATCATCATCATCATCATCATCAATCATCATCATCATCATCATCATCATCATCATCATCATCATCATCATCATCATCATCATCATCAATCATCATCATCATCATCATCATCATCATCATCATTATCATGTGCCATGCCGGTAAGCGTGTACTGTCAAGCCTCGCCATCTCACTCGATCACCAGAGTCGTGGATCAGCTCAATGTTCTTTTCTCGACCATGCCACGTGGTCAAGCCAACCAGGTATTTACTTCTCTGCTTTCCTCTTGTTCTTTTGAGCTCAATCTTGCCTGTTGTCACCAAGTTCTCCAGTTTATGTCTTCTCATAACGTAACCAAACATGTTGACTGTCTACGTCTAATTTCTCTAATCAGTTTACGATTTTCATTTGTTTCTTGTAGTACTTGGTGATTGGTTTATATGTCTGTCCATGGAATTCCTTGCATTTTCCCCAGAAACCACATTTCCACAGCCATCTGATGTATGTCAGCATGTTTGCTCATTGTTCCGCTTCACAGCTATACAACAGTTCAATGTAGCATCTTAACACTCATTTTCTCGTTGCAAATGACATTTTGTTATTGGTCAGTATGTTTTCCATTTTACACAAGGCTACCTTCGCCATGACGATTCTTGTTCTAATCTCGTCAAGACATTTCCCATCAAATGTTATGACTGTTCCGAGATAATTGTAGATTCACTTGCTTAAGAATATTCCAATTTACTTGTATATTCATTCATTCATTCATTCATTCATTCATTCATTCATTCATTCATTCATTCATTCATTCATTCATTCATTCATTCATTCATTCATTCATTCATTCATTCATTCATTCATTCATTCATTCATTCATTCATTCATTCATTCATTCATTCATTCATTCATTCATTCATTCATTCATTCATTCATTCATTCATTCATTCATTCATTCATTCATTCATTCATTCATTCATTCATTCATTCATTCATTCATTCATTCATTCATTCATTCATTCATTCATTCATTCATTCATTCATTCATTCATTCATTCATTCATTCATTCATTCATTCATTCATTCATTCATTCATTCATTCATTCATTCATTCATTCATTCATTCATTCATTCATTCATTCATTCATTCATTCATTCATTCATTCATTCATTCATTCATTCATTCATTCATTCATTCATTCATTCATTCATTCATTCATTCATTCATTCATTCATTCATTCATTCATTCATTCATTCATTCATTCATTCATTCATTCATTCATTCATTCATTCATTCATTCATTCATTCATTCATTCATTCATTCATTCATTCATTCATTCATTCATTCATTCATTCATTCATTCATTCATTCATTCATTCATTCATTCATTCATTCATTCATTCATTCATTCATTCATTCATTCATTCATTCATTCATTCATTCATTCATTCATTCATTCATTCATTCATTCATTCATTCATTCATTCATTCATTCATTCATTCATTCATTCATTCATTCATTCATTCATTCATTCATTCATTCATTCATTCATTCATTCATTCATTCATTCATTCATTCATTCATTCATTCATTCATTCATTCATTCATTCATTCATTCATTCATTCATTCATTCATTCATTCATTCATTCATTCATTCATTCATTCATTCATTCATTCATTCATTCATTCATTCATTCATTCATTCATTCATTCATTCATTCATTCATTCATTCATTCATTCATTCATTCATTCATTCATTCATTCATTCATTCATTCATTCATTCATTCATTCATTCATTCATTCATTCATTCATTCATTCATTCATTCATTCATTCATTCATTCATTCATTCATTCATTCATTCATTCATTCATTCATTCATTCATTCATTCATTCATTCATTCATTCATTCATTCATTCATTCATTCATTCATTCATTCATTCATTCATTCATTCATTCATTCATTCATTCATTCATTCATTCATTCATTCATTCATTCATTCATTCATTCATTCATTCATTCATTCATTCATTCATTCATTCATTCATTCATTCATTCATTCATTCATTCATTGATTCGTTCGTTCATTCATTCATTCAGTCATGCATTCATTCATTCAGTAGCATGTCCTTTGCAGAACCTCGCTCCCATAAAAACCTTCCGAAAAACCTCTCGATCATAAGCAAGATGTCCCGCGTCTGATACACCCATCTGAAGATCATCCGCCACATCCTGCACCCATCTTCTCTTTGGCCTTCCTCTTCCTCTCTTCCCACTCATTTTTGTTTTGTTTTTTTAGCATATCCTTTTACAGGATTTAGCTGTCAACACCAGCATCTTTCAGCTGTATGTTGATCTCTTGGCAAGATTACGCTCAGTAGTTTGCCATTGCTTTCTGAGCGGCCGGCTCACATACCCCGTAAGTTACCGATGCGATTCGAACCACTGCTGATTTGAACCGTCATCACGTTACCTGACGAGAGTATACGAGATTACGGAGAAAAGTCATAACCTCTAAGCCACGAAGCCGGCCCCAGGCATATACCCCTCCATTATTGTTCTCTCCAAACTTTCATGACGTTTCAAGCGACCAAAATATTTCAATTTTCTCTGCTTTATCGTCTCTAATAGCCAACCTTCTTCAATATTCAGCTCTTGAAGTATGGATGCATTTGTTCTTTCCTTTACCCAAGATATTCTTAGAACTCGTTTATAACATTTATATTCAAAGGCATTTATGCGCTGTTTAGCTTGTTTATAAATGTCCAAAATCTAATTTTTGTAGTTCTGTCTGTCCCATTCCATAATTTATTCAGTTGTTTTAGTCTTTGTAGAGCAATTGATAGTCATCGTTTAATTTCTTTCCTTGTGTCACCATTGTTGGTAATAAATGACACAAGATATTCCAAATTTTCCACCACCTCCAATTTTTCATAATTAATATATATTTATTTCTCCAAAGTGGTTTTATCTGTATGCATTATCTTTGTTATTGCTATGTTAAGATATAAGTTGTGATTTTCACAACTTGTATATTACATTGTGATATTTCTTTCTTCCTAGTGACGACCATAATCTGTATCTTCTTACATATTTAATTCTATCTAATAACCCTAGATGTTCACTGTGTGCAACAACCGAATCTACTAAATACAAACAACCCACCTAAATTGTGTGACAATGTTCAATAAACAAATGCTGCGGTAGGCAGCAAGTCTCATTAACTCAACATACAAATAAAGCCTGGCGAATGACCGCTTTTAGTTTTCAGAACTCATTTCGTAACTCTATCTCATCATTTGTGTATTGATTATTCCCCACATCACAATATGTTTCTTATTCATGTGTTAGGCGTTTTACTATGATGGGAAACAATATATCAATATGTATTGATTTCCTAGCCACAGAATGAATTAGAAAACAACAACTACTATTAATTACTATTAATTACTACTACTACTACTGCTGCTGCTGCTGCTGCTGCTGCTGCTACTACTGCTACTACTATAGTAGAAGTAAAAGTATTAATAGTTGTAGTAATATTAGTAGTAGTAGTAGTAGTAGTAGTAGTAGTAGTAGTAGTAGTAGTAGTAGTAGTAGTAGTAGTAGTAGTTGTTGTTGTAGTAGTAGGGGTAATAGTAGTAATAGTAATTGCCAAGAAAGCACACATTCCCAGCAAGTCTCTCTCTCTCTCTCCCTCTCTCTCTCTCTCTCTCTCTCCCTCTCTCCCTCTCTCCCTCTCTCTCCCTCTCTCTCTCTCTCTCTCTCTCTCTCTCTCGTTATTGTTGTTGCCGTTGTCGTTGTTATCTAACAGCCTAAGATTAGTTTCAGATTTGATTTATGCAAGAAATAATGTATGACAGTAGAGGGATAGATAAGAAGAGTAGAGTGTTAGAAGTGCCTCCGTGTCCAACTCTTAACCCTTTGAAAATAAAGTTCATATATTCGTTCTTTCTCTCTCTCTCTCTCTCTCTCTCTCTCTCTCTCTCTCTCTCTCTCTCTCTCTCTCTCTCTCTCTCTCTCTCTCTCTCTCTCTCTCTCTCTCTTCACTCCACACACACACACACACACACACACGCACGCGCGCGCGCGCGCACGCACGCACGCACACACACACACAGAGTAAAGGTGTAAAATTCAAATAACGCTTATCGTTTTCATATCAGAGCTATACAGTCACATGTGAAAATGTGACACAAAGAAAAGAAACGAATCGTCATACAAACATGGAATACTTCATGTAAACAGATTTATCACGACAAGAATACAAATTCACTTTGTGAAAACTAGTTTCGCGACTTGTTCTTCTGTACAGACGCCACTGTAATGAGATGATGAAGAATCTTGGGGCCTCATTGATGTTGTTGTGTTGAAGAATGATGGAATAACATGAAGAGATGAAGGAAAACGCTGAGGTATTCGTAGCTGCCGTTGGTACATGATAGCTAATCAAAACCACAAGGAAAGAACAAATAAAACACTCAGTGTATGTAAAGAGGAGAGGTGAAATTGATAAATTGTCTTTATGTTGTAAACTTCGTTACAAGAGAGGAAGCCGCAAACCACTAAGTTTAAACAGCTAGGCAACAAATAATAGATAAGCAAACCCAATGTCTTTTGAATATTAGAGTAAGAGAGAGAATGAGAGAGAGAGAGAGAGAGAGAGAGAGAGAGAGAGTGAGAGAGAGAGAGAGAGAGAGAGAGAGAGAGAGAGAGAGAGAGAGAGAGAGAGAGAGAGAGAGAGAGGAGCCTGAAGAATCGTGCTGCTGTATCAACTTAACTTTGAAATAAAAAGCGTTAATGAAGTAAAGAATTGCTGTGGTATAGCCACTTACCTCTGAAAATAGCGTTGATAAAGTAAAGAATAGTTCTTTTGTATCAACTTACCTTCGACAAAAAGTGTTAGTGAAGTAAAAAATCGCTGTGTTTACTCACTTACCTTGACAAAAAGTGTCACTGACGTAAATCATCATGGTGGTGTACCCACTTACCTCTGAGTTCATGAAGCAGTAGAGCACTGACACAAACACTCCCTGAAATAACACAGAATGTAAACATGTTATTTATCCTCCTAAGGGCAATAGGTCTGGTTTGTTTGTTTTGCCTTTTCTTTCTATTTGGCATTTGCATCATCAACAGAAATAATTTTAGGAGATTTTGAAATTACATAGACAAATAAACATGCAATGAAATAGGAAGGAAGTTTGCAATTGCAAGCGACATAAGGGATATGTCTACATAGATGACGGCAAACTAATACGACTTGGTCAACATAACCAAGGCGAGTTGGCTTTGAGGTGGGGCAGATTTATTTAGTCCGGAGCTGCATCTAATCTAGAGTGTGTCACCTTAGCTAACAAATTCAAATACGACTATAGGACGGAAAGTCAAAGGCTTTAGTGTGATTCTATATCCTAGGGCAGAACAGGAGATTCTACAAATGGCAAATGTTATTCAATATTTTAGAGTAGAAGTGGAGATTCTGGTAATGAAGAATACAATTATATTCGAAAACGACTATAGGACGAAAAGTCATGGGCTTTAGTATGATTCTATACCCTAGGACAGAACAGGAGATTCCAAAAGTAGAAATGTGGATTTTCAAATATAAAGGTAGAAGAGGAGGTTGTAATAATGGTGACTGTTATTCTGTATCTTAGGGAAGAAGAGGAGAATCTGGTAATATCGAATGTTATAATATGCCAATGAATAAAAGAGAATCGTCTTGTCTGGTGGCTAACACGCCTAGCTCCCGTTCGGGAGATTCGAGTTTAAATCCTCGGTAAGGTGATTGACTGGACTCCTTGGCAAAGTGATTTACGGCCCGATTCGTAATCCCGTATACCCAGGTTCGAAACACAGCGGTGCTGGGTTTTTCGAAAAAAGGTATAGTTGCCGGTTGTTCGGAAAGCAATGGCAAATTACTGAACGTAAAACTTGCCCAGGAATCACGAACAGCCAAAATGATGGGGTTGACTGCTACGTCCAGTAAAGGACATACAACTAATTTTTTTTTTTATGGTGATGCGTTTTGTTGTTGTCGTGGGCAAGAATAAAACTTTAACCTGCACAGTATCATATTCGCCATTATGAGAACCCCCACGTCTAGCTTATGAAACAGTGTCAGATTCGCCATTATTATATTATCTTGAATATGAGAGATATGTATGAGAAAGGAAAAGCTGGAGGTTCCGTCACAAAGGGAAAGTTAGAGGGGAAGAGATGTAGGGTAAGACCAAGAGAGAAGATCAATCAATCAATAAAATCAATCAGGTGCCGTCTCCAGAATGAAGGTTGGCTGCAATGGATCTCCAACACTGTCTCTCGCCCTGACTGTTCGCCCTGACTGTACATTCTGTCACGCTGATGTTCATCCATCTCTTGATGTTATCTTCCCGAGTGGGAGGAAAAATGTGCGGGTTGGCGGGGATGTGTATGTGAGTGGGGATTTGTGGGTTGGGGTATGTGTTTGGGTGGGTGGGGGTGTGTGGGTGTTGGTGGGTAGTGGGATGTGTGGGTGTGGATGGGTGTGGATGTGTGGGTGGGTGTGTAGGAGTGTTTTATGTGATTTGGGGGATATGTGTATGGGTGTGTGTGTGCATGTGGGTGGGAGATGTATCTCATAACATGGTAATATGTTTATGTTTACAACATTCATTTTACAATGTTTTTTTCCTATGTGAATGTACCATGCACTATTGACGAACGAAAGATGAGTGATTGGAAGGGCCGAATGTACTCGGGCCTTCGTGCCCAATGTGTTACCCGTTGAAATTAAGCTTATTCATTCGTTCATTCGTTCGTTCGTTCGTTCGTTCGTTCACACTTGTATCATTGCCTGCCTCTTGCTCGCTTGCCCTCAACCTTGCCCTCCAGTATGGGTTTTATCAGAGTATCAGCCGGTCTCCGTCGAAAGGGATTCGTGAGCCGCTTACCAGGCGTTCGAAACGCAACTGTGACCGATCTGGCAGTAGACCGTGTCGCGTTGTGTTATAACGTGTTGGTATGGGAGCCGGTCGTTCAGAATGCAATGGCAAACTACTGAACGTAAACTTGTCAAGACATCAACAACAGCAGTGCTGGTGTTGACAGCGATGTCCTGTAACAAAATCATGTATTTTAACGTGGCCGAAATATTACACTTGCCTCCTCTTTATCTCTTTCATCAACTCTCTCTTCATTCTCAGGTTTTCTAGAACCTCTGCATTTGATTGTTTTTGCTTCCACGAAATACGACATATTCGTTTGTATATCCACATCTCCAGGGTTTCTATGCGACTTTCTAGTTGCTTGTTCAATATCGTTATTAATCACTCTAAATGTTAACATTGATTTCATGCTGTTGAGAGAGAAGATGCTGGACAGTTTTATATCATGGCGAACATCAACACCGGAAATGAGAGGAGGGCTTGTAACGCCATACAATATGGGCTAAAAGAAGTATATATATATATATATATATATATATATATATATATATATATATATATATATATATATATATATATATATATATATATAAGGAAAATATTAGCAGAAAGTAAATTAAGACTAATTTCTGACCCCCGAAAAATTGTATAAGATTACATTTAAATTATTATCGCTATTTGGCGCAGAATATGGTAACGCAAATAATAACCATTAATAACAAATAATAACTATCATTTTGTGAGAAATCCTGTTTAAGTTAATTCAAGTAAAACATAAACCTACGAGATTGAAGTTTCTTAAAAACAACAAAACGCATCGATCTTAAAACCCCACGATTAAGAATATTTGAACGTTCTTTTAAGTAAATGCTGACGTTGGTTTAAGACGTGCAATTCAGCAGACAGATGTTCTACGACAGTGGTTCTCAACCTTTTTTGGCCCATGCACCCCTTCACCATAAGTTCAGACTGTCATTTTCCCCTTTTGGTATTCCCACCCTATAACCCCCCCCCCCCTCCTCTCTCTTACATAGTATCCGTATAAATGGAAGCTAACTTTAATGACACATACTATAACATGTCTGGAAGTCTACATAAAATGTGATTTGCGAGTCTACTTACGTAAGTTAGTTAGTTAGTTAGTTAGTTAGTCGACAGATCATCCTCATTGCACATCGAACCATTCAGCCATAAGTGCTCGGATCCCCTCCTCAGCAAATCCCGCATCATGTAGCGGCTAACGACATCAGTTCTGTGTTGGTTTATCAATCTTCTTTGGCTTCCTGCGTAGTGTTCTTGTTTGGCCACTCCTCTTTTTATTTGCTGTTCTCGCAGTCTGACAATGGTTGTAGATTCGCAGTCATCACTTGGTTCTCGCAAAAGTCTTACTTCTCGTAGAGCATTCAGAATGTCAGCCTGGTCCATGGCGCGTCCGCCCGCCACCTTAGCCTTACCTGCGAGCTTGTCAGTCCGCTTATTTCCTTGTACTCCTGCATGCCCTGGCACGAAGATGAAACTAATCTTTGCCAGCCGAGACCGCTCCAGAGACAGCAACCACTCTCTTCGGATCCACCCCATCTCTATCCTCTTGAGCATGCTCATTGAGTCGCAAAGAAAACATGCCCTATTGAATGTCTGTGTCTCGAGCCATGTTATTGCTTTACTTACTGTCATGACTTCCATAGTCAGGTTACTTGTGGTCTCAACAAAAGCACCAGAGTCCTCCTTCACAATTCTCCCTCTGGCCCGCGCCGTGAAGGCCCATGAGCTTCTCACATGTCGGACGACCGACCCATCTGTGTAGATGACAGCACCACCGTCTAACGAATTCTCGAAAATCAACGCTTGTTCTTCAGCCTCCACAGCAGCCGGATTTTCTTGTCTGCATTTTCTGTCTAGTTGGATGCAAACTGAAAAGGACGTACAGAAAGCTGTTGGCACTTGTACCCATTCCTCGCCAGGTTCTAAGTCCTCCAGTGAACAGATCTGTTGAAGAATGTCTTCGGCTTGACCGATCCACGACCTTCCTCTTTTTTAACCTGCTGCCCTTCACTTTCCTAATTTCACTATGCAGTTGATGTTGTGTGTTTGCGTTAACTCTGAGGCATGCACGTACTCTGCAAATTTGTAGCCTGTCTTCAATGGTTGGAAAATCAAGAAGGTAGCCCATCGCCCTGCATGCTGTATCTTTTGTACGTCCAAGAATAATGCGCATAGCTTCGTTTTGTACCTTTTCCATCCTTTCTATCTGCTTATGGCTGAGAGTCAGGATTACCATCGCATACTCAAAAACAGACATGATCAGCCCCTCATATAGGAGGCATAAATGGCGCTGCTCACAGTTTTCTGCCGCCATCATCCGCATCGCAGCCACGCCCCGCTTGGCCTTTGTTATCACCTTGTCTATGTGCTCATTATAAGCAAAGCTTCGATCAAAACGTATGCCCAGATAATTAATTGCCTGCGTTCTTTCTACAGTCTCTGAACACAGATTAACAGTTGGTGTTGGAGTGTTGACAATATGATTATTGAAAGAGAACCATGTGACTGTTGCCTTTGTTGGGTTGACCATTAACCCAGCTTCAGCACACCAAGTACTTATGCGACTGAGTTCGGTGTGCAGTTCCACAGCAACCTGATTTCTATCCTTACACTGACGATACACTAAAACATCGTCGGCATATGACAATGTCCTCCCCGGTCCAGTGATCTGCTAGCTGGTGATTCTCACTGTGTAGGCGTTGAACAGCACCGAAGATAATGGTGATCCCTGTGGTAGGCCAGGATATATTGTTGTTGGTTCCGAAGTCCAACTGCCACATCTACACATTACTTTCCGTTGGAAGAGGGCTGCAGCGATCCAACTAAGGAGGAACGGACTTATCTTGAGTTCAAGAAGCTGAAGCATTAGAAAATCCAATAGTACTCTGTTGTACGCGTCCTCAAGATCAATCGCTGCAGCAAAGGTTTCAATGCCTGAGGGGAAACCTTCATAAACATCATGGGCAAAAACTTCTGCATTGGTCCAGGTTTCTCTTTTGGGACGGTACCCTCCCATAGTAGGTGGGAAAACACCTTGCTTCTCTAGCTGGCTTGATATTTTTCTGGCAATTAACTTCTTCAGCAGCTTGCCTATTGTATTCTGCATGGTGATTACTCGATATCACGAAGTTCTTAATGATCAGTGCGTGATATGGTCGTTGTCTAGGTAACGATGCTCCTGGTGTGTCAATTGAGCTATCTCACTGTCTTACAATATAACTCACCCCCGCAGTGCACATTCACCAGTCATGAAACAAGATTGAGTTGGCGCACATAATCCTTTATTGCAGAAAAAACACGGACAAACGGAACATCCTTATATATCCAGAAACCATATAATCCATAGAAGATATATATATTCCTCACAACTCTACACGCACACATCAATGCCCTCTCAAGGCCTGCTGAATCTCAAATTCACAAGACGGGTAATCCAGCTACTATCCACGGCTGGACCTCACATAATACAACCCACACACTGGGTCTATTCTCCACTAACTATTCAACCCACTTTGGGTTCAGGCCTCCACTCACTATAAACCCACTCTGGGTTCAGGCCTCCATTAGCTATCCAACCCCCACTGGGTTTTAGGTCTGCATTCAAAACTCGGAGAACAACACAGGACGGAGATCTATATCTAACTCCGCTCCTTTTCCTTAGACTACCGACCCGCTCGGTCTCTAAACATCAACTGTCCAAAGCGACCCAACTCTCAGTTGGTTCCAGCTCCCACTCCCCAGTCAAGTTTTTCCACTGTCTTTTCACCCTGGTGTGTAGCCCCTCCCTGGGCTCCCCACAACATTACACCCCAGCCTAAAACTGTCTCTCTCCCCATCCACCCTGGGGGTCTCCATCTACCCTCACCATTATTTCTCATGGCTGGTGTTTATCTCGTAGTCTCGCTACCAGGTCACTCACCTCACTGTCAATGACCCAGGCATATGTCACTCGATATCCCTGAAATTTTGTGTGGTCTTTGTCAGGCTTCGGCAAGGGAATCAGATAGCTATGTAACCACTCCTCCTTGATGCTAGCACTCCCTATACTGTTGTTGTACATGTCTGCTAGTTTCTATAGCTCGTTGTCGATACACCCATTGATGTCGTCATATCTTATGCCATCTGGCCCTGGAGCGCTGTTGTTTGATCGTCGAAGCACAGCCTTGATTTCTTACACTTTCACTGTGTCTTCATCCGAAATGTTCTGGGCCTTGCATCTGTCTGAGATGACCTCCTTGGTAAGATTTCGGACTCTCATGTCTGTCTGGTTGCTCTGCTCTAGATAGCGTTCGAAGAGAGCTTTGCCCTTGTTCTCGTCAGTCCTCTGCCAGATGAGGTCAGCACCTTGGAAGTCAGAAAATCTCTTATTCTTGACTACCTCACTCATGCTTTTATGTAGTCGCCAGAACAATTTCAGTGACTTGTCTATGCTTACTCTTTGACATATTTCTGCCCATTTGTCACCTTTAACCACCTTAATCAGTTATTTGAAATAGCTTACTTTTGTGTGCATCTCTCTTTCTAAGTGGATGCAGGGACCAGGATGGGCAACTCTGTTCTTCTTGGCGTTTTGCCATTTCCTTACAGCACTTCGCTTATCCATCCAGACCTTCTCCACCTCAAAATTCCACCAAGGTGGCTGCTGCCAGCTGTGTTTCCTGCCCTGAAACTTTCTGCGCTTGTCGCGCCTTACTTAACTCACCACATCTTGCCCTGTATTGTCGTACTGGAAAGTCTTGACCGTTGACCTGTGCTGCGAGGTTCTGCCTTTCTCCACCAATATGCTGCAAGGGTTGTGGTCACTGCCGTGGTACCCTAAGACCCCCATCTACACACTGTAGTGAGTGAAGGAGAAACCAGCGCCAGATCAATAGCACTGTCCTCATCACCTGTCCAGGCTAGCAGTCCTGGTGACACAGCCACTCTTGATACAAACCAGGTCAATGTTTCAAGTGCAGTCGTGAGCTCCTCCGCCTGTGTGTTTGAGGAAATGTTCCCCATGATCTGCCTTTAGCGTTGAAATCACCACAGAAATTGACATTTTTTTCCATAGCCTAATATGTCATTTAAGCACTGCCACTTCTGGGAATCTACACACGCGGTACGGGCATAAACATTAACCAACATGAATGGTAGACCGGATTGAACTCTGGTTGCCTGTATTTGTCTGTCGTCATTGTCCCAGCTGGACATGTCTAGCTCTTAAGCAACCAAACTATCGCAGATGAGAATCGCCATTCCCAGATGTCGCCTGTTGTAGAAACATTTAAAGCCGGCCATTTTGAGTAGCTGATCACCCAGTATCGTCTTCTGGAGTGCTACAATGTCGTTCCTGTAAACCAGGTTTTCGAGAATAGGGCCACATTGTTTTACGCTGGCGCAGTTCCAGTATAGGATGCGACTATACCTGATGCCCAGACGGTCACATTTAAGTCTAAAACGTCTTACCCCTTCACGCTTGCATCGCTTGCGGCCACCACGTTGGCTTCGTCGCCTTGTTTTGTTGACTGCCGTCCGCAAGAAACACACAGATTGTTCCGCCATGTGGAAAAAACAAAAGCGAACACCACAGAACCACACACGCTGCGAAAATTCACTCAAGGATTGCTTCGCTCAATGCACGTAACTCTGTAGCATCGGCGCAGATCTTGAGAAAATGTTCTGGTTTTACATCCAGGCACACAAATTACACGTAGGAGATGAAAATATCTATCTCCTACGTGAAACGGTTTCTGTCAGAAAAGCAACACAATCGTCTTTCGCCATCTTGACCGTTATAAACGAATTTATGAAGGGCGAGAAGTTCAGAACAGTAAAGTATGGAGGCAAAAACAATATCAAGTAATCGGGTTTATATTAACGCGATCTTGCAATAATCTTAATTCCCCCTGGAAACCCTAAAATTCCCCCCAGGGGGAAATTCCCCACCGGTTGAGAACCACTGATCTACGAAGTGAAATCATTTACATAACACCCTACGTTATCATGCAATGCTTGTCTGATGGCCTGATGGTCATGGGTTTGAATCCGCTTGGGCGTGCTTTTAAAATTGACTTAGTCGACCCAGCCTAAAATGAATACCAGGAAATGTCTTGGAGAATGAACGCGGCCGGCCTGATATTAACCACATCGTCCCTCGATTGGTCTATACAAATATAAGCCTAGCACCATATCTCTAGTTTGTCTTAAGGCGCGCAAAAGGGTCCTTTACTTGACGTATGTACCATATTCCCAATAAAAGCTAAAGTAAGTGCCGGGAACCATGGTGAAGTGCTGTGCCGAAGTAATGTTGCAAAGTCACTCAGAGGGCCAGCCTAAGTAAGTCATTCAGCCTGCCACCCTAAGTAAGTCACTCAGCCTGCCAACCTAAGTAAGTCACTCAGCCTGCCGACCTAAGTAAGTCACTCAGCCTGCCAACCTAAGTAAGTCACTCAGCCTGCCAACCTAAGTCACTCAGCCTGCCAACCTAAGTAAGTCACTCAGTATGCCAATCGAAGTATTCACTCAGCGCGCCAACCGATATAGGTCACAAAGCCTGCCAAACTAAGTAAGTCACTCAGTCTGCGAACCTAAGTAAGTCACTCAGCATGCCAACCTAAGTAAGTCATTCAGCATGCCAATCGAAGTAGGTCACTCAGGGCGCCAACCGATATAAGTCACTCAGAATGCCAACCTAAGTATGTCACTCAGCCAGCCACCCAAAGTAAGTCACTCAGTCCGCCAATCGAAGTAAGTCACTCAGCCTGCCAGCCTAAGTAAGTCACTCAGTCTGCCAACCTAAGTAAGTCACTCAGTCTGCCAACCTAAGTAAGTCATTCAGCATGCAATCGCAGTAAGTCACTTAGTCTTCCAACCTAAGTAAATCACTCAGTCTGCCAACATAAGTAAGTGATTCAGCATGCCAACCTAAGTAAGTCACTCAGCCTGCCAACCTAAGTAAGTCACTCAGCGCGCCAACCGATATAAGTATCTCAGCCTGCCAACCTAAGTATGTCACTCAGCCAGCCACCCAAAGTAAGTCACTCAGTCTGCCAACCTAAGTAAGTCACTCAGCATGCCAACCTAAGTAAGTCACTCAGTCTGCCAACCTAAGTATGTCACTCAGCCTGCCAACCTAAGTAAATCACTCAGCCTGCCAACCTAAGTATGTCACTCAGCCAGCCACCCAAAGTAAGTCATTCAGTCTGCCAACCTAAGTAAGTCACTCAGCATGCCAACCTAAGTAAGTCACTCAGTCTGCCAACCTAAGTAAGTCACTCAGCCTGCCAACCTAAGTATGTCACTCAGCCAGCCACCCAAAGTAAGTCATTCAGCCTGCCAACCTAAGTAAGTCACTCAGCATTCCAACCTAAGTAAGTCACTCAGCCTGCCAACCTAAGTAAGTCACTCAGCGCGCCAGCCGATATAAGTATCTCAGCCTGCCAACCTAAGTATGTCACTCAGCCTGCCAACCTAAGTAAGTCACTCAGCCTGCCAACCTAAGTATGTCACTCAGCCAGCCACCCAAAGTAAGTCATTCAGTCTGCCAACCTAAGTAAGTCACTCAGCATGCCAACCTAAGTAAGTCACTCAGTCTGCCAACCTAAGTAAGTCACTCAGCCTGCCAACCTAAGTATGTCACTCAGCCAGCCACCCAAAGTAAGTCATTCAGCCTGCCAACCTAAGTAAGTCACTCAGCATTCCAACCTAAGTAAGTCACTCAGCCTGCCAACCTAAGTAAGTCACTCAGCGCGCCAGCCGATATAAGTATCTCAGCCTGCCAACCTAAGTATGTCACTCAGCCAGCCACCCAAAGTAAGTCATTCAGTCTGCCAACCTAAGTAAGTCACTCAGCATGCCAACCTAAGTAAGTCACTCAGTCTGCCAACCTAAGTAAGTGTCATTCAGCATGTCAATCGAAGTAAGTCACTCAGTCTGCCAACCTAAGTAAGTCACTCAGCCAGCCAACCTAAGTAAGTCACTCAGCCAGCCTACCTAAGTAAGTCACTCAGTATGCCAACCTAAGTAAGTCACTCAGTCTGCCAACCTAAGTAAGCCACTCAGCATGCCAATCGAAGTAAGTCACTCAGTCTGCCAACCTAAGTAAGTCACTCAGCCAGTCAACCTAAGTAAGTAACTCAGCGCGCCAACCGATATAAGTCACTCAGCATGCCAATCGAAGTAAGTCACTCAGTCTGCCAACCTAAGTAAGTCACTCAGCCAGCCAACCTAAGTAAGTCACTCAGCGCTCCAACCGATATAAGTCACTCAGCATGCCAACCTAAGTATGTCACTCAGCCAACCACCCAAAGTAAGTCACTCAGTCTGCCAATCGAAGTAAGTCACTCAGCCTGCCAACCTAAGTAAGTCACTCAGTCTGCCAACCTAAGTAAGTCACTCAGTCTGCCACCATAAGTAAGTCACTCAGTCTGCCAACCTAAGTAAGTCATTCAGCATGCCAATCGAAGTAAGTCACTTAGTCTGCCAACCTAAGTAAGTCACTCAGCCAGCAACATAAGTAAGTCACTCAGCGCGCCAACCAATATAAGTATCTCAGCCTGCCAACCTAAGTATGTCACTCAGCCAGCCACCCAAAGTAAGTCACTCAGTCTGCCAACCTACGTACGTCTCTCAGTCTGCCAACCTAAGTAAGTCATTCAGCATGCCAACCTAAGTAAGTCACTCAGTCTGCCAACCTAAGTAAGTCACTCAGTCTGCCAACCTTTGTAAGCCACTCAGCATGCCAACCTAAGTAAGTCACTCAGCCTGCCAACCTAAGTAAGTCACTTAGTCTGCCAACCTAAGTAAGTCACTCAGCCAGCCAACCTAAGTAAGTCACTCAGCATGCCAACCTAAGTAAGTCACTCAGCCTGCCAACCTAAGTAAGTCACTCAGCGCGCCAACCGATATAAGTATCTCAGCCTGCCAACCTAAGTCTGTCATTCAGCCAGCCACCCAAAGTAAGTCACTCAGCATGCCAACCTAAGTAAGTCACTCAGCATGCCAACCTAAGTAAGTCATTCAGCATGCCAATCGAAGTAAGTCACTCAACCAGCCAACCTAAGTAAGTCACTCAGCCTGCCAACCTAAGTAAGTCACTCAGTCTGCCAACCTTTGTAAGCCACTCAGCATGCCAACCTAAGTACGTCACTCAGCACGCCAACCGATATAAGTATCTCAGCCTGCCAACCTTTGTAAGCCACTCAGTATGCTAACCTAAGTAAGTCACTCAGCCTACGACCCTAAGTAAGTCGCTCAGATTGCCAACCTTTGTAAGTCACTCAGCATGCCTCTGTGCTACTGTCAACGGAGAGTACTTGCATGAGTACATATCAGCTGAGAGAATCATTGAGTTAATGATGGAGGTGATCGGGAGACAGGGGAAGGAAGGACAGGATGGAAATATAACTTTGTCAAGGTCAGTGATTATTGATCAACACTCTCAGTCCGCATCGGATTGCACATTCTTGTCTCCAGTGTTTTAAAAATTTCGTTTTGATATGATGTAAACAAAAGGATTAGCTTTCAAAGAAATAAATGTTTCTATTTAATTACAGAATGCATTTGTTGATATCACATACTGTATGTCAATTTACTCAGCGTGCCATTGAACATCGTTCTCGTGCCACGATTGGTACGATACGCGTGCCGTATGTTGCCTGTTGTAAGGCGTGTAGAAGTGTCAATTACACGTCTCCGTGGCCTAAATGCTCGCAAACGCGATTCGTAAGCCGCTCATCACGCGTTAGAAACACAGCGGCCACCGATTTGGCAGCAGACCGTGTCACGTTGAGGTTGTAACGAGTTGGTATGGGAGCCGGTCGTTCAGAAATCAATGGCAAACTACTGAAAATAAAATTTGCAAAGGCATCACCGACAGTAAAATGCTGGTGCTGCCAGCGATGTCCTGTAAATAGGATATGCAAAAATAAAAGTGTCCTTTACTTATGTAAAATATATTACATTATTTACTGACGACAACTATAGAGCTGGAAACGTCAAAGTCACATGTATCGCAGACTCAAATTTGATGAACATGGACTCAAATATGTGTCAATAAACTGAGATGGCCGGCTTCGTGGCTTAGAGGTTATGACTTTTCTCCGTAATCTCGTATACTCTCGTCAGGTAACGTGATGACGGTTCAAATCAGCAGTGGTTCGAATCGCATCGGTAACTTACGGGGTATGTGAGCCGGCCGCTCAGAAAGCAATGGCAAACTACTGAGCGTAGTCTTGCCAAGAGAACAACATACAGCTGAAAGATGCTGGTGTTGACAGCTAAGTCCTGTAAAGGATATGCTAAAAAAAAACAAAAAAAAACAAAAAACACTGAGATGGCCGGCTCCGTGGCTACAGGCTTGCTAACGCGGTTCGTGAGCCGGGTACCAGGTATTCGAAGCTCAGCTGCGACCGATTTGTGCAGCAGACCGTGTCGCGTTGTGTTATAACGTGCTGGTATGGGAGCCGGTCGTTCAGAAAGTAATGGCAAACTACTGAACGTAACACTTGCCTAGTACATCAACAGCAGCTGAAAAATGCTGGTGTTGACTGCAACGTCCCGTAAGGGATACGCAACTTAAAAAAAAAATAAAAACAAAACTGAGATGACAGCAGGCCGAACACTGTTGTGATCTAACCTGTAAGCACAGTTCTTCACCTCAGCAATCTCAGCTCAAGAAGTACTATACAGATGATTTACCCGTTCAAAGTAACATAAAATTCTCAAGTAAAATTCAACTCAAAGCCTGACGTATGTGTGTGTGTGTGTGTGTGTGTGTGTGTGTGTGTGCGTGTGTGTGTATAATATGGACATGTGCGTGTGTGTGTGTGGTCGTGGGTGCCGCATAATCTCTCTCTCTCTCTCTCTCTCTCTCTCTCACTCACTCACTCACACACACACACACACACACACACACACACACACACACACACACACACACACACACACACACACACACACACACACACACACACACACACACACACACACACACACACACACACACACACACACACACACACACACACACACACACACACACACACACACACACACACACACACACACACACACACACACACACACATATGTCTGACCTTCCAGACTAAACTCTAGCTGCAGTTCACTAAGGACGACTCGAACCAATCATCTCTAAAAGTATGATGTGCTCTAACAAAGAATCCCCAGCCAAGTATTTAAGAAGTGTTAGTTGCAATCAACCGCAACATTTATGAGCTGTTTATGCTATACTAGAACATTTTACTTTCAGTAGTTTGCCATTGTTTCCTGACCAAACGACGCTCATACAATACAAATCAACACGAATCGGTCTGCTTCCAAATCGCCTACGCCTGATCTCAAACCTTCGACACGGTATGTTAGAGTATGTAAAAATGTGTTTACTAACCCCTAATCCGTAGACTCAATGAAATCAAATAGCGTGGTTTACAAGAAAACCAACCTGCAGTGAGGGCAGAAGTCCGTTGATGATTCTGTACACAGACATGGCCACTGTACCTTCCTTGACAGGCTGCACCAGGAACAGCAGGTTGGCCACGCCCAGAAGTGGCAGCAAGACTACTGTGGCTTTGATAGCTTTCCTTGTACGCAATGCAAACAGTCTTAGTTAGTACGGGTGGAAGAGGTTATCTTGCCAAAGGGAAATAAATAGTAGTGATGATGGAGATGAATAAATACGTTCAGATACGAGGAGTTATAAAAATGTATTCCCTCAGTGAAATTCAACACACAAGCCACAAATACTATTTTATTTAGCTGAAACAACTAAAATATATAGCCAAAGGCATTGTTCGAATGTGGAACATCTGTTATCCCCACGGTAATTTCAAATTTAAAACGAACTCTTTCTATTTTGTATAAAACCAGCTCATCATCATCATCAAGTGCCGTGCCGGCTGGCGTAGGCGTTCATGGCTCTCCACAGATCTCGGTCTTTGGTGTTCTGGATCAACTCTGCTGATGATATTCCTCCAAGCCACCGTCTCAATCCGTCCAGCATCATTTCTCTTGGTCTGCCTCTGCCTCTCTTCCCCTCTATCTTTCCAGTTGTCACGATGTTCTCCAATGCCTCTCTTCTCATCACATGACCGAAGAAAGCTGTTTGTCTCTGTCTTATTGTTGTATATAATGTTCTAGTTTCATTAGCCTATTTCAGGCAATCGTTGTTAGTTACTCGGGCAGTCCAAGGAATTCGCAACATTCGTCTTAAAAACCACATCTCTGTTGCTTCTAAGTTCTTCCTAATTTGTTCATTTACATTCCAAGATTCGCTGCCATACAGCAAAACTAGTTCTATATAACATTTTAGCACTCTCTTTCTTGCATTCATTGATAGCGGCTTATTGCATAAGATACTCTTCATTTTCTGAAATGCGGCGTTTACCTGCCCTATTCTGCTCTTAATCTCTGTTGTACATCTTCCATCTGATATTATAAGTGCCCCTAGGTATTTAAAATTATCCACATGGTTGAGAATTTCCCCTTCTATTTCTAGATCACATTTTGGTGTCCCCATTTTGTTTTGACATCACCATCGTTACTGTTTTCTTGATATTTAAGGAGCGTCCTGTCTGTGCACTCTCTGATACTACAGTGTCCAATAATTGGTGTAGGTCTGTTGCATTATCCGCCATGAAAACCGCCATAAAACCGGCTGGAACAGCCTAATTGCTACGCCTCACTATATTTGAGCAATCGTATATTGGAGAGGAGGATTATTCATTTATTCACTTCATATGCTGTATGCACCTGACAAAGTGCAGCGAAATATGCCAGGCAATAAATTGTGCAACATATTGTTTGTAGTTCTGTGTTTAAATACGAGGAGGTTTTGAGGTTATCTAAGATGTGTTCTCGAGTTTTCCGAAGATGTGTTCCCGAGTTTTCCCATGTGTTGATGCGTTTGTGACAGGGCGAAATGGATGTGGTATGTAGCTACGTTTCTCTGTATCTTCAACTGCACCAAAGTGTTTTTGTTTTGATTTTCAAGAGAGTTCTTCATTTGTATTGTGCTTTCTTCAGTTTAACAGTTTTGTCATCAGTTGGATAGATTCTTCGTGAGTTAGATAGTGTATTCATCTGTGTGATAGTGTGTTCATCTATGTAATAGTGTGTTTTGATAACGTGTTAATACGTTTGATAGTGTGTTTATTCGTTTGATAGTATGTTAATACGTTTGATAGTGTGCCTATACGCTTGATAGTGTGATCATACGTTTGATAGTGTGTTCGTCTTTTGAATAATGTGTTAATCTATGTGATAATGCGTTCATCATAATGATAATATGTTCATCAGTGTGACAATATGTTCACCAGTGTTATAATATGATCCCCAATGTGAGAATGTGTTCATCGATGTGATAATGCTTTCAGAAGTGTGATTTATTTTCCTCGCCTGCTCGCTTTGATCTCAAGCGTATTCCATACACACTACGTCTAGTAGTGCTGCACTGAATTTTGCAGTGTGGATTAGCTGTCCTTAGTAACAGTGTCCCTAGCCATCGGGCGAACCCACTCCAACTTCAGAGGTACTTATAATTTACGTCCCCAAGTCAAGGACGATAGGCCAACATTTTAGTCCAAATGTCCGGTGTAGGGGATGAACCCCTTACATGGATGTTTAAGAACACGCCTTCTTATCCATTCGGCCATGCTGACCTAGCATTCTGATTATGTGTTCATCTGTGTGATAATATATACATCAGTGTTATAATATCTCCATCAAAGTGATAATGTGTTTATCTGTGTGGTAATATGCTCATCAGTGTAATAATATGTTCATCAATGTAGCTTGCAGTCAGGTCTTAGTCAGATATGACTGAGCTACCGTATAACAGTAGACGGTACTACCTGGTTTCTGTTAGAGCCGAACGTTGGGCGGCGCTTACCAAACCCGACACCCCACATTGTGCCAACGGCTTCGGGCGGAAGAGCGCAATTGGGAGGGTACAAGCCTTACCCTGGTGCGAGGAAATGCAAGCTAAAGACAAAATTGTCATGGCAGGGCAGACCAGGCCCTAAGCCTTGGTTGGCGACTGGTCTAGGATCGAAGCTCCGACAGGCGGACAGTTAGAGCATTGCTTTGCTGATCCGGCAGCTTCTGCAGCTTGTCTTGTTCCAGATGTAGGGGTGTTACCTTTCCTCTGGAGTGAACTAGGCAGGCCGAGAGAGGGATCATGCTGCATGGGCAACACATGATCTCTATATTTTAGCCCAGGCTTTGTGCTATGGAGAGGCAATAACTCCATCCCTGGTCTTAACTGGTCTCGGAATCAAAGCGAGAGGCAACTGTTACGGGTTATAAGTCCTTGTCAGTTGGCGTAGACATGGTGCGCCACGCGTTGCCTCTGACGGTGGGAGACACCTATAGGTGTCACTGATCAGCTACCGCCTGCCTGCTTCAATGGGTGCTTGGGGCTAGGACAAAATCTGAATCGCAGGCTGTAAAACCAATGCACCAGGTACAAACAAAAATATAAATAGAAACCTCAAGCTACGGCTTGCAACCTGGAACGTGAGAACCATGTGTCCAGGATTTTCCACTGACTTGACCAATATTGACGATGTGAGAAAAACGGCTGTGATTGATGCCGAACTCAATCGTCTTAACATTGATATTGCTGGCCTGCAGGAGACTCGCCTCGCTGAGGAAGGGTCACTCAGGGAAAGCAACTACACCTTTTTCTGGAAGGGTAAAGGGCAGGCAGAAAAAAGGCAACACGGTGTGGGCTTTGCAGTGAAGAATTCGCTACTGGGAATGATTGAAATTCCAGCAGGAGGAAATGAAAGACTATTATCCCTGCGCTTGGCAACCTCTTGTGGGTTTGCCACCATTATTACTGCATATGCACCGACACTCGATTCCTCTGATGATGTGAAGGATTTGTTCTATGAGGAGTTAGACTCTGTGATCAAGGCAGTTCCAAAATCCGACTACATTTATATGCTCGGTGATTTCAATGCTCGTGTGGGCAAGGACTCGAGTTCATGGCCAGTGTGCCTTGGAAAATACAACATCGGTCGCATGAATGAAAATGGGCAAAGGCTGCTGGAGCATTGCACCAGTAATGACCTATGTATTACAAACTCTTTTTTTAAAACAAAAGTGATGCATAAGGTCACATGGAAACATCCAAGATCCGGCCATTGGCACCAGCTGGACTTCATCATCACACGGAGACAACATCTGAACCATATATCATTGACTCGTAGTTACCACGGTGCTGACTGTGATACGGATCATTCTTTGGTTGTTGCAAGGGTTAGACTGAGACCAAAGAGAATCTACACAGCTAAACACAAATCTAGCCCCAGGATTAATATTATTAACACTCATGATCCTGAAAAGTGCTTTCAGTTTCAACAGCAACTTGAAGACGCTTTCACTGATACACCAGAAAATTGTACAGTAAATGATAAATGGAATAAACTTAAGGAAACTCTTTGTAAAACTGCCGTAAAGGTTTACGGCACTGTGGATCATAAGAGGCAGGACTGGTTTGCGGCCAACAGCGAGACTCTGCAGCCCTTGATTGATAAGAAGAAGAAAGCTCTCTTAAGAAACAAGGAAAGACCAACGCGTAACACTCTGAGTGAGCTAAGGCAAGCTAGGAAGGATGTGCAAAAGGCTGCCAGGCAGTGTGCAAATGATTATTGGATCAAGTTATGTGAGTCCATTCAAATCGCAAGTGATAAGGGAGACATAAGAAGCATGTATGAAGGAATAAAGAAAGCCTGTGGTCCAGTGATCAAAAGAAGTGCACCATTGAAAACCTTGACTGGAGAAGTCATCACTGATAAGAAACAGAAGATGGACAGATGGGTAGAGCACTATTTGGAGCTTTACTCAAGTGAGACCAAACTAGCGGATAATGCCCTCAACGCCATAGAGGCTCTACCAACTCTTGACCACCTGGACACACTTCCCACCATAACAGAAGTTAAGTGTGCTATAAATGAACTTGCATCTGGCAAGGCTCCAGGTAAGGATGGGATTCCAATAGAGGTTATCAGGAGTGGGCAAGACACACTCACTATACAGATCCACCAGCTAATAGAGCTATGCTGGCGTGAAGGACAAGTCCCATAGGATTTCAAAGATTCCAAAGATTCAAGCATCATAACACTGTACAAGAACAAGGGCGATCGGAGCGACTGCAACAACTATAGGGGTATCTCACTTCTGTGTATTGTTGGAAAAGTATTTGCCAGAATTGTTCTGCGTAGACTTCAAGTCCTAGGAGATCAAGTCTACCCCGAATCACAGTGTGGCTTTCGACAGAACCGGTCTACCACTGATATGATATTCTCATTGCGACAAATGCAAGAAAAATGCCGTGAACAGAATCAACCACTGTTTATTGCCTTCATCGACCTCACAAAGGCATTTGATTTGGTCAGTCGTGAGGGTCTGTTCAAGGCACTAAAGAAGATTGGCTGCCCACCAACTCTTCTGTCCATTGTGGAATCGTTTCACACAGGCATGAAGGGTATAATCAAGTTTGATGGTGCAACTTCTGAAGAATTTGAAATCAAGAGTGGAGTTAAGCAAGGTTGTGTACTAGCTCCCACCCTCTTTGGAATATACTTTTCACTTCTACTGAAATATGCATTTCGTGATCAGGATGGTGGTATATACATTCACTCACGCTCAGATGGCGGCCTCTACAATGCTCAGAGATTGAAGGCTAAGACCAAAATTAGGAGGGTACTGATCAGAGAGTTGCTTTTTGCAGATGATGCTGCAGTTACGACCCACTCTGAGGAAGAATTGCAATGTCTACTATCTGCATTCTCCAATGCTTGTTCTGAAATTGGTTTAACAATTAGCAAAAAGAAGACACAGATTATGTCACAAGGTGCACATGGGGTACCATCAATCTTTATTGACGACGCCGAACTAGAGATAGTAGACCATTTTACATATCTAGGATCGCTGGTAAATAGCAAATTATCCCTAGATCAGGAAATCAACATCCGGATTGGTAAGGCAGCAACAACAATGAACAGGTTAAGAAAAAGAGTCTGGGAGAACAGGAAGCTTACTGCCAAAACAAAAGTCCTTGTCTATCAAGCCTGTGTCCTTAGTACTCTTCTCTATTGCAGTGAAACCTGGACAACTTACTCACACCAAGAGAACAATTTAAACAGCTTTCATATGCGGTGTCTGCGAAGAATTCTTGGTATTAAGTGGCAAGACAAAATCACAAATACTGAAGTATTGGAAAGATCAGGTTGTGTGACAGTCTATTCCATGCTCAGTCTTCGTAGACTTAGATGGATAGGACATCTTAGGCGGATGGATGATGGTAGAATACCAAAGGATATCTTTTTTGGTGAATTACAGATGGGTAAGAGATCTCAGGGTCGGCCTCTACTACGATACAAAGATGTGTGTAAGCGGGACATGATTGATACAGGCATTGATAATGCACATTGGGAGCAAGTCGCCGCTGAACGTGTTGCATGGAGGGCAAATATCAGAAATGGAATAAAGTCAAAGGAGAAAATTATTGCAGAAAAGTCACACACCAAGCGTTTGAGACGTAAGATGGTGCATGATGGTGGAAATGACCACGTGTTCACATGCACCCACTGTGAACGGACATTTACAGCGCAAATTGGCCTTATCAGTCACACTCGCTACCGCCATAGTTAAAAGTTATTATGCCTTTTTAAAGCACAAACTATCGTCTGTCAAGACGGCAAGGTGCCAATGTCAATGTGATAATGTGTTAATCGGTGTTATAATATGTTCACCAAAGTGATAATATGTTTATCTGTGTGGTAATATGCTCACCAGTGTGATAATTTGTTCATCAATGTGATAATGTGTTCATCAATGTGATAATACGTTCGTCATTGTGAGAATGTACTCATCAGTATGATAATCTGTTTATCAATGTGATAATGCGTTCAAGTAGTTAATAAGCGATTACGGCTCTGTGGCTACGGAATTACGGACTCGATTCGAAATCTCGCATACCACGTTCGAAGCGCGGTTGAGGGTGATTTGGCAGCTAATCGCTTTGTCGGCAGATCAGAAAGTAATGGCGAACTACTGAAAGTAAACTTGCCAAAATTCGCAAACAACCAAACATTACTGGGGTTGACTGCGACGTCCTGTAAAGGATATACGACTAACTTTCCATTACTTTGCTAAAGTGTGTTAGTTTACCTTGAGATGTTCGTGAGTTCGCAATGTTTGTTTCATGAATTTTTGAGATGCCCATGAGTTGCTGCAGGGTGATTAGTGAGTTTCCTGTTGTGTTCATGGGTATGCTAAATGTTGCCCATACGTTCACTATATCAATCCATCATGTGCCATGCCGGTAAGCGTGGCCGGTCATGTTCTGCCATCTCACTCGATCACCAGAGTCGTGGATCAGCTCCGTTTTTCTGTCTTGATCATGCCACAAGGCCAAGCCATCCAGGTACTTGCTTCTAGGTCTTCCCCTTGATCTGTTCCCCTTGATCTTACCAGTTGTCACCAAGTTCTTCAAATAATTTCTTCCCATAACATGCCCAAAAAATTGTGACTATCTACATCTAATGTCTCTAATCAGTTTACGATCTTCATTTGCTTCTTGAAGGACTTGTTCATTGGTCTTTCTGGCTGTCAATTGTATTCTTTGTATTTTCCTCAGAAACCAAATTTCTACAGCCATAAGATGTTTTTCAGCCTGACTGCTCATTGTCCAAGCTTCACATCCATATAAAAGTACAGGTTCTATGTAGCATCTCAACACTCTTTTTCTCGTTTCAATTGACATCTTTTTATTGGTCAGTATGTTTTTCATCTTGCTAAAGGCTACTTTTGCCATGGTGATTCTTGTTCTAATGTCTTCAAGACATCTCCCATCAGATGTTATTACTGTTCCGAGATAATTGTACCTATTCACTTGTTGAAGAATATTCCCATTTACTTGTATATTACATTGTGGTGTTTCGTTCTTCATAGTGACGACCATAATCTGTGTCTTTTTACAATTTAATTGTAACCCTAGTTGCTCACTGTGTGTAACAACCGCATCTACTAAATTTTGCAGGTCCTGTTCATTGTTGCAATCAAGACTGTATCATCTGCGTATCTAATGTTATTGATGCATCGTCCCCCAATGTTGATTCCTTCCATATCTTTAATACGTTCTTACTGTGTTCATAATTATGTTTATATACCCATAAGTTGTCTAATATCTTCTTTAATATTGTAGCGTGTTTGTAAAGTAGCTAGTGTGTACAGGAATGTCCGTGTGTTTCTACAGGCTTCATAACGTTACCATAAGGGTATTTGTATGTTCCCAAGTTTTCTAATGTGTTCATGAATATGCGAGAATTTTCTTGCATAAACTACCTGTCAAAAACTGTCATTTACTGCCAATTGTCAAAAACTGTCATTTACTGCCAATATATTACCCTGCGGTGTATGGCATGGGGTGGGGGTGGGGGTCTTTGATGTCTTAATTATTGAACTAGATGGTGTGTTCAATAGCTTACTAATGTATTCCTTGGTTTGCTGCAATGTTCATGAGCATGCTAATATGTTATGAAAAATCAACATCTGGTACCTCATTCTTCTGGATTCCACCAGGTTGTTAGTCCGTAGCTTGACCACTAGCACGCGAATGATGTTGACCAGGAAGGCACTGTTTACCTAGCAAAGGAACCCACATAAGTTTTATTGAAGCATGCATGCCTTAGCTAATAATTGAATCATTAAAGCATACATGATTAGATTCAGCAGAGACTTATTGAATTATTTAACGAAGTACTGCGTGAGTGGAGAAATGAATGTCTGTTATTATCTTAAACACAAAAGATGTATTATTGTTTACATCATTATCCAATGGCTTGCCCTGTGCAGAAGAAACCATCCATCCATCATGTGCCATGCCGATAAGCGTGGACGGTCATGTTTCGCCATCTCCCTCGATCACCAGAGCCGTGGATCAGCTCTGTGTTCCTGTCTCGACCATACCACATGGCCAAGCCATCCAGGTATTTAATTCTTAGTCTTCCTTTTGGTCTCCTACCTTCGATCTTGCCAGTTGTCACCAAGTTCTCCAAGTCATTTCTTCGCATCCATCCATCCATCATGTGCCATGCCGATATGCCTGGGCGGTCATGTACTGCCATGCCATTCGATCACCAGAGTCGTGGATCAGATCTGTGTTCCTATCTTGACCATGCCACGTGGCCAAGCCATCCAGGTATTTACTTCCCGGTCTTTTCCTTGGTCTCTTCCCTTCGATCTTGCCAGTCGTCACCATATCATGTACTGTAGTCTTTCTTCTCATAACATGCCCAAAAAAATTTGACTGTCTACATCTAATGTTTCTAATCAGTTTACGATCTTCATTTGCTTCCTGAAGGACTTGTTCATTAGTTTTTATGCCTGCCCATGGTATTCTTTGCATTTTCCTCAGAAACCACATTTCCACAGCCATCAGACGTTTTCAGCTTGTCTGCTCATTGTCCACGCTTCACATCCATATAAAAGTGCAGGTTCTATGTAGCACTTCAACACTATTTTTCTCGTTTCAATTGATATCATTTTAGTGGTCAGTATGTTTTTTCATCTTGCAAAAGGCTACCTTCGCAATGGAAATTCTAATTTCTTCAAGGCACCTCTCTTATGACTGTTCCGAGACAACTGTACCGATTCACTTGTTTCAGAATATGCCCATTTACTTGTATATTGTTTTAAATTGTTTGCATATCATTTACAGGACATTGCTGTCAACATCAGCATCTTTCAGCTGATTGTTTATTTCTTGGCAAGATTACGCTCAGTAGTTTGCCATTGCTTTCTGAGCGGCCGGCTCACATACCCCGTAAGTTACTGACGCGATTCGAACCACTGCTGATTCTCACCGTCATCACGTTACTTACGAGAGTATACGAGATTACGGAGAAAAGTCTCTAGCCTCTAGGCCAGGAAGCCGGCACTTGTATAATACATTATGGTATTTCCTTCTTCCCAGTGACGACCATAATCTGTCTTCTTACTATTCAATTCTAACCCTAGTTGTTCATTATGTGCAACAACCGCATCTACTACATGTTGCATGTCCTGTTCATTGTCTGCAATCAAGACTTATCATATGCATATCTAATGTTTGAATAACGAAGACACAAACAATAGATTGCACGATTTATTGCCTGGCATATTTCGCTGCATCTCTTCAGGTACATACTGTAGAAATCACACAACGTAAAGTGAAATAACTAGATAAATCCTTCAATCTGAAATATACACATATTCGAACAGTAATGTAGATTGTCTACCACGGTAATTTTAAACTGACTAACATGTCTTTCTGCTTGCACAAGGCCGGCTTACGCAGGTTGATCACTATGGCTTCAGCAAACCTCAACAACCGACTAGTCTGTGTGTTGACCAACACACGGAAGGCACAGTCTCTTTCAACCACATGACCACTCTCGAGCACGTGTCTCGCGACCGATGAAGCAGGACTTTTCCGGTATGTCGGCCTACCTAGGCTACCATCTTCTGTGTGTAGTATCTTGTCCACCCAGTTCGGAATGTGTTCCAACACCCTGTTATGTAACTGTCGCTCTGTTCTACCTATGTAGATGGCCTCGCAACTACATGTAAATTGGTAAATACAATTCGATTTGGTGTACAAAGCTACAGGTTCTTTAACTGCTGGGATGGGGATTGGTGTGGTTTTGTACCTGATAACCGGAGTTGCAGCACAGAATGTTCGCCCGACTGCTGTGATGAGCCGGTCCTGCAAACGTTGCATTACGTCATCTCCTCGGAAGGTTAACTGGATGAAAACCTTGAGTTTAGGGACTGTAGTTTCTTCTGGCTTAGGTTTGGTTTTGGCAGTGACGCTTTATAAATCCTGTGGAGTACCCATTCAGGTTTAAGGCATTCTTCAGAGTTTCAAATTCTTCTGTCAGTGTGTCCTGGGTGCATATCTTCCTAGCACGGTAAAATAGGGTCCGTACTAAGCTCCGTTTGTACTGGACAGGTGCGAAGCTCTGAAAATTTAAATATTGACCAGTCCATATTTCTTTACGGTACACTGATCTTTGAATTGTGCCGTCTGCTCTACGTCTCATTAGGATATCTAGAAACGGCAACGCTTCGTTGTGTTCGTGTTCTATAGATAGAGAGATGTTTTTATGTGTCACGTTCATTGTGACCTGGAACGACGTTGCTTGTAGCTCGTCTGTGGCGATAATTAGTATATCGTCCACGTAACGACGGTAGGAGGCCAAGTTATTGATGTCTGAAGATCTATTTTCTTCTAAGTGTGCCATGAAGATGTCTGCTAGAATAGGTCCAAGCGGACTCCCCATGGCCACTCCGTCAATTTGGCAGTATGAAGTTTTTAGAAAGTTGAATTGACTGTTGGCGGTACATAATTTTAATAGCATCTCTAGGATAGCTGATGGTATGCCTAGTTTGTTTGTCTCTAATGCGTTCACTTATTATATTCACGGTCTCATCTAATGGAACGTTGGTGAATTAGGAGCCCTTGTGCAAGCAGAAAGACATGTTAGTCAGTTTAAAATTACCGTGGTAGACAATCGACATTACTGTGCGAATATGTGTATATTTCAGAATGGAGGATTTATCTAGTTATTTCACTTTACGTTGTGTGATTTCTGCAGTATGTACCTGACGAGATGTAACGAAATATGCCAGGCAATAAATCGTGCAATCTATTGTTTGTGTCTTCGTAATTCAAATTCACTACGGGAAAACATTGTTTTGAATATCTAATGTTATTGATGTATCGTCCCCCAATGTTGATTCCTTACATATTCTCTATATTTCTGAAAATATTTTCACTGCACAGGGAAAAAATGTCTGGTACATTACACATCCCTGTCTCATACTTCTCTTAATAGGCTGATATTGACCTACTTAATTATCTATTCCAATGTATGTGTGTTTTTTTTTTAAAGTCTAAGGGCTTCTCCATCAATTTGTAGATCGTCAAGCATCCTTATCATGTCGACGAGTCTTACTTTATCGAAAGTCTTTGTGTAGTCAATAAAGCAAAGGTGCAGAAGGAACACTGTAATATTACACGTCTTTTGAAATGTCCCCTCATCAGAATTCAGCTGTCCTGTCTCTATTGTTGTCATGGATACATTATCTATCACTCCTAGAACATGTCTACGTTTTGCTCTTTCCCTGTCCCGATACATCACCTTCCAGAGACATGTTTTCCGGACATGTTTGCATGTGCGCCTTCTGGCGGAGGGGTAACAGGCGTAATTTATAATCCCGCATACCACGTTCGAAACACAGCTGTTGGAGATTTGGCAGCAGACCGCTTTGCGTTGGGTTTCACAAAATGATATGAGTGTATGTCGTTCAGAAAGTAATGGCAAACTACTGAACGTAATCTTACCAAGAAAATCTCAAACAGACAAAAAATTATGGGGTTGACTGCGACGTCCTGTGAAAGATATGCAACGTAAGGAAAATATTTCATTTTCCTAAATTGTATTTGTATCCTCCTCACTGATTAGTCCATGCTGTATCTGTTTGTTATCGTTTACGACAAACGAACTTTTAAGACTCTTCCATTACACTTGTTGTCAAAGACGCATTTGATGTTTTTGACTATGTTATTAAAAGTTAAATTTTTACACCCCCATGTCGCCACAGAAAATACACATGCTCTCATTACTCTGACTGGTGTTTTTGTTTATTCCAATCCTTAAACGTTATAATTGCTTTAGTTTTTACAGAGCAATGATTGTTCTCCTTTTGATTTCTTTCATCGTATTTCTATCACCCGTCAGCAGTAAACTTAGATATTCAAAACTGCTTATTTTCTAAACAATGCTGCATTCCTTTAGTGCATTTCAACACGAAAGTAACAAACTAAAGGTTGCACTATTTATTTCTTGGCATCTCGTCAGGTTCATACTGCAGAGTTACACTTGATGTGAAGATAATAAATGCACTATAATTTAGCCATAACACTTGAAACATATAGTCACTGATTTTGTTTGAATGTGGGGCATTTGATATTCCCACAGTAATTGAAAAAGTAAAGCGAAGTCTTTCTGTATGCACAACATCGGTTAGAATAGCCTAATTACTAGAGCCTAGGTGTATTTTAGCAATCGTTTATTCGACAAAAAGCAGCTGCTACTACTAGTAACATTACTGCTTCTCATATGGCCATCTGCAGTTTATAAAATAGTACAAGACATACTTCTCAAAGTTTTACATACTTCTCATACTTCTTAAATAATTCATAATGTATAATTTCTTAATTGAAGCGTCGTCAAAGAAGCATTAGACAGACGTCTCATAGAGTATTAAATAGGATTTCTGAGATGCCAATTGCCAACATTATATAAGTCATACACCTTAGGAAAAATAACAGAGATTCATGGAGAGTCAGTCCCAGAACACCAAAATGTGGCAGGGATGTAGATAAACACCACAAGCGGATTATCTCTAACATAATTATTCCAGGGCTGATTCTTGCTCAATGTCAAAACAACATTGATGAAAGAACGTGTGCATGTTATAAATCCTATCAAATGTATTATAGGAATAAACATTGACCAAGCATATTGTGAATAATGAAGTAATCAAAACTTACAAAATCAAGGACACAATGGGAAAATATATAGAAGTAGCAGATGAAAATAATACATATTAAATATAAAAACTTATTGATGCACATAACATTGTTTAATTTTTAGGAGCAATTTGGTTAAAAGAAGGATATTACAACACATGTAATGGGCTTTAACAGATCTGGGAATGGGTCAGGGCTATTTGCTCTCCTAGGATAAAATGAGAGTAGCTGTAGCAAAAACAGTAGTAGTAGTAGTAGTAGTAGTAGTAGTAGTAGTAGTAGTAGTAGTAGTAGTAGTAGTAGTAGTAGTAGTAGTAGTAGTAGTAGTAGTAGTAGTAGTAGTAGTAAAATTAGAAGAAGAAGAAGAAGAAGAAGAAGAAGAAGAAGAAGAAGAAGAAGAAGAAGAAGAAGAAGAAGTGGAGGAAAAGAAGGAAGAGGTGGAGGTTGAGGAGCTGAGAGGAAAAGACGTAGGAAGAGGATTAAAATAAAGAAGAGATGTAGAAAAAGAAGAATCAGTTGCAGTGAAACAATTTAGTGTTTGTCCTTGCGAAGGATGGCGTGCTTAGACTTTCTCCTGTGTCCGTATCCAGCCATCACTTATACAATTTGTTCTTAAGGGACTATCGTGAAATGGGATTCTGCCAATGGCTGTGGTCACTTGAAATCACCGGAGACTCGCCCTGCGCTATGTGTTGATGTAACCGAAAATGTTCCAGTCTGTCTTGAAAGATGTATGACCTTTAGTTCTTTTATTTAAGAAGGTGGTGTAGGTGGAATAGAGATGTGCGGAATTGGATTTTGATAACTTAAGACCGCATGGATTGATTGGAAATGCCAGAATAATTATAGGATCAATTGTGTTGTCTTGTGGTGGCATCGTGGTGATAATATTATTCGGTCTTTTCCTACAATTCGATCACGCTTGTTAGCTTGTTGCCATTAATATGACAATGCCGAAGAAGGCGGAGATCACTCCACTATAGCTACCACCACCGCCACCACCACCAACACTACTACTACTACTACTACTACTACTACTACTACTACTACTACTACTACTACTAGTGATAATATTATTCGGTCTTTTCCTACAATTCGATCACGCTTGTTAGCTTGTTGCCATTAATATGACAATGCCGAAGAAGGCGGAGATCACTCCACTATAGCTACCACCACCGCCACCACCACCAACACTACTACTACTACTACTACTACTACTACTACTACTACTACTACTACTACTACTACTACTACTACTACTACTACTACTACTACTACTACTACTACTACTCTACTACTACTACCTACTACTACTACTACTACAACTACTACTACTCTACTACTATACTACTACTACTACTACTACTACTACTACTACTACTACTACAACTACTACTACTACTACTACTACTACTACTACTACTACTACTACTACTACTACTACTACTACTACTACTACTACTACTACTACTACTACTACTACTACTACTACTACTACTACTACTACTACACTACTACTACTACTACTACTACTACTACTACTACTACTACTACTACTACTACTACTACTACTACTACTACTACACTACTACTACTACTACTACTACTATACTACTACTACTACTACTACTACTACTACTACTACTACTACTACTACTACTACTACTACTACTACTACTACTACTACTACTACTACTACTACTACTACTACTACTACTACCTACTACTACTACTACAACTACTACTACTACTACTACTACTACTACTACTACTACTACTACTACTACTACTACTACTACTACTACTACTACTACTACTACTACTCTTACTACTACTACTACTACTACTACTACTACTACTACTACACTACTACTACTACTACTACTACTACTACTACTATACTTACTACTACTACTACTACTACTACACTACTACTACTACTACTACTACTACTACTACTACTACTACTACTACTACTACTACTACTACTACTACTACTACTACTACTACTACTACTACTACTACTACTACTACTACTACTACTACTACTACTACTACTACTACTACTACTACTACTACTACTACTACACTACTACTACTACTACTACTACTACTACTACTACTACTACTACTACTACTACTACTACTACTACTACTACTACTAACTACTACTACCTACTACTACTACTACTACTACTACTACTACTACTACTACTACTACTACTACTACTACTACTACTACTACTACTACTACTACTACTACTACTACTACTACTACTACTACTACTACTACTACTACTACTACTACTACTACTACTACTACTACTACTACTACTACTACTACTACTACACTACTACTACTACTACTACTACTACTACTACTACTACTACTACTACTACTACTACTACTACTACTACTACTACTACTACTACTACTACTACTACTACTACTACTACTACTACTACTACTACTACTACTACTACTACTACTACTACTACTACTACTACTACTACTACTACTACTACTACTACTACTACTACTACTACTACTACTACTACTACTACTACTACTACTACTACTACTACTACTACTACTACTACTACTACTACTACTACTACTACTACTACTACTACTACTACTACTACTACTACTACTACTACTACTACTACTACTACTACTACTACTACTACTACTACTACTACTACTACTACTACTACTACTACTACTACTACTACTACTACTACTACTACTACTACTACTACTACTACTACTACTACTACTACTACTACTACTACTACTACTACTACTACTACTACTACTACTACTACTACTACTACTACTACTACTACTACTACTACTACTACTACTACTACTACTACTACTACTACTACTACTACTACTACTACTACTACTACTACTACTACTACTACTACTACTACTACTACTACTACTACTACTACTACTACTACTACTACTACTACTACTACTACTACTACTACTACTACTACTACTACTACTACTACTACTACTACTACTACTACTACTACTACTACTACTACTACTACTACTACTACTACTACTACTACTACTACTACTACTACTACTACTACTACTACTACTACTACTACTACTACTACTACTACTACTACTACTACTACTACTACTACTACTACTACTACTACTACTACTACTACTACTACTACTACTACTACTACTACTACTACTACTACTACTACTACTACTACTACTACTACTACTACTACTACTACTACTACTACTACTACTACTACTACTACTACTACTACTACTACTACTACTACTACTACTACTACTACTACTACTACTACTACTACTACTACTACTACTACTACTACTACTACTACTACTACTACTACTACTACTACTACTACTACTACTACTACTACTACTACTACTACTACTACTACTACTACTACTACTACTACTACTACTACTA
>OY992878.1:28640540-28728040 GCA_963921405.1 Cepaea hortensis
ACACTTACTAGTAGCCAACCTACTTCAATATTCAGCTCTTGTCGTATGGATGCATGTGTTCTTTTCTGTATCCAAGATATTGTTTGAACTCCTATATACCATTTATATTCAACATCATTTTTACGCTGTTTAGTTTGCAGTGAGGAGCATTTTGTGTGATATTCACTGGCACAGGAACGGAGTATAAAGGGGACGACCCGTTGCCGTGAAGTTGGAACCGCGACTAATGACTAATGAATAATCAGCTTGTTTAAGAATCCGGGTGCATTCTGTAATGTTGATATTGATAAAGTATCATCGAATATCCCAAATGATTGTGACATCTTAATATGAGTAGTTTAATGCATTAGCTAAAATGTATCTAATATCTGTTATTGCGTGACCTTCATATTGTTCCTTGGTTGTATCATATCTGAAAGATGCATTAAGGAAATTAATTATAGAAGAGCCCACACAAAGGCAGCATCTTACAAGATGAAGATTATTCTCTGCAATTTATCTTTGTCGTTCGAGGTGAGGAAAAGAGTTCTTGAGAGCTATACTGAGCCAGTCATTATTATGGAAGCAAATCATGGAAAATTAGCAGACAGGTGGGGAATTATGTGGAGGCTGTAGAGATGTGATTTTTTAGAAGAATTATGACAACACCATGGACAGACAATAAGGTCAATAAAAATATATTGAAAGAAGTTGCTCACAAACAGAACTGATTAATTGTATCAAAGGATACATACCACATTCTATGGGTGTGACATGAGCAGAGAAAAGCTGGAGTATGTCGTCACAATGGGAAAGATGAAGGGGAAGAGATGCAATGGTGGCTTAAGAGAGAAGATGGTGGATACAACGACATTATGGCATGGAGGAACATCAATATTAGAAATGAATGGCAGAACACGAGACAGAAAGCTGTGGACAGACATGATCACCAACTCCACACGGCATGGGCTGAAAAAAAGAAAGATGTATATACGTGATTATTGCTTAACCTGGTTTCTGTTAGCGCTGAACGTTGGGCGGCGCTTACCAAACCTGACACCCCACATTGTGCCAACGGCTTCGGGCGGAAGAGCGCAATTGGGAGGGTACAAGCCTTACCCTGGTGCGAGGAAATGCAAGCTAAAGACAAAATGTCATGGCAGGGCAGACCAGGCCCTAAGCCTTGGTTGGCGACTGGTCTAGGATCGAAGCTCCGACAGGCGGACAGTTAGAGCATTGCTTTGCTGATCCGGCAGCTTCTGCAGCTTGTCTTGTTCCAGATGTAGGGGTGTTACCTTTCCTCTGGAGTAAACTAGGCAGGCCGAGAGAGGGATCATGCTGCATGGGCAACACATGATCTCTATATTTTAGCCCAGGCTTTGTGCTATGGAGAGGCAATAACTCCATCCCTGGTCTTAACTGGTCTCGGAATCAAAGCGAGAGGCAACTGTTACGGGTTATAAGTCCTTGTCAGTTGGCGTAGACATGGGGCGCCACGCGTTGCCTCTGACGGTGGGAGACACCTATAGGTGTCACTGATCAGCTACCGCCCGCCTCAAGCTGGGCAGCCCCCAGCCAATTGGGTGCTGATCCGCCACAGCCTGCCTGCTTCAATGGGTGCTTGGGGCTAGGACAAAATCTGAATCGCAGGCTGTAAAACCAATGCACCAGGTACAAACAAAAATAAAAATAGAAACCTCAAGCTACGGCTTGCAACCTGGAACGTGAGAACCATGTGTCCAGGATTTTCCACTGACTTGACCAATATTGACGATGTGAGAAAAACGGCTGTGATTGATGCCGAACTCAATCGTCTAAACATTGATATTGCTGGCCTGCAGGAGACTAGCCTCGCTGAGGAAGGGTCACTCAGGGAAAACAACTACACCTTTATCTGGAAGGGTAGAGAGCAGGCAGATAAAAGGCAACACGGTGTGGGCTTTGCAGTGAAGAATTCGCTACTGGGAATGATTGAAATTCCAGCAGGAGGAAATGAAAGACTATTATCCCTGCGCTTGGCAACCTCTTGTGGGTTTGCCACCATTATTACTGCATATGCACCGACACTCGATTCCTCTGATGATGTGAAGGATTCGTTCTATGAGGAGTTAGACTCCGTGATCAAGGCAGTTCCAAAATCTGACTACATTTATATGCTCGGTGATTTCAATGCTCGTGTGGGCAAGGACTCGAGTTCATGGCCAGTGTGCCTTGGAAAATACAACATCGGTCGCATGAATGAAAATGGGCAAAGGCTGCTGGAGCATTGCACCAGTAATGACCTATGTATTACAAACTCTTTTTTTAAAACAAAAGAGATGCATAAGGTCACATGGAAACATCCAAGATCCGGCCATTGGCACCAGCTGGACTTCATCATCACACGGAGACAACATCTGAACCATATATCATTGACTCGTAGTTACCACAGTGCTGACTGTGATACGGATCATTCTTTGGTTGTTGCAAGGGTTAGACTGAGACCAAAGAGAATCTACACAGCTAAACACAAATCTAGCCTCAGGATTAATATTATTAACACTCATGATCCTGAAAAGTGCTTTCAGTTTCAACAGCAACTTGAAGACGCTTTCACTGATACACCAGAAAATTGTACAGTAAATGAAAAGTGGGGTCAAATTAAGGAAACTCTTTATAAAACTGCCGTAGGGGTTTACGGCACTGTGGATCATAAGAGGCAGGACTGGTTTGCGGCCAACAGCGAGACTCTGCAGCCCTTGATTGATAAGAAGAAAAAAGCTCACTTAAGAAACAAGGAAAGACCAACGCGTAACACTCTGAGTGAGCTAAGGCAAGCTAGGAAGGATGTGCAAAAGGCTGCCAGGCAGTGTGCAAATGATTATTGGATCAAGTTATGTGAGTCCATTCAAATCGCAAGTGATAAGGGAGACATAAGAAGCATGTATGAAGGAATAAAGAAAGCCTGTGGTCCAGTGATCAAAAGAAGTGCACCATTGAAAACCTTGACTGGAGAAATCATCACTGATAAGAAACAGCAGATGGACAGATGGGTAGAGCACTATTTGGAGCTTTACTCAAGTGAGACCAAACTAGCGGATGATGCCCTCAACGCCATAGAGGCTCTACCAACTCTTGACCACATGGACACACTTCCCACCTTAACAGAAGTTAAGTGTGCTATAAATGAACTTGCATCTGGCAAGGCTCCAGGTAAGGATGGGATTCCAATAGAGGTTATCAGGAGTGAGCAAGACACACTCACTATACAGATCCACCAGCTAATAGAGCTATGCTGGCGTGAAGGACAAGTCCCACAGGATTTCAAAGATTCAAGCATCATAACACTGTACAAGAACAAGGGCGATCGGAGCGACTGCAACAACTATAGGGGTATCTCACTTCTGTGTATTGTTGGAAAAGTATTTGCCAGAATTGTTCTGCGCAGACTTCAAGTCCTAGGAGATCATGTCTATCCCGAATCACAGTGTGGCTTTCGACAGAACCGGTCTACCACTGATATGATATTCTCATTGCGACAAATGCAAGAAAAATGCCGTGAACAGAATCAACCACTGTTTATTGCCTTCATCGACCTCACAAAGGCATTTGATTTGGTCAGTCGTGAGGGTCTGTTCAAGGCACTAAAGAAGATTGGCTGCCCACCAACTCTTCTGTCCATTGTGGAATCGTTCCACACAGGCATGAAGGGTATAATCAAGTTTGATGGTGCAATTTCTGAAGAATTTGAAATCAAGAGTGGAGTTAAGCAAGGTTGTGTACTAGCTCCCACCCTCTTTGGAATATACTTTTCACTTCTACTGAAATATGCATTTCGTGATCAGGATGGTGGTATATACATTCACTCACGCTCAGATGGCGGCCTCTACAATGCTCAGAGATTGAAGGCTAAGACCAAAATTAGGAGGGTACTGATCAGAGAGTTGCTTTTTGCAGATGATGCTGCAGTTACGACCCACTCTGAGGAAGAATTGCAATGTCTACTATCTGCATTCTCCAATGCTTGTTCTGAATTTGGTTTAACAATTAGCAAAAAGAAGACACAGATTATGTCACAAGGTGCACATGGGGTACCATCAATCTTTATTGACGACGCCGAACTAGAGATAGTAGACAATTTTACATATCTAGGATCAGTGGTAAATAGCAAATTATCCCTAGATCAGGAAATCAACATCCGGATTGGTAAGGCAGCAACAACAATGAACAGGTTAAGAAAAAGAGTCTGGGAGAACAGGAAGCTTACTGCCAAAACAAAAGTCCTTGTCTATCAAGCCTGTGTCCTTAGTACTCTTCTCTATGGCAGTGAAACCTGGACAACTTACTCACACCAAGAGAACAACTTAAACAGCTTTCATATGCGGTGTCTGCGAAGAATTCTTGGTATTAAGTGGCAAGACAAAATCACAAATACTGAAGTATTGGAAAGATCAGGTTGTGTGACAGTTTATTCCATGCTCAGTCTTCGTAGACTTAGATGGATAGGACATCTTAGGAGGATGGATGATGGTAGAATACCAAAGGATATCTTTTTTGGTGAATTACAGATGGGTAAGAGATCTCAGGGTCGGCCTCTACTACGATACAAAGATGTGTGTAAGCGGGACATGATTGATACAGGCATTGATAATGCACATTGGGAGCAAGTCGCCGCTGAGCGTGTTGCATGGAGGGCAAATATCAGAAATGGAATAAAGTCAAAGGAGAAAATTATTGCAGAAAAGTCACACACCAAGCGTTTGAGACGTAAGATGGTGCATGATGGTGGAAATGACCACGTGTTCACATGCACCCACCGTGAACGGACATTTACAGCGCAAATTGGCCTTATCAGTCACACTCGCTACCGCCATAGTTAAAAGTTATGCCTTTTTAAAGCACACACTATCGTCTGTCAAGACGGCAAGGTGCCAATGTAATGCTTAGTTCTATAAAGGTGATTTATGTTTATGCTATAACAGTGACTAATACTTATTTATATAAATGGGATTAATACATAAATAAATAAAAGTGATCAATACGTGTCTGTATACAGTTTGTTGAAAAGTGATTAACTGATAATTAAATAAGGTGAATAACTGGTACCAGGGCATTCTTGTGAGGTGATCAAACCATTTAACTTGTTGTTCTTTAATGGTGCATGGCTGATTACAGACCTAGTCTTCATCTAATTTCTCCATTTTTAATTCTCTCTCACAGTTACTTCCGCAGCTGTGCAAAGACATCTATTCTCTGTTATTATGATTTTGCGCTCATTAGTTGCAGTACGCTTCCATGTTTGCACCAGTTGGACTCGCAGTATCCATAGTAATAGCGTTTAGAAAAAACCGGCTTAGAAAGTCTGTTTAGTTTAAACTGAATGGTTGTATCTTTGAAATAATGCAACGTTAAAATTATACTGTTTTACACGTGTAAATTTACTACAAATTTACGCATTGGGTTATCAAAGAATTATGATAGGCATAATTCGGGGCTATTGATTGATATTAATACAGGACAGGGTAACAATGTTTCGTATGTGAGACGAAAAAAATATAGAAAAAATATGTAGTTTCGCGTTCACTCCTAATGATGATTTCGCGAGGCTGGAGATACAAGTGTAATTGATTAAAGGACGTCTCTATCTGTTCAAGCGTCGATTTACACATGTCCTAAGGTGAGAAGACAGAGTTTTAAACATCGGAATTTCTTCATTGTCTGGATTGTTCCTTTATCCGGCGAATGAAGCGTTATACATTTGTTGTTGTTGAAATAATGAGAAAATTAAATATTGAAAGGAGCATTACCAGTGTCACTGCAAAATGACGCGTCACCAGATAGCACAGCTGGGTATTTTACGTATGGAGCTACGGAGTTTGTGTTTTGTGCGATTTTTATAGCACGCGCCTTGCGGAAAGAGACCGAGCTATGTGGGACAATACCCAGTGCATTGAAGTCAGCCTCTCACATTGGGGTATTAGTGGGATATGGTAACGTAGCGGCTAGTAAGCATGCCTGCTGACGCTGTAGTTAGGTGTTAGAATCCCCGAAGAGGTAGATTCTTTAAAATTGATCTGGGATCTCAAGTCGACCCAGCTTAAAATAGACACTAGGAAATGACATACTAAGTAAACGCGGTCCAGTGCCGATTGATCAATTAACATATCGGGGTAGCACTATATACCTCATAATCCTTAATCCATGTAAGTGTCCTTTAAACTACTGTTTGCAAACACAACACCACCCACGGCAACCTATCCACGTTGCCGTTAAATCGGGGTCAATATTGGCATCGTTTATATTATTGTCATTGACTGGGTCAAGGCTAGACGGGACACTGTTTACTTTAACAATGCTAAAAAGAAACGCCCAGGGAAAACAACAATAGCCGGGGTAAAAACGCGTTGGGAAAATAACATCTTTACGTTATGAGATTGCTATATAAAAATCTGGATCTAGTTCACAGCTGATGAATAAAGTATGTAGGTTATCTCCGCGGAGAGAAGGTTAAGCCGCCCGTCTCACGTTCTTATGGTTGTGAGTTCCATTCCTAATTCCGTCATTCGGTTCATGAGTGCAGCTGATTCGGAGACTCTTGAGGGTCGTAGCTGGAGTTACGGGGATTATGCTCTTTCTGCAGGCCAACTTGTGGACAGAAACAGTGCCACATGGGATACAACTCAATGCAATGAAGTCAGTCCTCTCAGCTCTACAACCTGGTTAAACACTAGAATAAAACATTGAAAAGCGAACACTAAACGACATTAAAATATATTTAACCCGAAGTAGTTTCCTGCCATGTGTCTGTTATATAATACGACCATTTTGTAACCCTAAATGCACGGAACAATAGGTGATCATCCTTTCCCTCACTTGACAGGCGACGAGATCAGGCGTCAAAACCTTGTACCATTGTCATGACATTATCAGAGCAGTTCCCTATTAACTTCGCTAACGTGAATGCTAATCAGGTGATCTATGCTACTCTATTGGTATGAATCAGTTGGTCTTGTACGTATCTGTATATCCCATGTGTAGGCGACCTCATAATGACATAACACGGTCCTGTCCCGTGCCCCTTCGTCTATTAATAATCAAGTATGTCCTGCTAAATGCGTAGGTGTTTGTGTAAGACCTCGGTACTTGGTGTTCGTTGTCAGTCTCATTGATGCTATTTCTTCATGCCATCGTCTTATGTCACCCAACGTACGGCGTTTCTATGGCTCTGTCTCTTCTACAGCTGGTCTATCCAGTCGCCAAGATGTATTCCAAAGTCTCTCTTCTCATTACGTGACCACAGAAAAATAATATCTTACTTTTGTTACACGCCCATTGCAGGAAGTTGCGATTAACCCTAGGCTGATTTTCCAGACAATATAAAGTTAACGTTAAAGTCCAACGTAACATCGGTGAAGGCGTAGAACAGTTTACTCCGTCATTAGTGTGCTCTTAATCTTTCGGCCACGTTGATGTCTTCGTCCACGTCGACGCTAGTAAAATGGTCAGCTTTCATTAGCCTTTTCATGACTTTCGTTCTATATAATGTTTTTGCGGAACCCAAATTGTTCTTCAGCTACTTCCTCATCTGAATATCGATGACACAAACAATAGATTGCACGATTTATTTGCCTGGCATATTTCACTGCATCTCGTCTGGTAACAACTGCAGAAATCACACAACATAGAGTAAATTAACTAGATAAATCCTTCGTGCTAGTTAGTTAGTTAGTCGACAGATCATCCTCGTTGCACATCGGACCATTCAGTCCATAAGTGCTCGGATCCCCTCCTCAGCAAATCCCGCAGCGTGTAGCGGCTAACGGCGCCAGTTCTGTGTTGGTTTATCAATCTTCTTTGGCTTCCTGCGTAGTGTTCTTGTTTGGCCACCCCTCTTTTAATTTGCTGCTCTCGCAGTCTGGCCATTGTTGTAGATTCACAGTCATCACTTGGTTCTTGCAAAAGTCTCACTTCTCGTAGAGCATTCAGAATGTCAGCCTGGTCCATGGCGCGTCCGCCCTCCACAGTAGCCTCACCTGCGAGCTTGTCAGCCCGCTCATTTCCTTGTACTCCCGCATGCCCTGGCACGAAGATGAAACTAATCTTTGCCAGCCGAGACCGCTTCAGAGGCAGCAACCATTCTCTTCGGATCGACCCCTCCTCTATCCTCTTGATCATGTTCATTGAGTCGCTAAGGAAACAAGCCCTAGTGAATGTCTGTGTCTCGAGCCATGTTATTGCTTTACTTACTGCCATGACTTCCATGGTCAGGCTACTTGTGGTTTCAGTGAAAGCACCAGAGTCCTCCTTCACAATTCTCCCTCCGGCCCGAGCTGTAAAGGCCCATGAGCTTCTCACATGTCGGACGACCGACCCATCTGTGTAGATGACCGCGTCACTGTCTAGCGAATTCTCGAAAATCAACGCTTGTACTTCAGCCTCCACAGCAGCCGGATTTTCTTGTCTGCATTTTCTATCTAGTTGGATGCAAACTGAAAAGGATGTGCAGAAGTCTGTTGGCACTTGCACCCACTCCTCGCCAGGTTCTAAGTCCTCAAGTGAACACACCTGTTGAAGAATGTCTTCGGCTTGACCCATCCACGACCGTCCTCTTTTTAACCTGCTGCCCTTCACCTTCCTAATTTCACTATGCAGTGGATGCTGTGTGTTTGCGTTAATTCTGAGGTAGGCGCGTGCCCTGCAAACTTGCATTCTCTCTTCAATGGTTGGAAAATCAAGAAGGTAGCGCATCGCCCTGCATGCTGTATCTCTTGTACATCCAAGAATAATGCGCATAGCTTCATTCTGTATCCTTTCCATCCTTTCTATCTGCTTATGGCTGAGAGTCAGGATTGCCATTGCATACTCCAAAACAGACATGACCTGTGACCTTCGTGCTAAAACATACACAAGTTCGCACAGTAATTTCAATTGTCTACCATGGTAATTATAAATTAACTTTCATGTCTTTCTGTTTGCACAAAAATGGCCTATGTAGATTAATCATAATGGCTTCTGTGAACTTTAACAATCGATTATTTATTGTGTTAAACAAAACACGAAAGGCATTGTCTCTTAGTTTGTTCAAACAGAAAGACATGATAGTATGTTTAAAATTACCGTGGTAGACAATTGAAATTACTGTGTGAACATGTGTATACTTGAGCTTGAAGGATTTATCTAGTTAATTTACTTATGTTGTACGATTTTTGCAGTATGTACCTGACGAGATGCAGCGAATCACACCGTAAATCGCCAGACCATAAATCGTGCAATCTATGTTTGTGTCTTCGTTTTTCAAATTCACTACGGGAAAACATTGTTGGACATCCTCATCTGCTTTATTTTGAATTATTTCATGTATAACTTTGTGGAGTCAGTTAGCAATATGACTCATTGTGCTAATGTTTAATTTTATTTACAGCAGTGGATATTTACCGAGCGATATGCTAAAGTCTGTTTTTATAGCTGTACCAAAACGACCAGAAGCAATTGAATGCGATATTTTTCGTACAATAAACCTCTTATACCATGTCACTAAGCTTCTACTCAGAATTATAATGAGAAGAACAAGAACGAAAATAAACATGGAAATTGATAAGAACAGTAATGGATTTGTGGAAGGAAAGTGTACACACAATGCACAACATATATTACGGACACTAATAGAAAGATCAATAGAGGCCCAGATAGACAGGCAGAGACATATGGGCAGTTCAAAAGACAGACAGAAAGACAGATTTTTAAATGTGCTTGCGTAATTCAAAGAGAAGGAAAAGACATGTTCAATGCTTGTTGACTAAGTTTGCAAACATTCATTAAGCAAATTATGAGGTATTAGAGTCCACATTCCAACGTTATAAACATGGTAACATTTATTTTGTTGATGATATGAGAAAATCACACAACAATTATTCTAATTACCCGGCATTTATTATCGCTCGACTGTCAAATATGATGGACAGGTAAACATGGTGATATAGAGCGGGCGCGCGCGCATGCGCGCGCACACACACACACATACACACATGCACATGTACAAACACACACACACATATACATATATAATTCAATGCAAACTACATACCATGAACGGGTTACTGCTGATACCGGTTGTTTGGTCAATTATAAGTAAGTGGCCAGTGTGAGGTCATGAAACTTGCACACAGTTAGCCACGCTTTTCTCATTTTTCTATCTTCCTGATTGTCTGTTTGGATGATTTGGTCTGTCTGTCTCTCAGTCTGGGTGTTTTTCGTATTTGTTATCTGTGTACTGTCCGGCTGTCCGTGTGTTAGTATCTTTATGTATCTGTATGATAGCCCTATCCCCTACCCCCACTTCCTCCAGGTGGCTTTCAACAATAAGTAAGTCACACAGTTCTATGGGATGGCAGGTAAATGTAATTGGTGTTTTAAACAGGTGTCATTAGGTGACATTAGGATATATATCTGTCTTTATGTCTGTCATAAAATTTGTCTATCTGACGCATTGTAAAACCGGATGTCTTTCAGTGCCTATCTGTGCACAGGTTTGCTGTATGTCTGTCTGTCAGTCTAATTATTATCTATACACGTCTGTTTGTCTGCAAGCTGTCTATCCACACACACACACACACACACACACACACACACACACACACACACACACACACACACACACACACACATACACACACACCACACACGCACACACACACACACGCACACACACCACACACGCACACACACACACACACACACATGCCACGATGTGTGATGCGTATGTACCGCTAGCTGTATATGTTTAGATCTATCAGCTAACAATAGATGCCTGTATTAAATATCATCCCTTCAGCCTTTACACTCCAGAAATGTCTTGGCGCTCATTTTAGGCTCGATAGACGTGGAACCGCAAGTCAGTGAAAAGAATCGCTCCCTAGAATGGGACTCACACAGATAGCTTCCAGGCAGGCAGGCAGGCAGGCAGACAGACAGACAGACAGACAAACAGGCAAGCAGGCAGGCAAGCAGACAGACAGGCAGACAGGCAGGCAGGCAAGCAGACAGACAGGCAGACAGGCAGGCAGGCAAGCGATGGAGCTATGGATCCACCTTTCATTCTCTCTGTTTAATTTTGAAGAAACAAAAAACACTTTGTGATTACAATTTTATTTACATGTTAGAGCAGCTGGATGCTATCTAACTCATCGATGTGATTTTTCTTGTTGTGTGTTCGATTGAGACTTTGAATATATTAATAAACAATTGCTCCTAGCTTCTAGGATTAGGGCCAACAACTACAAAAACCCGTGCCCACACTAAACGTTAACCATGCCTGGACAACTGGGCATGACAAATAGTGCCTTGATGTTGGAGATCTGGCAAATGTTCACAATTACAAAATCAAAATTTATAAAATGCTGCAAATCATTTACTGGGCGTTGCGATCAACTCCAACATCGGTGGATGCTCTAGGCAGTTTCACTTTCAGTAATTATCCATTGCTTTCTGAACGAGTACTCGACATTTAAGTTTACTTTCAGTAATTATCCATTGTTTTCTGAACGAATACTCGACATTTAAGTTTACTTTCAGTAATTATCCATTGTTTTCTGAACGAATACTCGACATTTAAGTTTACTTTCAGTAATTATCCATTGCTTTCTGAATGAGTACTCGACATTTAAGTTCAACTGATCGGTATAAGAGATGGTAACACTGTCTCGCGGAAGTTTAAGAGCGGGGGTTCTTATCCATTACGCCACGCTGACCTCTCATAAAATCAACAAACATCAAATGACCTCTCATCAAATAAGAAACATCAAAATATTTTTGGATCCTGATACATTACAAATTTCCCTGACGACATTAGTTTCGTGCACTGAGCTCAGATTCTCCTAGTGTAATTTGAAGGCTGAGAGCGAGGCACTAATAAAGTTTCAAAGGATGGGTGATCATGTTGAATTCGTGGTATACTCCAGTACAATCTGTGGACTTATGGCAGCCGCGATAGTGTAGTGTCTAGGCGCTCGCTTAGTATCGGGGCAGATTCAAATTCTTTTAAATGACCTGGGTTAGGGGTCCACCCAGTCTAAAATGGGTCCCAGGAAATATCTTGGGGTGTGAAAGCTTCAAGCCTGATGCTAATCACCATACCCACTGGGTGCTAATTAGTCTATACCAGTGGTTCTCAACCGGTGGGGAATTCCTCCCCCCCCAGGGGGGAATTTTAGGGTTTCCAGGGGGGGGGGGATGAAGACCATTTCAAGATCGCGTTAATACAAGAACCGATTACTTGATATTGTTTTTCCCTTCATACTTTACAGTTAAGTACGTCTCATCCTTCTAAAATTCATTTTATAAAGTAAGTAGACCCACAAATCATATTTTATGTTGGATGTCTAGACTTGTTTTAGTATGTGCTATTAAATTTACCTTCCATCTTTACGTATACTGTGTAGGGGTGGGGGAATTTTTAGATAGGACATATGAAAAAAAGGGGGGGGGGGAATGACGTTCTGAAAATACGGTGAAGGGGGGCATGGGCCAAATTTTTGATAGGAAGGGGGGGGGGGCGGAATGACGTTCTGAAAATATGGTGAAGGGGGGGCGCGGGTCAAAAAAGGTTGAGAAGCACTGGTCTATACAATATGGGCATAACACCACATGACAATTGCTCCGTAAGGCGTGTGACATAGTCCATTAGTTACCTCGTTGTACTGTGAGGGGTGTCTCGTGATGAATGTAATCATCCTTCCACACAAAAATGACACTTTGTTGGAAATATAACTTCTCTCTATGGGTGCATGATAAGGCAGAAGTGATCAGGGCACTTTGTGATCATGTGTATAGTGTGGGGGAAAACATATAAATCATCACTGAGAATTAATAAGCCGGGAGTGACCAGAGGTTCTGGTAGACTTAGTACTCCGTGGACAGGCCAGAGGGACACAATCAAATTGCAACTGGTACTATTAGTATTGGGACTCTTCGCTGTTTGTTGAAGATGTGGACGGAGCACTTATGGGAATGTCTCAAGTTCTGTGAATGTCGGTTCTTGACTCAACTCAGATTTTTTTTTTTCATATCCTTTACAGGACATCGCTGTCAACATCAGCATCTTTCAGCTGTATGTTGATTTCTTGGCAAGATTACGCTGAGTAGTTTGCCATTGCTTTCTGAGCGGCCGGCTCACATACCCCGTAAGTTACCGATTCGAACCACTGCTGATTCTCGCCGTCGTCACGTTACTTACGAAAGTATACGAGATTACGGAGAAAAGTCGCTAACCTGTAAGCCAGGAAGCAGGCCAACTCAGATTACCTAAGCAAAACTCACCAAGGTCAATTGCAACATCCATGGTTGTAGGCGGCAATATTCGAAAATATCGGCTATGTCCAGAATAATAAAGCATCTACCTGAAAGCACTGAGAAAGCTATATTGATTTGGAAATTGTAACAACTATCATTGAGACAAATACTTATGGCATTGCTGTTGCATAATGGTTCGATGTGCAATGAGGATGATCTGTCGACTAACTAACTAACTATTGCATAATGTGGAATATTTATGTGAATAATACTATACATTTTTCATGTGAATGCAATCGCTTTATATTTGAGCTCTGTCATGGTGTATTGTTTATTCATGAAGTTATGTTCCATTGTCATATATTTATGTTCACAGTTTTACTGACTGATGTGTGGGCTCAAGGCCGTATTCGTTTGTAAAAGCCATCTTTTTTCGGTAAATTCTGCCCATCATCTTTTTATAAATGTGTAGATTCATGCAGGCACCTGCGCCAGCGTACACATACATACTAGGTAGACAATTTTTCAATATGACACCTTTGTGCCTGAAAGAGACTAATGAAACTAGAACATTATATATAACAATGCGAAAGAGGCAAACAGCTTTCTTCTGTCATGTGATGAGAAGAGAGTCATTGGAGAACATGACAACTGGAAAGATCGAGAGGAAGAGAACGAACGAACGAACGAACGAACGAACAAATGAACGAAAGGACTTTATTTTCAAAGGGTAACAAATTGGGCACGCAGGCCCGTCTTACATTCGGCCCTTCCAATCACTCATCTTACGTTCATCAATAGTGCATAATACATTTACATAGGGAAAAAATGTCAAAAGAATGGTGTAAACAAAAACAATGCATATTACCATGAGATGCAACCCCCCCCCCCCCAACCCACCCACCCATCACCCATCCACCCACCCACCCCCCACACACACATCCTCCACCCAACCACACAAACACCCCCAGACAGAGGAGGCAGACCAAAAGAAATAATGCTGGATGGATTGAGACGGTGGCATGGAGGAACATCATCAGCTGAGTTGATCTAGAATACCAAAGACCGAGATTTGTGGAGAGCAATGAGCGCCTACGCCAGCTGGCAGAGCATTTGATGATAATGACTTTTGGCGTCCCCCCTCTCGCCCCATCACTTTTCCTGCAGATTCCTGAACCCCCAGCTTGACAGATGCTGGGAAACCCCTGGACCTACTATATCCTGTTGAGAGTTTGCATTTGGGCGATAATAGTCAACCCAAACAGGGGCGTCACTAGGGGGGGGGGGGTGCGACCCGGGCGTCACTAGGGGGGTGCGGGGGGTGCGGGTCGCAACGGGTGACACCATCAAGGGGTGACACCAAAATAAAAAAATTGCAAATTTGACAAAGCAGACATAGCTCTGTCTAGTCGGGTTTCATAACCGTTCATTGTTAATTTTAGAAATGTTAATGTTAAATAACAAAAATTTAACTTTGTCCGAGTTTGTCGAAGTTCTTTATTTATGTTTTACCTGAAGTATTGAAGTTATATTGTTCAATTTGTTTTCTTTCTTATGTCCTTATTAACTTTTTGACTTATTTTACAAACATTACTATATGCGATTATATATGGTACAGGAACACTCGGAAGAAGACCATGGTGAAAGTCTAGAGGGGTGACACCAAGAGTTTTCCGCACTGGGTGACACCAACCCCAGTGACGCCACTGAACCCAAAACACGTCTACTGTCACCATAGTAGTCAACGTGTCTTCTGACAGACAGGAAGTCTCCTTGGCGAAGTATTTATGTAGCTTGCCTCTCACTCCGAAGGTTGTGGGTTCGATTCCTGTCTACGTAATTCGGTTCACGAGTGCAGTGTTCTCGGAGACTCCTGGGAGGTCGTCGCTGGAGCTACTGAGTTCGTGCTTTGTATGAGGCTTTCAGCAGCCCAACCTACGGGATTAGACCCAGCCATATGTGATATAACCTGGTGCAGTGAAGTTGATTCTCTCGCCCTTTAAAGACTTCACTTGTTCTTCTGACAATCACCTTTCAAACAAATGCCGACCTCAAGGACATAAGGTTGCTTCTGTTTACGTGTCAATAGACGCCGAAACCAGGGTCAGTCCTTTGTGTAACATTCTATTAACTATTGTTTCACTCTGTATTACCGCACTGTCTATCTATAGTTTTAGATTCTGGTCAATTACTTTCCTCACTCTTGCTGTACTTTTGTTTGCCATTTAAGAATTTCTCACAGCTTTAACTCCAACTTCTCTATGCAGTTCTTTGGGTTATCTGCTCCAGTTAGAGCATTTATTTCTGCGTTTTCTCGCTTTGAACTCAAGTGTAGTCCACACAAGCAACTTCTAGTAGCACTGGATTGAATTATGCGAATGGATTAGCTTTCCCTTTTACGAGTGACTCTCGCCATCAGGCAAACCCACTCTGACTTCAGAGGTACTTGCAATTTACCTCAAGTCAAGGAGCCAGAGTTAGTTCAACTGACCAGTGTAGGGTTTGAACCCCTCCCCCCACGCATACCTCAGCATCAGCACACCAGAAGTTTAAGAACGAGCGCTATGATTCATTCGGCCACGCTGACCTGAGTTAGTGAGCAAAATTCACAACATGAACATAAATTACTTGACTTCAGCAAATAGGATTAACTATTGTTTCACTCTGTATTACCGCACTGTAGAATAGGGCAGGCAAAAGCCGCTTTTCAGAAAATGAAGAGTATCTTATGCAATAAGTCACTATCACTGAATGTAAGAAAGAGAGTGCTGAAATGCTATGTAGAACCAGTTTTGCTGTATGGCAGTGAATCTTGGAACGTAAATGAACAAATTAAGAAGAAATTAGAAGCAACAGAGATGTGGTTCCTGAGACGAATGTTGCGAATTCCTTGGACTGCCAGAGTAACTAACGACGACTGCCTGAAACAGGCTAATGAAACTAGAACATTATATACAACAATAAGACAGAGACAAACATCTTTCTTCGGTCACGTGATGAGAAGAGAGGCATTGGAGAACATCGTAACAACTGGAAAGATCGAGGGGAAGAGAGGCAGAGGTAGACCAAGAGAAGTGATGCTGGATGGATTGAGACGGTGGCATGGAGGAATATCAGCACCAGAGTTGATCCAGAAAACCAAAGACCGAGATCTATGGAGAGCCATGAACGCCTACGCCAGCCGGCACGGCACTTGATGATGATGATGATGAAATAGGATTAGATGGAGCAGATATCAGACGCAACATTAATTATACTGGAAAGAAGGGACAACAGTTAGATATGAAAATAATTACTCATGATAAATTCGTACGCAACGATGAGTGCTTCAGGGATGAGTCTTTCACTTAATCCTTTTCATCTGATGCTCAGCGCGCATGTTATAACACGTTGGAGAACTTCTTGCACTGAACATTAACGGAAGAATGATAAGGAATCTTAAATATGATGATGACACAGTGTCTGCAGGAGATGCAATAGTTAGTTGCTTATCTTTTATAGGACGTTGAAGTAAATCCCATAAATTTTTGCCTGTTTGTAATTTCTCGGCAACTTTACCATTGTCATTGACCGACTCAGCATATCCTAGTTTGCCATTGCTTTGTAATACAAGAGGTCATGGAGGAAATAAATAGGCGCAGTACAGCACATGGATTAGATATCAATATTCAAAGAACAAAAACTACCATAATAAATAAACAATGGAGAGGAGATGCCAACATTGAACATCACAAAATGGAGCGAATATAGAACTTAATAGTTAATGTATTTCACTATCACTCAACACTCACTGACTTTGAATAAGATCGCACATTTCTACCCCCAATGAGTCACAACTTTTGTGTTGAAATTATAACTAATATATGCAAACAAGGATAACTTTAAAAGAATTATATTCCCCAGACGTATGTAAAACGTCATAAAAAAAAAGAAAGAAATCATATACTGCATTTTAATTCACTCAGAGGGTCATTGAAAGTCGTTCCACGTGGGACTCTTGGCACGAGTGCCGTAGACTGCCGACGCCTGTTCTTTACTTTGTTTTTGTCCTATTTCAGAACATTTCGCTCAGGACATTTCATATCGACAAGTACACAAGCAAAATCCTTACCGTCCATTATGGAACGTGGTTTCTGGTCATAGATAATTGACCAAAAAATAACGCGGGGGAAATAATCACGGTTTATTTGGTTCGGACAGGTTAATTATGTTTTTATATGTTGATTTCTTTTAATATTTCTAGAACATTATGAACACATAAAGCATTAATCAGAGACGACAAAGGAAGAAAAAATATGACCTAAAATCGTTCCAGAAAACTTGTGGGTTACAGGAGAACGCTTCAATGGCATTTAAAGTTTCTAAGATATTTTATATTCTTTTCCATCTCATTGTGACATTAGAAAGGTTATAATTTGCAACAACTCAACGTCAACAGAAACGCTGTATTAGTAGAAATATACATTCTTTTATTATTATTATTATTATTATTATTATTATTATTATTATTATTATTATTATTATTATTATTATTATTATTATTATTATTATAAGTCAGGTCTTAGTCAGATATGACTGAGCTACCGTATGATAGTAGACGGTATTAACTACTTTCTGTTAGCGCCGAATGTTGAACGGCGCGCACCAAACCCAATACCCTGCATTGTGGCAACAGCTTAGGACGGAGTGCAAATGGGAGGATAAAATCCTAATCCTGGTGCGAGGAAATGAAACCTAAAGACAAAATGTCATGGCAGGGCAGATCAGACCCTAAGCCTCGGTCGGTAACTGGTCCAGGATGAAAGCTCCGACGGGTGGTCAGTTAGAGCATTGCTTTGCTGGTCCGGCAGCTTCTGCATCTATTCTTGTACCAGACGTATATGTGTTGCCTTTCCTCTGGAGTAAACCAGACAGGCCGAGACAGGGATCATGCTTAAAGGGCACCACGGGTCTCTAATTTCAGCCCAGGCTCTGTGCTACGGAGAGGTGTAATTCCTTTTTGCAAAGTAATCATCTATCTAGAAGGCAAGGTGACAGTCATTATTATTATTATTCAATACCTGTCAAAAAGTAATTACTTATGCCTTTTGGAAATCTTCAATCTCTAGTAATGATAAAGTCTGTGGAATGAGTGTCTTCAGAAGGTTAGCGTAATGATGTACGCCACGAATGTCGGTCTTTGGCAGCAGTCTCGCAAGTGTCATGATGAATTAAAAATGCTTTTAGTGAGATCTTCAGTCTTTAAAGCGTTTCCTCTGGCCGCCTTGGGAACATTTACCACAACACAGCTCGCTGTAAAAAAAAAAAAAATTCGTTTAGGGAGCCTGTGATCTGGCATGCGAGTCAATTGACCAGCCCAGCGAACCTGATTCTTCATTAGTAGAGAGTGGATACTGGGCATGGACGCTCTTTCTAGAATTTCACTGTCAGGGATCCTGTCTTGTCATTTAATCCTCCTAAGGCAGACTGTGTGGAAGTGGTTTAATTTCCTAACGTGTCGCTGGTAAACAGTCCAGGTTTCACAAGCATTTAGCAGTGTGGATAATACAACTGCTTTGTACACTTTCAACTTTGTTTGCAGGCTTATTTTATTTCTGTCCCACGCATTCTTGTACACTCCGCCAAAGGCCATGCTGGGCTTGGGGATTCTTGCCTTCACTTCGTCATCATATATATATATATCACACACACACACACGCACACACACACACACACACACACACACACGCACACACACACACACACACACACACGCACACACACATATATATATATATATATATACTGGTAGGCCCCTCTATACGTCGCTTCGGTTTGTGTCGTTTTGCTATAACGTCGTTGTCACATAGGGGACTAACTTCACTTTACGTCGCAACGTTTCGCGTAACGTCGTATTGAGGCTGGCGATCGCGCTATTGAAATCTGTAAAGCCCATGGTTTACCTCCAACCACAGTAAGGACAATTCATGCAGGTGCTCACAAAATCAAATAGAATGCTAAAAACGTAACCCCTTTGAGTGCTTCTAAGATCACTCGTACCAGATGTATTCTTATGGAGAACATGGAAGCACTATTGGCCGTCTGGATTGAAGACCAGAACCAACGGAATATGCTTTTGAGCAAGATGGTTATCCATGAGAAAACAAAGTCTTTCTATGAAGATCTAGCTTAGAAAGCGGATGAGAGAAGTACCTTTAGTGCTGTTTTGGAGCGAGTCGTCGTTGGTTTGAGCGCTTTAAGAAGCGTTCACACCTGCACGACATTCAGACAACAGGTGAAGCGGCGAGTGCTGATACTGCAGCTGCAGAGCAATTCCCTGCAGAGTTAAAGGCCATGATTGAGGAGGGTGGTTACTCTCCCAAGCAAGTCATCATCGTTGACCAGACAGGGATGTATTGGAAACGACTGCCACCAAGAACTTATATTTCGAAAGCTAAGAAGACTGCGCCTGGTTTGAAAGCTGCCGAAGATAGGCTTACTCTTCTTCTAGATGGCAACGCTGAATGAGATTTCAAGTTCAAGCCTTTAATGGTGTATCTCTCAGAGACACCAAGGGCTCTTAAGGACTACTTAAAAGAACACTTGCGCATTACAGAGCGTGCTAACAAAAAGGCTTGGATAACAGGAACGTTATTTCAGGAATGGGTAACTGTTTATGCTATTCCTGCTCTAAGGGAATACTGTGCTAGAGAAGACCTAGCATTTAAGATATTGCTGTTATTGGATAATGCCCCTGGTCATCCAGTCAATCTGGACGACTAGTCCGAGAAAATCAAGTTCGTATTCATGCCACAAAACACGACTTAATTGATCCAGCCAATGGACTAAGGTGTAATTGCAACTTTCAAAAGTTATTATTTGCGTCGCACCTTCTCACAGCTCATCAAGACTACGGACGGTAAAGGTCAACCTATCATTAAGGGATTCTGGCGAGATTACAACATCCTCAAGGCCGTTGACAACATTGCGGATTAATGGAGTAAGATAACGTCAGCAAGCATGAATGCTGTGTGGCCAAAACTGTTGCCAGAATATGTGCACGACGTTTTTGAATGTAACGACGTTCATGCTATTCGACGACAGATCGTTAACTTAGCCACTGAAGCTGGCTTTGAAGGGATGGAGGAAGCTGACATTGATGAGTTGCTTGCAAACTACTAAACTTGCAATTGTGTAGAAAATAGAACTGATATTGATCACAACCTCCCGCAAAGAACATGACACATTTTAGGTTGGTTTCCAATTATATATCCGTTTTTGAAATATGCAATGACATTGAACTAACATGCTTGTCCGATAAGGGCACAAACCAGTGTGCCTGTCAGGTGAATAATAAGAATAATGATATCAGCATAATCCACAACTGAAATAGCAGGGCATAATTTGATTGCAGTGATAGTTATTTTAGGAAATAAACATACGGTGGATCACCATTATAATCCTGCGTATTGCAAAACTTCTCATTATATGACCAAAGAAAACTATTTTCTCCCCTTTGCTTATAGTTGCGTATACTGTTATAATTTCACGAGGCTCTTCCAGGTAATTGTATTGCAAACAATCGTCTCAGAAACCACATTCGTGAACGAGGCCCGTTATTTGGGTGTTAAGAGGTAAATATCCATTGTGCGATTTTTATTAAGGGTGGAACTTTAACTATCAATCTTGCAGAACCACTTTGCCAGATAAGATGCAGTGGGCGAGCATATCTGAGTGCTTCAAATATATATGAAGATGTATTATGATAAAGTACATCAGAGATCTTGTGAAGTGTTCCCAAATTGAATTGTTGTGAGTTGACAAAGAAATACTCAAACCCTGGAGAGGCACAGACATCGTTGTGAGCATTAACCTTTAGTTGACAAAGAAATACTCAAAACCTGGAGAGGAAATATTACCAACATGACCTAATCCCAGATAGTTCATTTCAGGCACTCCATATCCATGGCCAGTCAGTCCATACACGACCCTCCATATCTATATCCAGTCAGTCCATACCCGGCCCTCCATATCTATATCTAGTCAGTCCATACCCGGCCCTCCATATCTATATCTAGTCAGTCCATACCCGGCCCTCCATATCTATATCTAGTCAGTCCATACCCGGCCCTCCATATCTATATCTAGTCAGTCCATACCCGGCCCTCCATATCTATATCCAGTCAGTCCATACCCTACCCTCCATATCTATATCCAATCAGTTCATACCCGACCCTCCATATCAATATCCAGTCAGTCCATACCCGACCCTCCATATCAATATCCAGTCAGTCCATACCCGACCCTACATATCTATTTCCAGTCAGTCCATACCCGACCCTACATATCTATATCCAGTCAGTCCATACCCGACCCTCCATATCTATATCCAGTCAGTCCATACCCGACCCTCCATATCTATATCCAGTCAGTCCATACCCGACCCTCCATATCTGTATACAGTCAGTCCATACCCGACCCTCCATATCTGTATACAGTCAGTCCATACCCGACCCTCCATATCTGTATCCAGTCAGTTCATACCCGACCCGCCATATCTGTATCCAGTCAGTTCATACCCGACCCTCCATATCTGTATCCAGTCAGTTAATACCCGACCCTCCATATCTATATCCAGTCAGTCCATACCCTACCCTCCATATCTGTATCCAGTCAGTCCATCCCCGACCCTCCATATCTATATCCAGTCAGTCCATACTCGACCCTCCATATCTATATCCAGTCAGTCCATACCCGACCCTCCATATCTATATCCAGTCAGTCCATACCCGGCCCTCCATATCTATATCCAGTCAGTCCATACCCGACCCTCCATATCTGTATCCAGTCAGTTCATATCCGACCCTCCATATTTGTATCCAGTCAGTCCATACCCGACCCTCCATATCCATGTCCAGTCAGTCCATACCCGACCCTCCATATCCATGTCCAGTCAGTCCATACCCGACCCTCCATATCCGTATCCAGTCAGTCCATACCCGACCCTCCATATCCATGTCCAGTCAGTCCATACCCGACCCTCCATATCCATGTCCAGTCAGTCCATACCCGACCCTACATATCCATGTCCAGTCAGTCCATACCCGGCCCTCCATATCTATATCCAGTCAGTTCATACCCGGCCCTCCATATCTATATCCAGTCAGTTCATAACCGGCCCTCCATATCTATATCCAGTCAGTTCATACCCGGCACTCCATATCTATATCCAGTCAGTTCATACCCGGCCCTCCATATCTATATCCAGTCAGTTCATACCCGGCCCTCCATATCTATATCCAGTCAGTTCATACCCGGCCCTCCATATCTATATCCAGTCAGTTCATACCCGGCCCTCCATATCTATATCCAGTCAGTTCATACCCGGCCCTCCATATCTATATCCAGTCAGTTCATACCCGGCCCTCCATATCTATATCCAGTCAGTTCATACCCGGCCCTCCATATCTATATCCAGTCACTTCATACCCGGCCCTCCATATCTATATCCAGTCAGTTCATACCCGGCCCTCCATATCTATATCCAGTCAGTTCATACCCGGCCCTCCATATCTATATCCAGTCAGTTCATACCCGGCCCTCCATATCTATATCCAGTCAGTTCATACCCGGCACTCCATATCTATATCCAGTCAGTTCATACCCGGCCCTCCATATCTATATCCAGTCAGTTCATACCCGGCCCTCCATATCTATATCCAGTCAGTTCATACCGGGCTCTCCATATCTATATCCAGTCAGTTCATACCCGGCCCACCATATCTATATCCAGTCAGTCCATACCCGACCCTCCATATCCATATCCAGTCAGTCCATACCCAACCACTCGATATCCAGGGAGTCGCCTGGCTTTAAACAGGGCCTGAACACAGTTTTCTACATATTGGGTTGAATTAGATTGGATGGCACATTGGTGGAACGTCGGGAGAAACTTCACAATGGTAGATCTTAAATCTATGTATCCCCTCAACACTCTTTTTCTCGTTTCAATGAACATTCTGACCAATAAAAATATGTCAACTGAAACGAGAAAAAGAGTGTTGAGGGGATACATAGAGCCTGTTCTTTTGTATGGATGTGAAACTTGGACAATGAGCAGTCAAGCTGAAAAACATCTGATGGCTGCAGAAATGGGGTTTCTGAGGAAAATGCAAAGAATACCATGGACAGACAGAAACACCAATGACTAAGTACTACAGGAGACAAATAACAATCTTAAATTGATTAGAGAGACAGTCAAAATATTTGGACAATTTATGAGAAGAAATGAATTGGAGAACTTAGTGACAACTGGCAAGATCGAAGGGAACAGACCAAGAGGAAAATAGCTGGATTGCTTGGCCACATGGCATGGACGAGACAGGAACACTGAGCTGATCCACGACTCTGGTGATCGAGTGAAATGGCGAGTCATGACCGCGCACGCTTTCCGGCATGGCACATGATTGATGGATTGAGATCTTAAAGAATTTATATTCTGATATCTGAACTTTCGCTTTAGACTTTTTAGACTTAGTGTTTGTAGTTTTTCGACCCGTAGCCGTGAAGTTAGAAACTCGACTAACTAACTAAACTAACTAACTAAACTAACTAACTAACTAACTAACTAACTAACTACTAACTAACTAACTAACTAACTAACTAACTAACTAACTAACTAACTAACTAACTAACTAACTAACTAACTAACCAACCAACCAACCAACCAACCAAGCAACTAACTAACTAACTAACTAGCAAGCTAACTAACTAACTAACTAACTAACTAACTAACTAACTAACCAACTAACTAACTAACTAGCTAGCTAACTAACTAACTAACTAACTAACTAACTAACTAACTAACTAACTAACTAACTAGTTTTTTGTCAGCGTGATTTCGCGCGAGCGTCGTGTGTGTGTGTGTGTGTGTGTGTGTGTGTGTGACACTAAAAAAGACGCCTTTATATTGAATAGGCTGCATCTTCTGTTTTTATTGATAATGCAGAATCAACACAATACATGTTTTCGCACTTCCAATAACAGAAAAACCTAAAGCTACAGACACACCGGAAATATTGATAGGGCATGCTTATAAGGATAAGCTTGATTCCACGCATGACAAGCTAAACGAACATTTAATGGAGCATCGTGGTTGGGTGGCTGGCTCCATTCTGTCTGCACAATACATATACATGCTGATCATTTGGGGACATTATAACATAACTCGATTAATGTAGCTTTACAGAACGCATTTCTGGAAGACAAAGGACGCCGTGAAGACTAGGCTTCATCAGCACACAAATACACTAGAACATAGCATATAAACACAAGAAAAACACCACATTGGTTTAATAACCGAATGAGAATAATGGAAAGATGAAAACATCAGAACAATGGAAATAAACTGGAAAAAAAATAATAATCTGCTACTTATCTCAGAATCCCAGACTGTAAACCTTGCGCTTTAGGATTATTTGGTGACCCTTACCGACATTGCAATAACATGAGAAAGAAGTTCAGGACGGCGTTTTTATCGTTTGGAAGCGACAATATAGAATCCAAGTGTGTTTAAACGGATTAAAGGCATGATTATCAACTTCATTGCAATCGGTTCAATTTCCTATGGACAGGTCTTTTTAGGCAGAGCGGGCCACGGACATGTTGCACAGAGCATGAGCTAACACGTTCTAGGAACGACCCACCAAGCGTGTCTAAATAAAATGCATTTCTAAATCGATTAACTTAATGCGGAAGCAAGCCCGCGTCCTTCGAAGCGTGTGGCAGGCAGCTAGACCCACTCCAACGTAATACATCTGTTATCTAGGCAGTCACCGGACTTCTATTTCTTTTTCATGTTCTCTTTAAGTGCTAATAAATACTTATTAATTCAGTTCTCAGGGTATTTTATCGTGGTGTCCTGTTTCCAGCGATTGCGAGTTCATCAGATCGCCATAGCTTTGTATTTATTTATTTTTTGTTGCCTTCACAACATCTTCACACACTGTTTGACACCCAGTGATATTTCTATAATAATGTATTAAAATAATGTTTATCGGGATTCTTAAATAATTACAAAGAATAATAACGGACGAAAAAGCAGAATACAGACTTCAAGAAAGGTGTGTGTGTGTATGTGTGTGTGTGGGGTGGGGGGGGGGGGGGTTGGAACCATATTAAAAGTAAACAGAACAAGTCAAGGAATAAAGGAACGAGTAAATAATAGAAAAGATGAAAAAAAACAAAACTGTGATAAAAGGATGGTCAACTAAGTAAATATATTAAATAGTGGATGGATGCAAAACAAAAACAATATAATTAAAAAACAAGTAATAAAATAAAAATAAAGAAAGATTGGAAGATGGAAAGCAAAATAGAAATAAAGAAAAGTAGAAACGCCATAGCGAGATAAAGAAGAAGAAACAATAGAAAACAAAGATGAAAATAATGAAGGAAAAAGCCTAAGAAAGAGAGAAAGAAAGAAACAGTTAAATACATTTATATCTTTATCATTATGTCGTTAGCAAATGTTTATGCTGATTCAGAAAGACAGGCGACAAATAATTACGGAAAGATAAGATAAAAAAGAAGAAGGCAGTCAGAAAAAAAAAGAAGACAATTAGAGCAAATTAAGGGGAAAAAAAGAAACGATTAACTACTTGAAGAGATGCAAGAGAAAATAAGAAGGGCAGAAACGATGGACGACTTAATAAATAAACAAATGCATACATATCTTAAAAAGAGTGTCAAAAGATTGAAAAAAGTACGGAAATAACACACAATGAAAGAAAAAAAAGCGATGAATGAAAATGAAAAAAGAAAGAACGAAATAAAGAAAGAAAGACAATAAAATCAAAGAAGGACATGATCAGGAATGAAAGAAAGAAAGAAAGAATGAAAGAAAGAAAGAAAGAAGGATGAAAGAAAGAAAGAAAGAAAGAAAGAAAGAAAGAAAGAAAGAAAGAAAGAAAATAAGAGATACTTACCCCAACCGATGAAGTAAAATAGTTTGAAGGGAGCGGCTGATGGAAAAACAGAAACGACCAGCCGGTTGTGGAGATATATGCCCTCAACGAGCATCCAGGCAAAGTTAGCCATCTGGAAGTACTGGTGAAGACTGAGCACTGTCTTACACAGCCAGTCCTATTGAAATAGAGAAACACATTGTCGTTTTGCCAATCGTATTGAAATAGACAAAGGAATTGACATTATACCAATCCTATTGAAATAGAAAAATGCATTGACGGTTTGTAGTTAAGATATTCTTAACATAAATCGTGTGATAGCACGGTGATCCAAAATATTCTTCTTCTTCTTCAGCGTTCCGAGCCATTGAGGTTCTTTGCTGCAAATACAATCCGTCTCCATTCGTCTTGTTTTCTCAAAATTCTTTTTTCTGGGGTAAATTATTCGCTGGTTATTGGGAACATTAAAGATGTTCTCTGGGTGTTTTTTGTTATTTAAGGATATTGTTATAGGTAGATCTTCTGGAGTGTTGTTCTCTGGAAATGTTATTACACGTAGATGTTTTGCTGGAGATCATTGCAATATACTTCTCACGAGAGTATTATCTGGTTTAGTTCTTCAGAGATATTGGTCTATGGTTATTTCTTTCAGCACCTCCATCCCGGTTACGTGAAACCATGGCGTGGGTGGTGGGCTGAGATACTAAGTAGCTGAGATATATTTGTTGGTTATGGACTCAAGTTCGAGACAGTAGGAGGATCTCTTTATATAGACAATGGCTACGGTCACCGACCAGAATGGATACTGCCAAAAAGATACGCAATGACAGACTACATTCTTTACAAATGTCTAGACTCTAGAGCAGTGGTTCTATACTTTTTTTTGGCCCATGCACCCCTTTACCATATGTTCAGAATATCATCCCCCTCCCCTTCGTATTTCCTCCCTATAAATTCTCTTCTCCCACCCCTACACAGTATTCGTAAAAATTGAAGCTAAATTTAATAACACATACTTAGAACAAGTCTTATTGCCACGTCTACATAAAACGTGATTTGCGGGTCTACTTACGTTACAAAACGAATTTCAGAAGGGCGAGATGTACAGAACCGTAAAGTATTGAGAGAAAAACAATATCACGTAATCGTTTCTTGTATTAACGCGATCTTGAAATAATCTTAATCCCCCCCCCCCCTGGAAACCCTAAAATTCCCCCTGGGGGTGGAGAGGGGGGGGGGAATTCCCCACCGGTTGAGAACCATTGCGCTAGTGAATACTTCGTGAATTCGAATATTTTATAGTTGCTATCTCTCGCTTTGAACTCCAGCGTTGTCCATACACACAACTTCTTGTATCACTGGACTGGATTTTGCGTGTGGATTACACTTCCCTATTACCAATGTCCTCGCCATCAAGCGAACTTACTCCGACTTCATATGTGCTTGTAATTTACGTTCTTAAGTCAATGACGAAAAGTCAACATTTTAATCCAACCGTACGTGTTGAACCCCTTAACTCGGCATCAGCATACCGAATGTTTAAGAACACGTTCTTATCCATTCAGCCAAGCTTACCTCCGCTCACGCTTTTAAGCATGGCACGTGATGATGATATCTTTTTAGGAAATATGGTATTTTGACTGTCCAGTGTAGATGTTGTGTGGATATATTTGTTGTTGAAAAAATATTCTATTGACTGTCCAGTGTAGATGTTGTGTAGATATATTTGTTGTTGAAAAAATGTTCTGTTGACTGTCCAGTGTAGATGCTGTGTAGATATATTCGTTGTTGAAAAGATGCTCTGTTGATAGCGGTGGGAACGATTAGTAGTATGACTCTTCGCTGACTGTTGAACGATGGGACGGAGCACGCATGGGAATGTCCTGGGTGCAGTGATGTCGGTTCTTAGCTCAGCTCAACTCACTCAAGATGTTCTGTTGACTGGCCTGTGTAGATGTATAGATACATTTGTTGTTGAAAAGATGTTCTGTCGACTGTCCTGTGTAGATGTGTAGATATATTTGTTGCTGAAAAGATGTTCTGTCGACTGTCCTGTGTAGATGCTGTGTAGATGTATGAAACTTCTGAGACGTTATTTCTTTGCAGGTGTGACCAGGACATTTCCACCGGAAACACCGCTTTTTGGAAGTGTTGTTCGCAGACAGCCTTGCGTTGGTTTTTATAAAATGGTATGATTGCCGGTCGCTCAGAAAGCAATGGCAAAGTCTCATCTCATCTCATCTCATCATGGTTCTCTTGTACCTTGCGGTGTCGAGGTGAAGTATAAACTTCGTGAGAGTGCCCGGTTATGGGCTTCGTATATCGACATTCCCATGGATTCTGTTATTCCCTCCGTCCAACGTTTACGTGGTCGGCCTCTTCCTCTTTTTCCATCTGGTCTGTACATCATTGCTTGTTGTGGCATGCTGTTGACTGGTAGCCTACTTGCATGGCCAAACCATTTGACTTGCTGCTTTCTAATAAAATCTAAAGCAGCTTTAGTCCTGATTTCTTCATTTCTGATCTTATCTCTTCTTGATAAGTTGAGTATTCTTCTCAGGAACCTCATTTCTGTTGTTGTGATTTTTCTTTTCTCTTTTTCTGTCATTGTCCAGGTTTGGCATTGGTAGCACAGAGTTGGTAGGAAGTGTCAACGACTCAACTGACAGGCCTCATCGGGTACTTCTCACACACCCATACAAGACAACTTGCAAGTCGTGTGGGAGGCAAAATGTATGGTCCATTTTATTGCCGTTGGCTCGCTTACAAGCGGTAAACAGTCGCTAATGCAATACACAATATACAGCCACAGAATTATCTAACACAAACTGCTAACCCTATGCTAGTTCTATCTATTAGTGAACACAAAACTCCTAACGCTATTCTAAACGATGTGAACGCCTCAAGTCCAGTCTCCCGTCTGCCTAACCTCTCTCCCGTGGTTACACACCACGCGGGGTGACCTTCACCTTCGTGCGTGTTACCTCACATCGCACTCTGCTGGCAAACGTGGCCTGTTGAGTGTCTACTCAACTGTGCTATGGCTTCATGAGGTGTGGTACTATCGAGTCTTTGACACACACCCACCCCTCTTGTGTTGCGTCATCAACTTTCACTCATTGGTTGTGACGCAAGAGGTTCCTAAACAAAAAATTAGTGTCTCTAATTTTTGTCAAAGACTCTAGATAACCTGGCTTTGGGCATTCCAATGAACTATTAATAACTATTGTCACAATGTAGCAAAGCCTTACTTGGCTACTGGCAATCGCCACAAACTTGACTGGTTGGCGTGAGCCCCTTCTCACATGCTATATTATATTTATCAGAGGTATGTCTGAACCGGACCGTTGTCTTATAAGACCTGCCCTCACATAGTAAATTAACTTACTACCCATACAAAGTTGACTTTCTTAGGGTCAACACATGAATTATTTCATGTCCCCCATATAATATTTAACAACCATTCTACAAGAGTGTGTGCGACAGGCTTTACCTCCTTCGCTTCCGCGCGTAAGACTTTATTTCACTGTTAATTTAGTTCTTCGTTGTCCATTATGTCCCCTGGCCCCATAGTTATCTGTCTTTGATTTACAAATAGTGTATGCAATTTATATGTTTGTTTTTCTGTTTGTTTGTGTGTTTGGAAGTAATAAATCTACTAATCTAATTTCTATCCTCTATTTATAAATTTTATGTGTATGTATGTTAGTTTTTTGAGTGTCATAATGTGGTTCAATGTGGCCACAAACAGGTGTATAACACTAATTCGTGACTACATTCACTTGTTATGAAACCCAAAATACTGTAATCTAAGTTCTAAACTATATTACAGACAACACATTCACACTAACACAATTTCACTAACGAAAACTTTACATTCTAACATACCATTCTAATTCTATAACTAAGTATTTAATGTGTTACCTAAATTTATTAAATTTGTTATGTTAATTATATGATATGATTATATTACTTCTTATTTTTTTCTAATCTAAGTGATGTAATCTAACTATTTAAATGCAATTGTTGTGATGTGAGTTATGTACCTTAATTAAATGGATTATGTGACCACAATTTATGTACTTTTCTAAATACTATGCTAAATAATGTTTTTAAATGCACAAAGGAATTATATGAGTGATGTTCTTAATCTAACTGGTGTAAATGCTGTATGTTACCTTATCTACTCTTTTTAATCTATTATGATGTAAAATGATGATACTAATAAATGGTAATATTTGAAAGATGGTATGGTTTCATTAAGATGGAATAAACTAACTACAATGAAACTAAGTGAAATATAACAATCTAAATGGTACTATTCATATCATAAATTTAATTTAACTTGTAATAAACTATTCTTATGTCTAAACTAATATTCTAATCTAATTTTAATGGGTTAATTACTGTACTAACTACATTATTAAAATAAATGAGAACTGTTATAGTTCCTAACCTACATCTAATTTATCACTATCTTAAAATATTATATTACATATCACAATAAGTTTATATACATAGTATTTGGTTTACACAGGTTAGTAGTTGCCTTCATGTATGTGCAATGGTTGTATAGGCATAATATAACCACACACTTTGCCTGGGTATCTGAAATACATTACACAGTCATCTTAATGTTCTCTCGGTAGTGCACGTGTAGAGTTCGCTGGTGTTGTAGCTCTGTCTTTTCGTGTCTGTAATTAAGCACTGTTCTGACACTGTTTTCTGCGGTTCATATATATGATACACCGGAATGGAGCTTAGTTGGAAATGAGCTGTCCTAGTTCACACGGTGGTATCTAAGTATAGCAGCACAGTTCTTAATCTGATGTCCACGGACACATGATAGTTCATTGTTTTGGTACATGACTACACCAACAATGTGGATATGTATGTAAGCTATTTTACATCTTATATTATCAGATATTCATGTACCAACCATCACTCTACATTTACTGTTGGATTTCAGGTATTTTTACCCCAGATGGTAAAACTAGTGACCACCTGAATATCCGGTCATTTTGATGCACACCACTATGTATGACCGTGATCAGGGAGTTGTCGGTCTGGACAATGCAGTGAACATCCGTCAGAACTCGATGGAGCCTTCTCACCGTATAGATGAAGCCTAGGGCTGCAACTGTGATATGGAATCTTTGGACTCAGCATGTGTAATCTTACTGCTCACGCAGCAAAGCGGATGGAAGATGCCCTCAAAAAAAATTGGCCTAGTACTGCAGTGATGGAGATTCTGCTGGCATATGACCTAAGATAATAAATGAGCCTAGGATTAGGCAAGCGGAGGGATTGGAATATTTACAAAAAAGGATCTTCAATTTTGACAATGCAGGAATTAATAATGCATCTTTCACATTTCATTTCCAGAAGATTTTAAGACATTGGAAAATATATTTGTAATTTCTGAGTAATTTACTAATCCCAAAAGGTTTCTGACCTGTTTCTTTCTGTTAGACATGGTCAGATTCATAATTTTGGTACTACTTTTCAGGTCAGTCTACAGTTGGACTTGAGAAATGACATGACCCAAAAATGAATTTATTTTAGGCATAATTTGACTTTGCTGGTTTGACAGTGAGACCGAAGCGTCGCACTCTGTCAAAGGCATGTCTCAGTTTCAGTAGGTGTATTGTCCAGTCATCAGTATTCTGATTTATTCATGTGTATTCTATAAGTTCACTACATGTATGCCCCTCGTCGGATTTGCCAGTCTCACTAACTAGTGTAGTTGCGTTGTGTATGTCTGTTGTCTGATCACTTGGTGCAATCTGTTCGTCTGTCACTACTTCTGTCTCTTGTCTTGAAAAGTGAGGTTTCCGCATGTTGACATGGAATATCTCTAAGTGTCTGTTTATCGATATTTCATAGTCAACATGTACCATGGTTATGTGCTACTTTGAATGGTCCTTGCCATTTCGTTTGTATGGAAGTAGCCTAAATCTGTCTTGATCAAGTTCCAGATTACTTGTTTTCGCACATTTGTTTGTGTGCTTGTGGTAGAACTGACCCTTCCTCTATCAAATGGCTTGGGTGCCAGTGTAAAGGGTTGTATTTCAGCTGTAGGATGTTTACCCTTCAACTTTTGTATCAATTGATGACAGCCATTACCAGCAAATAGATCATGACAAAATAATTTGTTATTGAAAAAACTTGGCCTGGCATTGCTGTATGCACGATGACCCGCACATGGTGTTTTGTGTGCATTGTTTAGCACACCTAACTGATGTTGTTCAAGTAACACCTGTTCATGGTTACTAGTAATATGACATGTAGTTGAAATGCCATTATTACGTCTAACGAACCAAGATGCATTCTTGGTCATTTTGGCTTTGCCTCTTGACAATTTTAAGTATGGAGACACATTAAAATCAGATTTCTGCTGGTGTATAAGTTTTTGTGTGTTTTTGTCATCTGTGCTGGTTGGAAAAAGCATTAGTAGTGTCTCATTTTGCAATGGGTCATGATGTTTTGAAGTGTCAACTCTGGTTGTTGCCTTAGCTGCATTTAATTTCTCCCATGCAACTATTTCTTCACCAGTACATTGTTTCAGTTGAGGTAAGCACCCCAAAATTAAATCTGTACAAGGGTTGTTAAGTATTGCACAAGTAAAGGTACCGGAAAGAAAAGGAGAATCAATACGGGCTTTTGCCAAAGGGTAAATTTCAACGTTACCCGAAAAGGTTCGGCATTTCACAGTGTCACCTGTGTAATCACCCGGACTCACTAGTTCTTTTCGAAGACCAATAAGGGTGCTGCCGCTATCCAGCAAACACTGGCATGGTACATCATTGACCATTGCATTGTGGAACACTAACTTGCCTCTGGAGGCTAATGCTGCATTCCCACTCTCAGATGAGCATGGTACTGTATGTCCACACTCTAGTATTCCGTCTGCATGGAATTGGTGACATCGTTCACAGCCGTCAAAGCTTAATATATCGTTAGCAGCACACACATCCTCTGCTTGGTTAGTTGGTAAGTCATTTTCAATCTCACACTCATTCTCACTACCACTATCTGAAGAGGTGTCAATCAACATAGCGTTGTTAGCTTTCAAACGTTGGCGGCCAAGGCACTTATTAGAATAATGGCCATAAGAGGAACAAAAAAAACATTTGATTGCACGCCTGTATGCAGACCGTTTGCTTTGCTGCTTCTTGATCACATTTTCAAGATGCGCCGGATAATTCGGCGATTTGTCGCACATAGCATAAGTGTCGTGCATTAGTTGACAGTACATGCATATGGAAACTTTTCTGTCTTTCTTATCATACTTCTGAAAAGGTTTTCTGTTACCCTGATAGTTTTTTGATTGGTCTTTGACAAAGGAAACTATCTCAGAGTCACTTGAGGTCTTAAAAATCTCTCTGTTAGAAGAAAAATATGCTGAGCCTTTTTTTTCGAACTGCTCGATGTTTTCAATGTCTGACTGCTGCAAAAACTTAGCAAAAGGAGAAGGTATAGTAGATATACACTTGTCCATAGCTATTAGGTTTTTTAATCTATCAAAGTCTTTTCCTATGTTAGCTGCTTTAAGCCACCTGTTTAGTACACTCTGCACATTTGAAAAATAATCTATAAAAGTTTCACTAGGTTTAGGTTTTAAATTTGAGAACTGAACCTGATACCCAGGGGCATCAAGTAAAAAGTGCTGCATAATCCTATCATGGATGTATTGATAGCTAGATCTAAGTTCAATAGGAATAGACTCTATTACTTTAAGGGGCTCACCACTTAGATTCTTCATGTAAATCGGAGCCCACATATCTAAAGGAACTTGGTGATATTTAAATTGATACTCTACATTCTCTGTCCAGGCAGATATGGAGTCCTCTTTACAATATGGTTTGATAATATTTTTGTATTTGTTGAACTTATTTTCCTCTTGTTGACTTCTTAGTTTAGTGGCAGAGATCTCTGCGTGTGAGTCTACATCCATGCTTTTCATCTTTAATTGTGTCTCTGATTCTACCTGAATTTGTTTTTCTTTAACTCTTGCCATTTCATCTATCTCTTTTTGCTTTAGATCTAATTCCTTTTGTTTTAATTCTTTCTCTTGATCTAATTGTTTTTGTTTCATCTCCTTATCATGTTCTCTTTCTCGTGCGCGTTCGTCCCTCTCCGCATTCTCTTTTCGTGTTTGTTCCTCTTTTGTTTCTTTAAATTTCTGATCAGCATATTGTTGTAGTTCTTTTCCTGTTAATTCCAGTTCTTTGCCTGCTTTTATGAAATCTGATAAAGTTGCCATCTTACTTTAGTACTTGGCTAACAGTGATAGGCAATGATGACTTTAATCAGTTATTTATCTTTGATATGTTATGTTTGTTCTTATCTGATCACTATCAGTTGTGCTTTCTGTTTATACCCTGCCCAGATTTATCTTGCAGAAAGACAGAGTATACAAATATGTCAACGCGTTACAAGCTGAACAAGAGATGCACTATTAATCAAATTGCATGACAAAATATATAAGTGTACTCAGCTTAATGTGGGAACGAAGCTCCTTTGACACAGGTCACCTTGTTTGGTACACTGGGGTGGCGACACGTTTCGTACGTAGCACACGGTATTTGGCCCACAGGTGTATGTGCACAGCTGTTGTTTGCCCTCTGATATATAGGGCAGCAGTAAACACGCCTACTAAACGATATGATTTACTCGACAACTAAGGACAATGACTTAGACAATGACAGACTTACGAACACCTAGAATATGTATTAATTAATTTTAATGTCAATGTCCTGTCTTTGTTTTAAACAATAATTGCCTTTCGTTACTAACCTAGTTAATTTCTGTAAACGTTGTGCAGCTAAGTATCAGATGCTTAGCCCGAAAATAGTTCCATCGTGACGATAAGCAAAGAGAAAATAGACCCAAAAATGAATAAATGCTTGTAAAGAAATCAAAATAACATAATAATGTGTCAATAAATAAATATATTCATTTAGTAACTTAAATAAGTAAATAATAAACAATATACAGCACAGATTCAGGCGGGCCGTCGCCAAGCGATCTTGTAAACACTCGACTGCTTTATGCTAATGACGCAGAACAACTGTCTGTCAATCACTCTACGTCATCGCGCAGCGCTATTTTTAGATCTCAAAAATCAATATTGTCGGCTGCCTGTGTATTCCTGCGCCGTGAATCATGTTTGGTGCTTATTCAAGAATAAATTGGTAAATATATGAATAAATATAAGAAAATAAGAATATTAATACTTACAGCTTCGAAGAATACCTGATTTCATTCAATAAATATATCATAAACACAATTAAACACTATTTTGTCACGATAGGCATATTTCTAGCTCGCAAATTCTCCTGTCTGCACAAATTATCGTTACTACAAAAATTAATCCCTAGTCTGGAGCCCGTGGATGAGTGGATTAGCTTGAACTTTTCGTTCAAGCTTCACTTCTTGACACCACAATTACCTTTTTACTGTGGGTATTAGCTTGGCGCTTTCGTCCAAGCACCACTTTCTGACACCACAATTACCCTGGCCTGTCAACGACTCAACTGACAGGCCTCATCGGGTACTTCTCACACACCCATACAAGACAACTTGCAAGTCGTGTGGGAGGCAAAATGTATGGTCCATTTTATTGCCGTTGGCTCGCTTACAAGCGGTAAACAGTCGCTAATGCAATACACAATATACAGCCACAGAATTATCTAACACAAACTGCTAACCCTATGCTAGTTCTATCTATTAGTGAACACAAAACTCCTAACGCTATTCTAAACGATGTGAACGTCTCAAGTCCAGTCTCCCGTCTGCCTAACCTCTCTCCCGTGGTTACACACCACGCGGGGTGACCTTCACCTTCGTGCGTGTTACCTCACATCGCACTCTGCTGGCAAACGTGGCCTGTTGAGTGTCTACTCAACTGTGCTATGGCTTCATGAGGTGTGGTACTATCGAGTCTTTGACAGGAAGATTGTGTTGTAAAGCAAAAACTTGCCGGGAAATCACAGACAGATAAAAATGCTTGGCTGACTGCGACGTCCTGTAAAGTATATGCAACTGAAGATATTTATTTTGGATATTATCTGAAGGTGTTAATGCCTTCGGGGATATTATTATCTGCCGGTGTTCTATGAAAGTACCTTTATTGAAAGATACTTTTCTGTGTTAGTGTTTCTGCTGATTCCAACAAACTGTGTTCAATGGAGGTTTATCAACTGTTCGTGTCCACTGAAGATTTTGTTCAATTGCGATAGCATCAGCTGTTGATGCCTCTGGAGATTTTGTTTAATGCTGATTCATTCAGCTATTGGTATTCTGTGAAGCTTTTATCCCATGGGTATAAACTGGTGATGTTTAGTGGAGAATTTGCTCAATGCAGATATTATCTGTTGATATCCTATGAGGAGTTTGTTCAAGTGAGATATTCTCATATGTGATTGATACTCAAGTGCAATATTAAACTGAATTGAAACAATCTGAAAAAAGTCAATGTATTTTAAGTGATTAGATACTTTACTAACAGCAAATGGAAGATGCAATAAGTAATTTACATGTAAGATAGCCCGAGAAAACTCAGCATCTCGCAAGATGAAGAATATGCTCTGCAATTTGTCTTTGTTAATCGAGGTGTGGAAAATTTAGCTAATTCTGAAGTACGGAAGCCAACCATGGGAAATTAGCAGATAAGTTAGGAATTATGTAGAGGAAACTGATTTTATTGAAGAATGATGAGCGAACAGTGGACGGATAGAAAGTGCAATGAAGATATCTTGAAAGAAGTTAAGACACACAGGAATATTTACTCGCATCAGAAGAAGACAGTCTACATTCTTTGAGCATGTCTTGAGAAGAGGAAAGCCGACACATGTCATAACAACGGTATCGTAAAAGGGGCTCAGAAGAAAACGGAAACCAAGAGAGAAGATGCTGAATGGTTTGACATTGTGGTATGAAGAATCATCCGTACCAGCAGTTATTGGCAGCACAAGAGACAGAACGTTGTGAAAAGACACGATCACCAACTCCACACAGCATGACATCTACTACATCTAATACTACTGTCACGGAAATACTGCAGTTTAATTATTCCTTGATAACTTACATATTAAAATACAAGGAAGGAGAAGGGTTAACAATCGTGTACTTCATTCTGAGAGGAGGACGAATAAAAGATCATTGACCGACACAGATATGAAAATAGGATACAGGTGTTCGTAAAGTTCATTGCTTGACGATCTGACGGACACGGAGAAACGGGACGATCGCGCTGGGGACACACGACCGGAGAAAACGATCAGCGAGTGAAGTTGCTTTGAAGTATTCGCTTACGGGGAAACTCAGGGACCAGCGTAACAACGGAGGACACGAACAACTAATCACTACGGGATTTCTCCGCTGTTTGATGGGCAGGATACGGCAAATTTGATGGTAGATCAAACAATCACCGGGGGATTGGACACTTGTTATAAATAAGTAGCAACTGGAGTTGCTAGTTAGTGTGTGTTCCAAACTAGGCTGAATGAGATATGCTCCTGAGGGGGAAAAGAAAGACACGCCCCTAATGGTTTAAAGAAGAGGGGATATTAGTGTGTTATTCGCTAGTGTATTTCGATTCCAGGAACATAAGTGCATATATATAAGGTAACACTAATATTAGAGTAATATTAGCATAGGGAAATATGTGGTTGTGCGTAGGGTTTACTATTGCTTTCTATTTAGTGAATAGTTTATACTTTAGTGAATTCTGCTGTTTATGTCAAAGTATTCTTTCGGAGGCTGTTTCATTACGGCTGGAGAAAGACAATCACATAGACAGTGATATGAGGCAGACTTAAATCACCTGATTTAATGTTTATTACCCAGGTTCTACTACACAGCCTGACCTATCAAAGAAGATAAACCAGTACATCTCTTGTACAGAGAAAGCAGTGTGGATAATAAAGGAAAGACCTTTTAATTTAATCAGGCACTTCACAGGTGCAGTGAAAGTATGTCCCTATAGCAAATGCAAAGTGGGTGACTTAACGAATGTCAAAAAAAAAAAAACAACAGGTTTTGGTGAACCTTAGAGAAGGAACTTTATTCAAGCATAGAAAATAGGATAAAACATTGTCATTGAGTACTCACCTAAACGAAACAGGGAAGAACCCTAGACCGGTGTACCTATATTCAGAAAACGGTTAAATAACTGTGGACAGGTGTGAGGTGTTTTCACTGATGGATTATAACAACATAAAACGGAAAACTCTGTCTACGGAAAGGACTTACCGTGATCACATTACTGTACGGTGTTACTGTGGTGAACAATTGTTTGTTTTTTCAAGAATTGGATTAAGCCAAGACTCAAGCTGAACGGATCATACCGGGTGAGAACGTTCAAATTCTGTGTTTGATGTCTGATGTTTTGGCCTTTTGAATATGCCGGAGAAGATTACGAAGACTAACATCTAAATGTCCTATCTTGCAGTCACCTTAGCAGACACTACCACTACAGATACACCTTCAATACATATCCCAGACATAGTTTTTATTAATAAATCTTTTATTTATCGTTGAAAGGAACTGTTGTCAGGGTATGTTATGAAAGAGAGAGAGAGTGAAAGAAATAGATATATGGAAGGGAAGACAGAAGGGAGGAGTGTAGACAGAAGTCAGTCAATAATCCCAACAGAGAATAAAGTTGAAGATGTGCTTGTTGATTCCACATTCCTCCCGGGTAAACAAGTGACAACTACTACTACTACTACTACTACTACTACTACTACTACTACTACTACTACTACTACTACTACTACTACTACTACTACTACTACTACTACTACTACTACTACTACTACTACTACTACTACTACTACTACTACTACTACTACTACTACTACTGCTAATAATAATAATAATAATAATTACTAAGATTGATGTTCTATCGAGCTTTAGTTCAAATAGAGATATTATCATATGTTGATTTCATTTGGGAATTTTGTTTAGGGAGATTTTATCATCTCTTGATTTCTATGGAGATTTCGCTCAATTGAGATACAATTATTTACGGATATTATCTGGCGGATTACTATCTGCTGGTGTCTCTAAATTATTTATATACCATACAAATAGTCATACATTGATCAGTTAGGCAACATGATGAAAGCCTGATGATCATTGATTGTTGGAATAATCAAAGTATGTTGTCACACGTGTTAAAACATAAATCGCTTTTCGTTGATTTTCTCGGTATCAGACATTGCCTTTCGTTAACGGTTTTTAGCAACTACAGACAACGACTTTTGATTGCACGATTTTCACATTACTCTTAAGTTAACGTATGCCTGTCAATGCCCAAGGCTTGCGGGTGTACAAGGAAATGAATAATATAAACATTATCAAATAACACGAAGTAATGCAGCTATACAGAACACAATTACGGGAAACAGGACGTTACGGCGACTAGCCTTCATCAGCAAACAAATACATTAAGAATAACACAACATACAATCAAGGAGAAGACCCTCCAGTGACTACATTAAAGCATAAGGACGGGATGAGAAGAATTAAAAGATGACAAAATGAGAACAATGAAGAGATAATGAAGAGATAATGAAGAGATAATGAAGACTTGAAAAAAAAAATGTGTTGCTACTTATCTCGTAATTCCAGGCTGTGATACTATCATTAATTTCACTTTGATACGCTTATATATATATATATATATATATATATATATATATATATATATATATATATATATATATATATATATATATATATATATATATATACACACAAATGATACGAGGTTATCATGATATGAGGAGTGGAATAGGGGAAGGTAACGGTTTAGTGAAGATCGCAAGTAAATGAGTGGAGGTGGTACGTGAAAAAGTGGTGGGGTGGGGAGGATGGCGGGGAAACTGGAAGCAATGGAGAGATGATGGTGGGTCGAGGGTGAAAACTAAGAAGGAGTGCCCCTGTGGATGGTCGTACAGTGGATGAGTGTATGCTAATAAAGGATTGGCCACAGTTAAAGAGCAATGATGTGTGCACCTAAGTATGATTGTGATAATATCGAAACTCATTTCCTGTGCTCCTTTATGCTGTGGCAAGGTGTTCCTGAAGATTGAGTGGACTGATGTGTATGAGCGCACATACATACATCAACACACATCAAGACTGGCTACTTGCGCTTCCCTCCTTTGGGCGGTGAACTGGATGATAACAAGAGTGATGTGGTGAAAGCTCTAAGGGGTGGAGTGGAAAGTGCAGTAAACAAACAAAGGACCCATGTCTGGAGAGTATGATTCGACGGGGGCAGGGTGTGGATGTGAGCGAGAGATCTCAAAGCGTAGAAGAAAACGCCAACGGACATAAGTCAACCTGTCTCTGGTGCCATCAGCATGGGAACACTTTGTTGGCTGCTGAAGAAATTGACGAAGCACTTGTGGGACGTCCCGAACGCAATGACGCTGAATCTTGATTTCATCGTTCATATTTCATTTCCGCGTTTTCAATGGAAGTACTGCCGCTGACCCAGATATATTTATATTGATGCACTGGTTTAGACAAACAGTAAGAACAGTATTTGCTGTCTCTAAGCAATTTCCTACTATACGTCTGTGAAGTGATTGGGGCATCACATTTTGCAGGAGGTTTTGATGAATGTCAGGATGAATAAGCGGCCTATTTGTCCCCTCACTTTGCAGGCGACAAGGCGACAAGGCGACAATAACAGCGCATTTCTCTATCAACTTCGCTAGCTCCCCCACCCCACTAAGAACATGAGGCAATTGCGATCGTAGTATCCACATCCTACTGTTTGTTGTCAACAGGCCGCCTCAGTATTATATGGCTGGAATGGTTACGATGAGACGCGAGACATTCACAATGTATGCACTAGTGTCGCTTGACTATAATTGTCAGTCTTGAACAATTTGTAACGTGAAAAGTCAGGCCAGCGTTGTTTTCCGCGCCGTGAGGTGTACTGGGTATATGGTGCTAGCCTCGCATGTTTCTAGACCGATATGTGTTGATGAATGACACCCGATCGCATTTACTTTCAAGAATCATTTCTGGTACTGCTTTCAGGCTGTCTGCCTGGGAGCCGAAGTCAATGTTTAAAATAATTCTTCCTCCACGGGCGGTGGTCCACATGAAAACCGAGGCCTCAGGAAGCGAGCTATCCTGTGCTCTGTCGCTGATCCCTTGAACAACTTGACACTGTAATAATACTTTGCTCACATGTATCCATCATCACCATGAAAGTGTTATGGATGACACCAGAATATTAACAAGGCAGCAAAGATATCAGATGACATGGGGTTGTCACAGACATCACAATATAACTGCTTCCACACGACGAGTTCACAGCTAGAAGTGCAGGATGTCCCTAACATTCTGTCACTTTCATATCAATCCGCGAACAAGAAGCCTTTCCTTCGAAATCTGTACATTTCTTTGAAACTCATGTGATCAATCACTCATTTCTAACCACGCGTTTAGTTCTTTTACTTGCACCGTTAGGCAAGACGAATCATCAATTCTATAGTTTTAAAGCCCACGTTTAGTTCCACGGAGCTTGCATTTTAGTGTTGATTCAGAACGTCGGCGTCTTTATTTGCCCGCTTTACAGGGGACGATCTTAACCGAAAACATGTCCAGCCGTTTATTTGCGTTTGCTTAAACCAGATGTGTATAGTGCTCAAGCGCACAAAGTCTACGCATGTATTCATTCTGTCTCCACTATCCCGTCGTGAGAACAAACATTATAAACCTGGTCTGCCGATCAAGTCTGTCGCAGATGTCGTTGGGTTATTTCTCTACCTTTCGGCTTGTTTATTCGTGCACACTGAACTGAACTAAAAAAATGAAACTACTCGAACAACTTTTTATGACAAAGAAGTTATTTTTGGGAACATAATAATGTCACGCCCATGTGAACCCCTGCGCTTTAATCGCTTAATTACCAATAAAAAGCAACTGCGGAATCACTTGAGGCCACTAAGGCAGGTCATAAACAAACACACATGTATTGTTTGGCGCTCATAGAAATAGAATAAAGAAGTAGAGATTTTAGGACACAGAAATAGAATAAATAAGTAAAGATTATAGGACATAATAGAATAAAGAAGTAGAGATTATAGGACATAATAGAATAAAGAAGTAGAGATTATAGGACATAATAGAATAAAGAAGTAAAGATTATAGGACATAGAAATAGAATAATGAAGTAGAGATTATAGGACATAGAAATAGAATAAAGAAGTAGAGATTATAGGACATAATAGAATAAAGAAGTAGAGATTATAGGACATAGAAAAAGAATAAAGAAGTAGAGATTATAGGACATAGAAATAGAATAAAGAAGTAGAGATTTTAGGACACAGAAATAGAATAAAGAAGTAGAGATTATAGGACATAATAGAATAAAGAAGTAGAGATTATAGGACATAGAAATAGAATAAAGAAGTAGAGATTATAGGACATAGAAATAGAATAAAGAAGTAAAGATTATAGGACATAGAAATAGAATAAAGAAGTAGAGATTATAGGACATAATAGAATAAAGAAGTAAAGATTATAGGACACAGAAATAGAATAAAGAAGTAGAGATTATAGGACATAATAGAATAAAGAAGTAGAGATTATAGGACATAATAGAATAAAGAAGTAAAGATTATAGGACACAGAAATAGAATAAAGAAGTAGAGATTATAGGACATAATAGAATAAAGAAGTAGAGATTATAGGACATAGAAATAGAATAAAGAAGTAGAGATTTTAGGACATAATAGAATAAAGAAGTAGAGATTATAGGACATAGAAATAGAATAAAGAAGTAGAGATTTTAGGACACAGAAATAGAATAAAGAAGTAGAGATTATAGGACATAATAGAATAAAGAAGTAGAGATTATAGGACATAATAGAATAAAGAAGTAGAGATTATAGGACATAATAGAATAAAGAAGTAGAGATTATAGGACATAGAAATAGAATAAAGAAGTAGAGATTATAGGACATAATAGAATAAAGAAGTAGAGATTATAGGACATAGAAATAGAATAAAGAAGTAGAGATTATAGGACATAATAGAATAAAGAAGTAGAGATTATAGGACATAATAGAATAAAGAAGTAGAGATTATAGGACATAGAAATAGAATAAAGAAGTAGAGATTTTAGGACACAGAAATAGAATAAAGAAGTAGAGATTATAGGACATAGAAATAGAATAAAGAAGTAGAGATTATAGGACATAGAAATAGAATAAAGAAGTAAAGATTATAGGACATAGAAATAGAATAAAGAAGTAGAGATTATAGGACATAATAGAATAAAGAAGTAAAGATTATAGGACACAGAAATAGAATAAAGAAGTAGAGATTATAGGACATAATAGAATAAAGAAGTAGAGATTATAGGACATAATAGAATAAAGAAGTAAAGATTATAGGACACAGAAATAGAATAAAGAAGTAGAGATTATAGGACATAATAGAATAAAGAAGTAGAGATTATAGGACATAGAAATAGAATAAAGAAGTAGAGATTATAGGACATAATAGAATAAAGAAGTAGAGATTATAGGACATAGAAATAGAATAAAGAAGTAGAGATTTTAGGACATAATAGAATAAAGAAGTGTAACAGTGAGGGAATTAGGTTAGGAGTAAAGAGTTAAGGAATGCTGCGCATTCCTTGACTAGGGGGAAAACCATAGTGAACGTGTGTGCACGAATGAAGAAGGGTATCTAGGAAAACACACACGTCACTTGGGGCCAGCGAGAAGACATGTCAACACCGGGCAGGGAGTCTACCATCATGTGTGCTGTAGTATAACGATTCGGCCAATAAAGTATGTTTATAACAACGCGGAGACTTGGGTCCTATACGATCACGTGCTTAACCTGTCTTGACCACACTATGACAGCAGGTTGATTTGGTGCCGTGAAAGTCTGAAACATGGGAGGTCGCGGAGAGAGTACCGCTATGGAAAATTGTTGTGTCTGGGCGTCTGGAGAAGGAAGTTTGTAAATATTGAGAAACGCAACAGATGAAAGCCGCCTGTTGATAGTTGTTGTATACCTGTTTAACAAGGAGTTCCATTTTCAAGGACAGCGCTCAAAAAGGTTTGATTGATAAACTTATTTTTTTGAAAGACTGATGTTATTACATATTTAATCCTATAAATTAACTGGAGAATTGACCAACGCTAATTGTATAATTGATCAAGTAATGCCGTTCTGCATCAAAAATCAGTACAAATTATGAATTTTAACCCGTGGGACTGTTGAAGGTGAAGTCAAGGTTATGGTGCAAATTTCATAATTATGAAATCAAGATCTGCAATACTTTCTACAGTCACTTCACATTTAGAAGGCATTGATGAAATTTGTCTCAACTTATAAGATAAAGCACTTTAAACTGACCATGGCGAGAGTCCCACATGAAAATAAGAGATTGGATAGCGTCAGCTTTAAATCAAATTGTTGTTGACTGGATTACGTTTGCGCTGAAATATATATATGAAAAACCCAGATGGCTGTTGGAAACTGAGTTTTTTTTGCTGAAGTCGTGAGCAGTTGTCGTTTGCGTGAAGGTGACCTTACTTGAAGGGAATCTACAGTTAATCGAGCAAGTAAACAAGCAGTCTTGTTGCGAGCCTAATATCGAGCATAATTTTCGTCAGGAATTAATTGGAAAGAACTGACTTCGACTTCGATTAAATTATTATGGAAAGAAATCCAGAGGCTCTTCTTTGTTCTGCTCATTTCAACGAGGTTGATTAGAGTCCTTTGTTAATGTGGTGTAGGTAATTCTGAATCAGTAGCTCATTTAAATTCTTTTATCAAAATTCAGGATTGAAACAGGAATATTCTTCGTCAGGATCTTCGATTGGAGGCTTTAGTTAAGTTAATTAGATAATATTAGAGTAATTAACAGATTATGTATTGTTGCTGAATTTGAAATTAACATTGTTTGAAATATTTGTATATTGCTTGATAATTATAGATTTTAGGATGGAATCCCAAGATTTTTCACAGGTACTGACTGGAGTTGGCGGGGCAATATCAAGGTTGGATGCAGTGTTAAGACAACAAAATGTAAACAGTGATGTTGAAAGATTTAGTGGTCAAGCAAATCAGTTTAAGAAATGGATCATTTCTATTGAGAAACATGCATATTTAATAAACGCTACAGATGGGGAGAAAAAGAATTTGGCATACAGAACAAGTACAAGTCCAGTTTCTGACCATATAAGAAGAAAATTAGAAGCAGCAGGAGGTGAAACCTGGGAAGAATTTAAAGATGATCTCGCAAGAAAATATGCTGAAATTACTGATCCACAACACGCATTCTCAGTATTGCGACAGACTAGACAAAGCAGCACAGAAAGTGTCCAGTTATACAGTGACAGGTTAATCAATTTAGCTGAAGAGTCATTTTTAGGACAGAATGTACGAGCTGAAGAAGTGGAACGGATGTTAGTAGGGATTTTTGTTGATGGGATTAGGTCAGATGGATTGAAATTTAAATTATTAAGAGAGAATCCTGCAAGATTGTCACAAGCGGTAGATATCGCTATACAAGAGGAAAGCTTGAGGAGGAGGTTTAGGTTAAGAGTAGGACGAGAGTTAGGTAGTAGTTCAGAAGATAGAATTGAAGAACCTATGGAAATAGGACAGTATAGACATGGATGGAGAGGAAGACGAGGAGAAATACAGATGGTACAAAGAAACGAGAACGCATATAATCAAGATAGAAGAGGACAAGTGAGAAATACTGTAAGAAACATGGAAGGAAACACAAATAACTCGAATGTGGTTTGTTGGGGGTGTCATAAACGGGGGCACATTTTTCGCTTTTGTGGTAACAGAAGTGGCCCATCGAATACGCAAAATAGTAGAGGTGTTCAGTCGAGTATACAGAATAGAATTGCAAATGGCAGACCAGCAAATTGGAATTCTGGAGAAATACAGAGAAATTTTAGAAGGTCAGGAAATCAGGAAAATTGGCATCCCGCTTACTGAATAGGGTCGGCAGTAGGAGGGAAGATAGTAAGATCCAAAAAGGGCATCAATATATTAAAAACCCAAAGGATGAGTATAATAGAACATTTAGAAATAAAAAACAAGACGAGGTAAAACAATTGTCATTAAATATGGTAGATCCTAGCTCATGTATAGTACAGATAGGAAAATATAAAGTTAGAACATTAGTGGATTCGGGAGCACAAGTTAGCGTGATTAAAGAAGCATTTTTATATCGAATGTTAAAAAATTGTAAAATATTTAGAATTCAGGAGAATCTTCATTCGGTAACGGGACAAAAGTTAGAAGTGCTAGGACAAACGATGATAAATTTGAAATTAGGAGGGATAAATGTCAGGCATATGTTTCATGTGGTTAAAGATTTAAATAGAAATATGATATTGGGACGAGATTTTTTATTGAAAAATGGGGTGAGACTTTTATTTGATTTGCATAAATTAAAATTCCAAGACGTTTACGTAGATCTAGAAGAAGATATGCATGTGTCGACACTAGTTAGAGTTAAAACGACCATGAATTTAAAACCACAGTCAGTTAATTTGATACAAGCAAGACTGAAGAGAAACCCGTATTATGTAGCAGGAAACATAGTCAGAATCACGGAATTGCAAAATGAAATAATTGATGAGCCAGGTTTAGAAGTTCCGGATGGAATAATAGAATTAGATAAAAGTTTAACATTTCCAGTAATGGTCATTAATAACACAGGTAGAGAAATTAAATTATACAGAGGATGTGTAATAGCCAAGCTAGAACATAACGTTAGTGACATATTGGCAACAGATAGAGTAAATATGGCAGGTATAAGTTATTCAGAAACCTCTAGTGAAAGAATTAATAATAGACGCGGATGTAGAAGAAAAGGGAACGTAAGAATGGATGAATTGATCCATCCATATAGAAGAAATACAGCACAAATACATTCACTAGACAAAGTAACAAGAGAAAAAGAATTGTTAGCACAATTAAAAACTTCGCCAGAAAATAAGGAAGTGTTAGAAAAACTTATAAAGCAAAATCAAGATGTGTTTGCGATAAATGATTTAGAATTGGGTAAGACACAAACAGTTACGATGGAAATAGACACGGGAGATCATCCACCAATTAGTTTAAAACCATACAGAACTCCATTAAGAAATAGAGAAGTCGTAGAAAAGGCAATAGAAGATATGTTGAAAGCAGGCATAATAACAAGGTCAAAATCAGAATGGTCATCTCCGGTCGTCATAGTAGCCAAATCTGATGGTTCGAACAGGTTCTGCTGCGACTATAGGGCGTTAAATAAAATTACTAAGAATGTAGCGTACCCATTGCCGGTGATTGATGATATTTTGGGGTTACTTAATGGCTCTACATATTTCACAACGCTGGATGCAAGAGCAGGATTTTGGTGTATTCCGATGTCGAAGGACGCGCAAAAGAAAAGTGCCTTTTGTACTCATATGGGTTCTTACGAATTCTTACGTATGCCATTCGGTCTCAAAAATGCACCATCTCACTATATGTTCTTAATAAATGAAGTACTAGACGGTATGCAAAGTTTTGCCCTGGCATATATTGATGACGTATTGATTTTTACGAAAGGAGATGTAGAGAATCATTTGAAACATGTTAGACTAGTATTTGACAGATTAAGAAAGCATGACGTTAAATTAAAGCTTAGTAAGTGCCAGTTTTTAAAGACAGAAACAAAATATTTAGGTTATATAATAAATAGGGAAGGTATTAAACCAGACCAGGAAAAGATAAAGGTTATTAAAGAGTTACCTCCTCCCACTAACGTTAAGGAAGTGCGTGCTTTTATAGGAACGTGTGCGTATTATAGAAGGTTTGTACCAGCCTTTTCAAGGATAGCAATACCTATTACGAATTTAACGGGAAAATACGCTAGGTTTAAGTGGGATGATGAGTGTCAAAAAGCGTTCGAACTTTTAAAAGATAGCTTAACAGTGGTACCATTATTGACACATCCAGACTTGAATAAACAGCTAATATTATACACAGATGCTTCAGACAACGCAATAGGAGCATGTTTGGTTCAACCATATGAAGGAGAAGAATCTGGAATACCAGGGGTTAAAAATGAAAGACCAATCTATTTCTTGTCTCATAAACTCAGCAAGACTCAAAAGAAATGGCCAATTATTGAGAAAGAAGCATATGCTATACACTACGCTCTTCAAAAATTAAATTACTATTTACATAACGCCAATTTCATTATTAGAACTGACCACATGCCATTAAAGTCGATATTAGAAGCACCAATACAAAATAGGAAAATACAAACCTGGGCATTGAATTTACAAGGGTACAATGCTAGGGTTGAATATGTGTCAGGGAAACATAATACGTGCGCCGATCTTTTGTCTAGAATCCCGTACCCACAGTCATCAGGAAACACGGAAGATGAAATTGAACCAGACATAGACGATCGAAACTGGCAAGTAAATATATTAGATTCTGCCATAATAAATAGGGAAGAATTTGAGAGTTTACCATCGGATCAAGAGTCTGAACCTAGAACAGAAGACCCACATTTAGAACAGTTTGATATGAAAACAGAACAAGAATTAGATCCAAAAATAGTACAGATAAAAAGAAAACTGAAAGAAACAGGGGAAAATAGTTTTAAAAGAAAGTTTGTAGAGTTACAAGAAGACAATCAATTATATTATATCAGTGAAAAAGGTGAAGGAGTAAGAAAATATATTCCGAAACATTTAGAACAAGAAGTCTTAAAGGCATATCACGATAATAATGGTCATTTTGGACGAGATAAGTTAGTGAAGGCTATTAGCAGTAAATATTACTGGCCGAATTTATTCAAAAGCGTATATGAATATGTTGAAGCATGTGAAAAGTGTAGGTTAAGAAACATGAAGATAATTAAATGTCCTTTACAAGATACCGATATTCCTCAATTTCCAATGCAGAAAGTAAGTTTGGATATTTCAGGTCCTCATCCAAAAACATTATCGGGAAATGTATACCTACTACATATAGTTGATTCATATAGTCTCTGGACAGAAGTTTATCCAATTCCAGACAAGAGTGCTGATTCAGTTATAAATATGCTTTTACAAGAATTTATACCAAGGTTTGGGTGTCCACAAATAATACTTACAGATAATGGGAAAGAATTTGTAAATAAAAAGTTTGAGAAATTGGTAAAAGATTGGAATATAAAACACATTAGGACTTCATATTACAGACCAACTTCTAATGCTAAAAATGAGAGACAACACAGAACACTATACAATATTCTAGCGAAAAATGTAGAAGAACACGATATGGATTGGGATCTTTATTTGGGGATAGCATTAGCGGCGATACGTACACACGAAAATGAAGGAACAGGTTTCTCACCATTTTACTTAGTACATGGAAGAGAACCAATATTGCCAATTGATAATTTATTAAAGCCTAGGAGAAAATATCTGGGGGAAGATTTTCAAGAAACAAGGTTGCAAGAGATGCATAAAGCACATGTACGTTTAAGAAATAATATAATTAAGGCTAGAGAAAGACAGAAGAAATACGCAAATAAAAATGCACACTTACAAGAGTTTAACGTAGGTGATAGAGTATATTATAAAAAACATAGAAAAAACTCTAAGTTTGATGCTCATTGGGTCCCGGGATACTATATTATAGAAAAAAAAGGTCCAGTGTCATATACTATTAAGAATCAAATTTCAGGGCATGTTGCACGTTCACATGTAGAGCACTTAAGGCGGGATAATGAAGAAAGGAATGCAGAGAATAATAATAATAATTATTGTTCCGAAGAAATATTGTCAGGTGGACAGTTTGTCAGACAAACGGTATATCCAATACCTATAGAGAATGGAAAACAAGTAACAACAGCTGAACAAGAAGAAACGGTACCAAAAACAGTCATGACAGAGGAAAATAACATGTATGACGATTATATTAGTGAAAAGTCGGTCAGGGAAAGTATCGAACCTCCATTTATGAATACAAGACAGGCAGTAAAAAGAAAGTTGGATAGACAGAAAGAAAAAGAAATTAAGAGGCAAAGGAAACTTAGAGTGAGTTCTTCAAGTGGTGAAGATATGCCAGTATTTGAAAATTTGTTGAGACGGCAAGACAGGAAAATTAGATTGGATTTAGAAAGGAAGAAATTAGCGGTTGCTAGTAATGGATATACAGACGGGGAAGAAGAAATGGATGAAAAGTCAGAAACTGATGAAGAAGCTGATATGAAAGAAGATAGCTCTCCTCGGGAGGATAGCGACATTGATGTAGATATTGCAATTATAGAAAAAAATTTGAGGTTATTAAGAAAATGGAGAAGAGATAGATAAATAGCTTGGTAGAATATTCTGCAGATGGCAGATAGAAGAAGAAGTTAGACACGATATTTTTGTGTTTACAAAGAAGGTACTTGGTGGAGTTTTTTCTAAAACGGAAAATTATTATTGGGTACTCATAATATGGTCTTGAAATTCATAATGTATGTGTAAATTGATTAATGTGTGGGGACAAATATGATGAGGGGATTGATATGGTTTGCTCAATTGTTGGGACTACAATTGTGTTTTATGAAATGTGAAAAAATAAGTTAACTTAGATGGTTATTTTTACAATGTTTTGGTTTTATTGAGTGTGTTTAAAATGATTATTACTTTGAAGTTCAGTTAGAAGATGAATTAAAGTGGTGGTTAGTGAAGTGACTCAATATGTAGTAATGGAGGGGTATGTTGTTATTACATGTGGGGTATGCAATGTATATACAAGGTTTATAATAGGAGCTGGGTTGAACAGCGTTTAATGGGAGAATATGGGGGGAATGCCAGGTTGAGTTTTGGCATTTAAGTAACTGGATATTGGAAGAAGAAGACTGTACTTAACAGTATAATAATAGTTAGGAGGTTTTTTTTGTTGAAGGAATGGTAAACGGGAAATTGATGACCTGAATAATACAAAGGCTGGCAGTTTTGGATTAACATATTTTTTTTGATAATAACAATTATTATTGACGGAAACTGAAGATAAATTTGGAAACTTTATTTTTTGATAAAGTTTTGAGAATGTATGGGAAGAGAAAGGTGATTACTTCTTACATTTTCCTTACTTTTTCTTTCTTATTTTTTTTTGGTGCGCACCAACCCAAATCTAATCTAACTATGTTTTTTCTGTCTATCCTAGAATACTGAGAGTGTGAGAATGTGAATAAGGGGGAAATAAAGGATAAGGGAATATCTTCAGTTTTGTCAATCATAATTTGGATGGACATTTTAAAGTAAAAGCGGTTCGCTTATGGAGACTTTTGTATTGTGGGGAATTTTATGGAGAGTTTTGTAGAAAGTTTTCTAGAGAACTTTATAACGAGTTTTGTAGAGAGTTTCGATATTATGGTCTCTAGTTAGCAATTGGCTATGAGGAGATAGGAGAATTGAGTTAGGAAATATATGGAATTGTTGTTATTGTAGAATAGAGATGTAAAGTTAACTAATTAAAAGTTGGGGTTGAGATTTTTTCAAGGAAAAATTCTCTTTGAAGAAGGGGAGGCATTGTAACAGTGAGGGAATTAGGTTAGGAGTAAAGAGTTAAGGAATGCTGCGCATTCCTTGACTAGGGGGAAAACCATAGTGAACGTGTGTGCACGAATGAAGAAGGGTATCTAGGAAAACACACACGTCACTTGGGGCCAGCGAGAAGACATGTCAACACCGGGCAGGGAGTCTACCATCATGTGTGCTGTAGTATAACGATTCGGCCAATAAAGTATGTTTATAACAACGCGGAGACTTGGGTCCTATACGATCACGTGCTTAACCTGTCTTGACCACACTATGACAGAAGTAGAGATTATAGGACATAGAAATAGAATAAAGAAGTAGAGATTTTAGGACACAGAAATAGAATAAAGAAGTAGAGATTATAGGACATAATAGAATAAAGAAGTAAAGATTATAGGACATAGAAATAGAATAAAGAAGTAGAGATTATAGGACATAGAAATAGAATAAAGAAGTAGAGATTATAGGACATAGAAATAGAATAAAGAAGTAGAGATTATAGGACATAATAGAATAAAGAAGTAGAGATTATAGGACATAGAAATAGAATAAAGAAGTAGAGATTATAGGACATAGAAATAGAATAAAGAAGTAAAGATTATAGGACATAGAAATAGAATAAAGAAGTAGAGATTATAGGACATAGAAATTGAATAAAGAAGTAGAGATTTTAGGACACAGAAATAGAATAAAGAAGTAGAGATTATAGGACATAATAGAATAAAGAAGTAAAGATTATAGGACATAGAAATAGAATAAAGAAGTAGAGATTATAGGACATAGAAATAGAATAAAGAAGTAGAGATTATAGGACATAGAAATAGAATAAAGAAGTAGAGATTATAGGACATAATAGAATAAAGAAGTAGAGATTATAGGACATAGAAATAGAATAAAGAAGTAGAGATTATAGGACATAGAAATAGAATAAAGAAGTAGAGATTATAGGACATAGAAATAGAATAAAAAAGTAGAGATTATAGGACATAGAAATAGAATAAAGAAGTAGAGATTATAGGACATAATAGAATAAAGAAGTAGAGATTATAGGACATAGAAATAGAATAAAGAAGTAGAGATTATAGGACATAGAAATAGAATAAAGAAGTAGAGATTATAGGACATAATAGAATAAAGAAGTAGAGATTATAGGACATAATAGAATAAAGAAGTAGAGATTATAGGACATAATAGAATAAAGAAGTAGAGATTATAGGACATAGAAATAGAATAAAGAAGTAGAGATTATAGGACATAGAAATAGAATAATGAAGTAGAGATTATAGGACATAGAAATAGAATAAAGAAGTAGAGATTATAGGACATAGAAATAGAATAAAGAAGTAGAGATTATAGGACATAATAGAATAAAGAAGTAGAGATTATAGGACATAGAAATAGAATAAAGAAGTAGAGATTTTAGGACACAGAAATAGAATAAAGAAGTAGAGATTATAGGACATAATAGAATAAAGAAGTAGAGATTATAGGACATAGAAATAGAATAAAGAAGTAGAGATTATAGGACATAGAAATAGAATAAAGAAGTAGAGATTTTAGGACACAGAAATAGAATAAAGAAGTAGAGATTATAGGACATAATAGAATAAAGAAGTAAAGATTATAGGACATAATAGAATAAAGAAGTAGAGATTATAGGACATAGAAATAGAATAAAGAAGTAGAGATTTTAGGACACAGAAATAGAATAAAGAAGTAGAGATTATAGGACATAGAAATAGAATAAAGAAGTAGAGATTATAGGACACAGAAATAGAATAAAGACGTAGAGATTATAGGACACAGAAATAGAATAAAGACGTAGAGATTATAGGACACACTACTTCTATGAACACATAAACATGCGTGTTTATCTATAAATAATTATCATATTCGTTTTCCTCTGGTGCCGGCTCCGTGGCGTAGAAGTTAAGGACACAATTCGTAATCCCATATACCCGCGTTCGAAACACAGCTGCGGGTGATTTGGTAGCAGATCGCTTTGCGTTATTTTACGAAATGGTGGGTGCCGGTCGTTCACAAAGCAATGGCAAACTTAAATTTACCAAGAGATCGCAACAGCAAAAAATACTGGTGTTGACTGCAACACACTGTAAAGGCTATGCAACTAATTTTTTCCCCCATTCTGGTGCGTGGTGTGGAGCATACATTGGTGATCATGATTCACCACAATTCTCAGTTATCAAATATTTAAATCTCGCTAATGTTGCTTATAGTATATTTCTTGCCCAGCGGACTTAATTTTCCTCATACGCCTTCTATCTTTCACTTTGCTTCTGTTGCCTAACATCTGAGCACACATTGCTAATGTTTGTTTCTCGACTCTTTTCTTGGTAAAGAAACTGTAGCAGGTTCTTTGCGGAACGTGACTTTCTTGTCGATCTCTAGCAATTTCATTTGCCGAAGATGTCTGCAATGGCTAGTGCTGTTCTATACCTGCATCATTTTCCAGGAAGCATTCTTTTATCACAGTTATTTCCCAGCCAGTTGAATATGGAAAACGTACGAGGGTAAGTTAATAAGTAAGTTACAAATGGCTGTAGAAAAAAACTATATAAGATAACATCTTGAAACCAGTTTATTTTTATACATACGTTGTCCCTTTATTTCTCAACATAATTTCCACCAACATTGATGCACTTATCCCATCGTTTTATTAGTCCTCCCAAACCGGATGCATAGAACTGCGTACTATGTTTTCTAAACCATGTTATCACTTCACATTCAACTTCGGCGTCATTCGCAAAATGTCTCCCGCCAATGTGGGTTATCAGTGTTTATGCTGACAAATGTTTGTCCCGTAAAGCGATGCATAGCTGGGTAGAAAAAAGTTACGAGGACGAGTCAATAAGTAAGTCACACGTTGCTGTGGGATGGCATGTAAATGAAAACAAACCACGCAGTTCTAAGCAGCCAGTTTGGGAGGACTGATAAAACGATGGGATAAGTGCATCAATGTTGGTGGAAATTACGTTGAGAAATAAAGGGACAATGTATGTATAAAATAAACTTGTTTCAAGTTGTTATCGTATTTCGTTATTTTTCTACAGCCATTTGTGACTTACTTATTGACTTACCCGCGTATTTCAGCGTCTCATTCATCTTGCTGTTCATTAGCTAGTTTTCTTATATATTGCAGAGTGTCGGTATTTTTCTTCGTTTTAGTTTACGAAATTCGAAATATTTTTCTGCGACATTTCCGGCTCCGTGGCACTTCATAATCCCGCATACCGCGTGCAAATACAGCTGCCGGCGAGTTAGCAGCAGGCCGCTTTGCGTTGGTTATTTGCGAAATGGTATGGGTGCCGGTCGTTCAGAAAGCAATGGCAAATTACTGAATATAAACTTGTTAAGCGATCACGAACAGCAATAGAAAATGCTGGGGTTGACTGCGACGGCCTGCAAAGGATGTGCGAGTAACTTTAAGTTTCTGTGACATTACATCTCGAAGACCCAGTATTCGTCTTTACTGATTGCCAGATCGTCCATGACTCACTTCCGATTGTTGCCAGGGGGAAGATGCATGTTTCCAGTAATGTATTTAAGCTTGTTTTCTTGTCCTGTGCATAGGTTATTAATAATGTGTAATCTCGTAATCTCCCCCGATGGTGTTTTCACCTTGTCGAGGTGGGGGATCTTGAGTTTCTCAATGACCCTGAGAGCTATGCCGGCGGTAGCGTAGCTACCAGCAGGGCCTCCCAAGCCGGACAGGTCAAAGGGCAGAGAACAGACAAAGAGAAACACCCTGGTCCTCCAGGTTGGGGGTTGAAGCTTGGGGTTAACATCCCCACCTTTGTAAAAACTATTTTGTTACGAAACAGATACATAAGCCTCGAATTCGGACTGACGTATTTGGACAACGACCTCGGAACGTTAAAGGACTCTTGAGATTTGGAACATGGAATGTACGGACACTATATCGAGCTGGAGCGGCTGAAGAACTAACTCGGGAGCTAGTTGAATATAAAATGGATATAACAGCAATTCAAGAAATAAGGTGACTAGGAGAGGGTACTTTAGAGCAAAATGGAATGATTATAATATATGGAGGAAACACCCAAAATAAACATGAATTAGGAACAGGATTTGTCATCAACAAAGAGTTATAGGGGAACGTTCTAAACTTTAAAGCTGTTAATGATAGGATTAGTAAATTACGAATACAAGGTAAATGGAAAAATATAACGATGATTAATGTACATGCACCTTCTGAAGAGAAAGAAGATGACGTTAAAGAAGACTTTCATAATGATTTGGAAAATGTCATAGAAGAAACCCCCAAACAGGACATTCTGATTGTGCTGGGAGACTTCAATGCAAAAATAGGTAAGAATATTTTGTTGAATTACTAAATTGTGAAGCCCCAAGTAATACTTTCCCACAGGAAGAGGTTCTAACAAATCGAAGAACCAGCATTTGAAGAAATCCTATATGTAATCACACGACTTAAAAACAATAAGGCAACTGGGGCTGATGGAATTGCTGCTGAATTTATAAAGGCACGTGGCCATGCATTACATCTAAAGCTATACGAACTAATAATAAAAATCTGGAGGACAGAAGAATTACCCCATGACTGGAAAGAGTCATTATTGATACCTATCTTTAAGAAAGGAGACAAGTTCCAATGTGAAAATTATAGAGGAATATCACTACTGTCCACAAGCTATAAGATACTATCCGCAGTATTACTAAATAGACTAAAACCATATTCAGAAGACATATTAGGTGACTACCAGGCGGGTCTTAGACAAAACAGATCAACAATAGATCAGATATTTATCTTACGACAAATAGCCGAGAAAAATTGGGAATATAAAAGAGATCTCCATAAAATTTTCGTGGATTTTAAAAAAGGCTTATGATAGTGTCCATAGGAATAGTCTATGGCATGCTATGAAGGAATTTGGAATACCAAGGAAGTAATCAACATGACCAGACTATGCATGGAAGATACTTATAATATAGTAACATTTGGCTTGAAAAAGGGTGATGCACTATCACCGCTACTCTTCAATCTGGCTCTAGAGAAAGATGTAAAGAAGGTAAAGGAGGAATGTAATATTGGAGGAACATCCAAGCTGCTTGGTTATGCAGATGATATAGATATTATATGGGAAAATGAACAAAAGACATAAGAAATGTTGACTCACTTAAAGGAAAAAGCCCAACAAATGGGGCTGGTTATCAACCAAGATAAGACAGAATATATGGTAATTTCTAGAGAATGAATGGCTAAAAACTCTGGCCACATACAAATAGATAATATGACCATTAAAAGAATGGAAACATACAAATACCTGGGTACAATCTTCAACTGCTCCAACATCACAAGAGAAGAAATACAAACTAGAATCAATTCTGGAAATAAGATATACTATGCACTACAACATCTACTAAAATCAAATGCTCTGTCTTTAACACCAAAATCACAATATTCACAACACTGATCAGACCAGTTGTGCTGTATGGCTCTGAAACCTGGAGTACAACGAAAGGAGACGAAGCCTTGTTACAAACCTTTGAGAACAAAGTTTTAAGACGCATCTTTGGACCCATTTTTTTTAAGTTGCATGTCCTTGACAGGACGTAGCAGTCAACCCCAGCATTTTTGCTATTCGTGATTCCTGGGCAAATTTTACGTTCAGTAGTTTGCCATTGCTTTCTGAACGACCGGCTCCTATACCTTTTTCGAAAAACCCAGCACCGCCGTGTTTCGAACCCGGGTATACGGACTCACAAACCGTGTTCGCAAGCCCTTAGCCACAGAGACCGAGGGATACACAAAGTGGAGAGTGGAAAAGAAGAAGTAACAAAGATATTTATGGTCTGTTTAAGTCCCCGCTAATCACTGGTATCATGAAGGCTAATAGACTACAATGGCTGGGGCATATAGAAAGAATGGAAGATAATACGGAAACAAAACTCGCTTACACTCAGGAAATAAATGACCGTAGACCCCGAGGTAGACCAAGAAGACGGTGGAGAGATAATATATACACAGACCTGCAAGCACTTGGAATCAACGACTGGCAAGAGAAGGTCAACCAGAGAGACGAATGGAGACGGATTGTATCTGCAGCAAAGAACCTCAATGGCTCGGAACGCTGAAGAAGAAGAAGAAGAAGAAAAACTAGAAGAATCTCATCATCTCCATGGTCAGTCCATGCCAGCCGCTCCCCGCTCCACCCGTAGATTATTAACATTGTGTAATCTCGTCATCGCCATGGTCAGTCCATGCCAGCCGCTCCCCGCTCCACCCGTAGATTATTAACATTGTGTAATCTCGTAATCGCTATGGTCAGTTCATGCCAGCCGCTCCCCGCTCCACCCGTAGGTTATTACCATTGTGTTATCTCGACATCGCCGGCTTCCTGGCCTAGACGTTAGCGACTTTTCTCCGTAATCTCGTATACTCTCGTAAGTAACGTGACGACGGTGAGAATCAGCAGTGGTTCGAATCGCGTCGGTAACTTACGAGGTATGTGAGACGGCCGCTCAGAAAACAATGGCAAACTACTGAGCGTAATCTTGCCAAGAAATCAACAATCAGCTAAAAGATGCTGATGTTGACAGCAATGTCCTGTAAAGGATATGCAAACATTTTTTTATATGCAATTTCGGCATCGCCGTGATCAGTCTATGCCAGCCGCTCCACCTATAGGTTATTGACACTGTAATCTCGGCATCGCCATGGTCAGTGTACGCCTGACTTCTTTTGAGCACTTGTTGATTATGGATGAGGAGCAGCTGGCCGAGTGGCTAGAACGCCTGGTACTCATTCAGGAGACCCGGCTTCGAATCCCCAGTAAGGTGCAGGTTTATTTTCTGTTGGCGGCAAAAAGAAAACCATAACCAGCACTGTTCGAGGCGACTGCACTAGCCAGGCGGTCTTCATTTCTCAGGCTCAAGATCTTCCTGTCCTACATCGCAAGGTACTATATGCAGTAGTTGACAGATTTGTTGTTTAGTTCATTATGGGGTCAAAATATATTAAGTTTCAATATTTTCAAATTCTTCAATGGTTATTGATATTCCCCATAATTATCAATATTTCAATCCCGAAAATCCATGCCGGTGCATGCAGATAAGTTGAGAAAGTTCTCAAGAAGCCACATGCTGGACGATGAAGTCAGTCCTTGAATACGCTATTTCAGCATGGAAAACAGCTAGCCAAGGTCAAATAAGCAAGAAGGTGGTGCTTGTAGCAAGGTGTCCCGCCACGGGAGATTTCTGTCACCAAAATTATCCCTAGCATGTGCACATGATTATAGACAATTCTCCAGCTAAAGTGTACATCTCGATCTATCTCGAAGAAAAGAAAAAAAAAAGCTATAAAGGAACTTGAAGTGGAGGGATTTTACTAAATTGTAACAGCTAAATAAAGAAAGCAGTCAGTGACAACTGGAAACATCTAAAGTGATCCAGCTAACAGAGAATTGTCAGCTGCTGTTGAAGTACTAGGCAAGTTTTAAGTTTAGTAGTTTACCATTGCATTCTGAACGACCGGCTTACATACCCCCGTAAGTTACCAGCGCGTGGCGAACCGCTGCCGATTCTCGCAGCTGCTGTTTTCCCCACGTGGATATACGGGATTACGAACAATGTCGTTAACTCCTTGGCCAGGGAGCGCGGCAGTACAGAACTAACAGTCTTAAAAACAGCGCTATATAGACTGTCAGAATTCCAAAACAGGTGGAATACAATGGACCCCCTCACATAGCAACAGACCTGGAAATTAAGTGGCTGACAGAATGGCAAAGCAAGGCGGTTGAAATATTACCTCAGCTTCATATATAGAAGCTATGGTGAGCCAAGCAGTTTATAGGAAGCGGTTTTAAAGAAAGATTGGTATCAGAGCATTCAGGCTACCAGAAAGATGATGCATATTACAGACTCTACTGAAGAGAACAGGTAACAATCTGCAGACTCATCACAGGACGCTAGAGGCATAAATAATACATGTTTAACTAACGATTGGAGATAATTATGAATGTAACTGTGTAAAAATTGTGGTAACTGTGGTAAAATTCCAGTTATAAATTAGCTGCAGAAATGTCCATCATAAGTATGACAATGAAAACTTGTTTAACCTACACCTGGTTCATTTGAAGACAAACTCTCTGGATATGCCAACAAGGTCATGCTGACTGCTTTCTGTGAATATAATCATGTTGGCACCTGAAGATGTGCGGAGAAGAAAAATGACGATATTTTTTCAGAAAGATACCCTTTCCTCCCTTGTAATTATGTACCAGTTGCCATTGAGTTGTTTAGTCTGGACGATTTCACGGTTATCTTAACCACAAAACGTGAAGGAAACTGAGATGTCTGCTTTCCCCGTTAAACGGCATTGAGTGTAAAATTGCCTATTACAGTAACTAGCTGTGCGAACGTAAAGCCCACTTGTTTCTTTAGCGAAGCAATAACGTTATGTTCCTTCTGGCGTCTTCCATTTGAATGTGTTGCTAGAGTTGTGTTTGTTTCTGTTGATTTACAGCTTGTACTTGTGTCTTCTTGCAGACAGTGTGTTCATTAACATTCATCAGTGTATTTCTTGTTGATATTCTTCGATGTGATTCGCTGGTGAGTACGGTGCAAAAAGAAGGATTCGTTTTCAGATAGGGAGATTGACAAGGATGAGATAAACGGAGACAGCGGATAATGATATCATCAATGAAGAAATCAAGAGAATAATAAAGGGAAAGAGAGAGAGAGAGAGAGAGAGAGAGAGAGAGAGAGAGAGAGAGAGAGAGAGAGAGAGAGAGAGTAACACAGAGAGAGAGAGAGAGAGAGAGAGAGAGAGAGAACAAAAGAGATAAATTTATTATTTTAAAAGTGTTAAAAATTGGGTACGCAGGTCCGTCTTACATTATCCTCTTCTTATTTCTCTGCTCTCATACACTGAGGGAGAGAGAGAGAGAGAGAGAGAGAGAGAGAGAGAGAGAGAGAGAGAGAGAGAGAGAGAGAGAGAGAGAGAGAGAGAGAGAGAGAAGGGGGGATAAAGAGAGATAGGTATTAGAAAATGGAGATAGAGAATGAGGAAGTAGTAAAATAGGAAGAAAAATTCAAGACAGAATGCCAATGCAACGAGACGGAGACGACTGAATGAAATTTGCTGAACAGACGTAAACTAAGAATGAAACACGACAAAAGAGAGAAAGCAGTCTGCAGATGGGACGGAAAAGAACTAAAGAGTAGAGAAAGCAGTCTGTAGATGGAGCTTGAAGGACTAAAGGGCAGAGAAAGCAGTCTGTAGATGGAGCTTGAAGGACTAAAGGGCAGAGAAAGCAGTCTGTAGATGGAGCTGGAAGGACTAAAGGGCAGAGAAAGTAGTCTGAAGATGAAGCTGGAAGGAATTAAAGAGTGGAGAAAGCAGTCTGTCGATGGAGTTGGAAGGACTAAAGGGCAGAGAAAGCAGTCTGTAGATGGAGTTGGAAAGAAGTAAAGGACAGAGAAAGCAGTCTGTAGATGGAGTTGGAAAGAAGTAAAGGACAGAGAAAGTAGTCTGAAGATGAAGCTGGAAGGAACTAAAGAGTGGAGAAAGCAGTCTGTAGTTGGGGCTGAAAGGAATTAAAAAGATTGAATAAAGTTGTGTAAAGATGGAGCTGGAAGGAACTAAAGCGTAAAGAAAGTGATCTTTAGATGGAGACGAAAAGAACTAAAGGGCAGAGAAAGCAGTCTTTAGATGGAGCTGGAAGGAACTAAAGGGCAGAGAAAGCAGTCTGTAGATGGAGTTGGAAGGAACTAAAGGGCAGAGAAAGCAGTCTGAAGTTGGAGCTGGGAGGAACTTAAGGGCAGAGAAAGCAGTCTGTAGTTCGGGCTGGAAGAAACTAAACAGTGAAGAAAGTAGTGAATACGTGGAGCTGGAAGGAACTAAAGAGTAGATAAAGCAGTACGTAGTTGGAGCTGGAAGGAACTAAAGAGTTTAGAAAGTAATTTGTAGATAGAGCTGGAATGAACTAAAGAGAAAAGTAACCAGTCTGTTGATGGAGCTGGAAGGAACTAAAGAGAAGAGTAACCAGTCTGTTGATGGAACTGGAAGAAACTGAAGAGAAGAGTGATCAGTCTGTAGATGGAGCTGGAAGGCGCTAAAGAACAGAGAAAGCAGTCCTTAGACGGAGCTTGAAGGCACTAAAGGGCAGAGAAAGCAGTCTTTTGATGGAGCTGGAAGGAACTAAAGAAAAAGGTAACCAGTCTGTTGATGGAGCTGGAAGGAACTGAAGAGAAGAATGATCAGTCTGTAGATGGAGCTGGAAGGAACTAAAGAGTAGATAAAGCAGTCTGTAGATAGAACTGAAAGGAACTAAAGAGTAGAGAAAGCAGTCTTTATATGGAGCTGGAAGGAACTAAAGAGTAGAGAAAGCAGTCCTTAGATGGAGCTGGAAGGCACTAAAGGGCAAAGAAAGCAGTCTTATGATGGAGCTGGAAGGCACTAAAGGGCAGAGAAAGCAGTCTTTAAATGGAGCTGGAAGGCACTAAAGGGCAGAGAAAGCAGTCCTTAGATGGAGCTGGAAGGCACTAAAGGGCAGAGAAAGCAGTCCTTAGATGGAGCTGGAAGGCACTAAAGGGCAGAGAAAGCAGTCTTTAAATGGAGTTGGAAGGCACTAAAGGGCAGAGAAAGCAGTCCTTAGATGGAGCTGGAAGGCACTAAAGGGCAGAGAAAGCAGTTTGTAGTTGGGACTGGAGCGAACTAAAGAGTGAAACAAGTAGTCTGTAGTTCCACCAGCTTCACGCGAAAAGGTAAAAGCAACGGCCACCACATCAACAATAACCCTTGACACAATAATATTTATAACCTGTTTTAGAGAACTCATTTCATTCTTGTTTATTTGACGTCATTGACAGATCGCGCAGGGTATTCCTTTCTGTGTTTCTACGAGAACCACCCGACTTTCTCCACATTCAGTGCATTATTTTAGTTCATTGATCGTGGGGTTGTCTATTCCCGGGGAGTGTCAGTCAGAACCGTGTTCATCTGATCTGGAGTGTATAAGTGTGCGTGGTGTATGCGTGGTGTGTGTGTGTGTGTGTGTGTGTGTGTGTGTGTGTGTGTGTGTGTGTGTGTAATGTATCAATATATCAGCGGCAACAGCGTTCCAGAGCCAGCTTTAAATGCTGAGCGACCTATCCGGTCTACTTAAGCCAGTATGACAACAACTGTGATATCGATCTGATGATGAAATCATATTTTCCATCAGTTTAATCATACACACAAACAGACACAGGATATATGTATTTCTCATAGAGTGTTATAAGCAGTGCAGAAACTGACAAGTTTCTAGATTCTACTACAGTGGTTCTCAACCGGTGGGGAATTCCCCCCCCCCCCCCAGGGGGGAATTTTAGGGTTTCCAGGGGGGGGGGGGAATGAAGATCATTACAAGATCGCGTTAATACAAGAACCGATTACTTGATATTGCTTTTCCCTTCATACTTTACAGTTATGCACGTCTCATCCTTCTAAAATTCATTTCATAAAGTAAGTAGACCCACAAATCACGTTTTATGTGGACGTCTAGACCTGTTTAAACATATTTACCTTCCATTTTTACGTATACTGTGTAGGGGTGAGGGGATTTTTAAGGTAGGAAATATGAAAAAGGGGGGGGGGAATGACGTTCTGAAAATATGGTGAAGGGGGCACGGGCCCAATGTTTGATAGGAAGGAAGCGGGGGGGGGGGGAATGACGTTCTGAAAATATGGTGAAGGGGGGCACGGGCCAAAAAAGGTTGAGAACCACTGTTCTACTACTTCTTTCGCTCACTGGGACGTATGGCCTCAAGTAACTCACTCTGAGAGGAGTTTGTAAAAATGTTTATTTTTTCTTTTCTAGCCTGCAACAAACTCCAACGCATTGCCCAGAGGGAGACTAGACAGCCTAGATTACTCATTTTAGTTGAAGTTTTTGTTCTTGTCCATATTTTTCAGTAAAAACCACATGTCAGTGGCTTCAAGGAGTTTTATGCATTGCTAATTGTACTGATTCATGGCCATATGTAAAATTAGACTATATTTTATGCAAGAATTTATTTTATAACGTATTTTTCAAAGAGGGATATCCAGTGCATACGATGGCAAGTGTATGATGGACATTAAATTATCAAATTATGAAAAATTTAGTTGCAAGTTCTTTACAGGACGTCGCACTCAACCCAATATTTTCTTGTCTGTAATTTACTAGGCAAATTTCTGTTCAGTAGTTTGCCATTTGAACAGCGCATAAACGCCTTTGAATATAAATGTTGTAGACGAGTTCTAAGAATATCTTGGGTAAAGAAAAGAACAAATGCATCCATACTTCAAGAGTTGAATATTGAAGAAGGTTGGCTATTAAAGGCGATGAAACAAAGAAAATTGAAATATTTTGGTCACTTGAAACGTCACGAAAGTTTGGAGAGAACAATAATGGAAGGGTATATGCCTGGGAAGAGAGGAAGAGGAAGGCCAAAGAGAAGATGGGTGCAGGATGTGGAGGATGATCTCCAGATGGGTGTATCAGACGCGGGACATCTTGCTTATGATCGAGAGGTTTTCCGGAAGGTTGTTATGGGAGCGAGGTTCTGCAAAGGACATGCTACTGAATGAATGAATGAATGAGTTTGCCATTAATGCCTCAACTATCATCGTTCGTACCATTGTAAACAAAACCAATGCAGGCTGTCTGCTTCCACATCGTCAGTGCTGTGTTTCGAACGCGGTATGCGGGATTACGAATTACGTTCGTAACCCATTCTCCACAGCCACAATACATTTTGACATCTATAACAAATTATTAGCTGACGAGGCTTACAAATAAGTTCGGTGAAAAGTTTTCAAATTGGTATTTAGTATCAGATGAAATCATTGCTTGCCGCCCAGAAATCGAAACAGGCAAACTGAGACATGCCATGTGCAAAATGGTGGGAATTGAACGCTTTGGGAGAAAATCAGTTCATTGATTTCAACACATTTCGCTAGCAGTACAGTGAATACACTTGCGACTGGCCTGAGAGTATGAAAGCATGCCCGTTCATGTAAGCCGGGCATTGAGAACAGATTAAGTGTATCGGGGCGTCCAGCTGAAGGTTGGGCTCTGGATATTTGTCTCCTTAAAACGGTGTTGTATTCATGCATTGTGTGTAAGTGTCTGTATGTACGTGTGGTTGTGTGTGTGTGTGTGTGTGTGTGAGAGAGAGAGAGAGAGAGAGAGAGAGAGAGAGAGAGAGAGAGAGAGAGAGAGAGAGAGAGAGAGAGTTTTGAAAGAGATATTTACATTTGCATCATTTTTTCCTGTTTGGTCCTCCTCCTTCGATTTCTTTTTTCTGAGACTTAGTAGCACATTACAGCCACGAAGAAAGGGCTTTTCTCACACATACTTTGCGGTCTAGATTGTCTATCTATGTACAAATATAGAAATAATATCTCGGCTTGCTGTTAAAAGAGGTGTCGCGGTAGGGTAGTGTCTGTCCGGTTGTCTGGGGTTTAAATGCGCACCGGGGTGGATTAAAATCAGAAGTAATGTCTTGGGTACTAGGAAGTGTCTTGAGAAGTAAAGAAGATCGGTGGGATATTAACCGTATCACCCACCGAGTACCGATGAAAATACGGGTCTAACACCATATGCCCTCTACAAATGTTTACATACTTATTCTCAAAGAAATGTAACATTTTCAGATTGCAATAGTTTTATTTGATGAAAGTTACTTTTTAAGAGAGAATGGTAAAAATACGCTATTGCAAGTCTTTATGAATGCAGAAAATAACACACATAGCAGACGTAGAACAGCTACCGTAATATAGTAGACGGTACTACCTGATTTCTGTTAGCACCGAACGTTGGGCGGCGCTTACCAAACTCGACACCACACATTGTGCCAACGTAAAGACAAAATGTCCTGGCAGGGCAGACCTAAGCCTTGGTTGGCAGCTGGTTTAAGATCGAAGCTCCGATAGGCGGACAGTTAGAGCATTGATTTGCTGATCCGGCAGCTTCTGCAGCTTATCTTGTTCAAGATGTATTGGTGTTACCTTTCCTCTGGAGTGAACTAGGCAGACCGTGAGAGGAATCATGCTGCATGGGCAACACATGATCTCTATATTTTAGCGCAGGCTTTGTGCTATGGAGAGGTTTGCAGATGATGCTTCAGTTACGACCACTCTGAGGAAGAATTACAATGTGTACTATTTGCATTCTCCAATGCTTGTTCTGAATTTGGTTTAACAATTAGCAAAAAGAAGACACAGATTATGTCACAAGGTGCACATGGGGTACCATCAATCTTTATTGACTACTAGAGATGATAGACTATTTTACATATGTAGGATCAGTGGTAAATAGCAAATTATCCCTAGATCAGGAAATCAACATCCGGATTGGTAAGGCAGCAACAACGATGAACAGGTTAAGAAAAAGATTCTGGGAGAACAGGAAGCATACTGCCAAAACAAAAGTCCTTGTCTATCAAGCCTGTGCTCTTAGTAATCTTCTTTATGGTAGTGAAACCTGGACAACTTACTCACACAAAGAGAAACATTTAAACAGCTTTCTTATGCGGTGTTTGCGAAGAGTTCTTGGTATTAAGTGGCAAGACAAAATCACAAATACTGAAGTATTGGAAAGATCAGATGGTGTGACGGTTTATTCCATGCTTAGTCTTCGTAGACTTAGATGGATAGGACATCTCAGAAGGATGGATGATGGTAGAATACCAAAGGACATCTTTTTTTGTGAATTACAGATGGGTAAGAGATCTCAGGGTCGGCCTCTACTAAGATACAAAGATATGTGTAAACGGGACATGATTGATACAGGCAGTGATAATGCACATTGGGAGCAAGTCGCCGCTGAACGTGTTGCATGGAGAGCAAACATCAGAAATGGAATAAAGACAAAGGAGAAAATTATTGCAGATAAGTCACACACCGAGCGTGTGAGACGTAAGATGGTGCATGATGGTGAAAATGACCACGTGTTAACATGCACCCACTGTGAACGAACATTTACAGCGCGAATTGGCCTTATCAGTCACATTCGCTACCGCCATAGGTAAAAGTTATTAAAAAGCACAAACTATCGTCTGTCAAGATGGCAAGGTGCCAATGCTGATGACAGACGTAGTCACTGGAGGATCTGAGAATCCACATCCGCCAACGTAAAGTATGGGGCTGTTCTGGTGGTTAGAACGTTTACATGTCTGCACACCAATAAGCCAGACATGGGACAACGGATACTCACGCAAACCTCAGGTCCTGTATGACATCACACTGATGTTGGACAACAGGATGCCTTTATCCGATATACAGGACTTCGCGTTGGAGCTCAAGCCAACGAACACAAGCAAGCAAGCAAGTGAATTTGCGGCACCGTATAGGAGACAGGAGAAAGAACATCCAAACTAAGGAAATCCATTAGGGAACCCGTTGAGGCCACTTAAACAGTTACATAAATAAACACACATAGTATTGTTTGGCGCTCACAGAAGGGAGAAGGAAATATAGACTATAGGACTCACTAGATAACATAAAATTTGAAAGCTATAGTTACTGACCGGGATTCGAACCCGACACCTCCAAATGGCGACAGCGCCTCGCTGGCTGCAGGAACAAGTGTACTTCGACGCATGACCAACTAGACACTCCAAAAAAGTATCTTCATTAGTCATGTCTATCATACACATGAACCTACAACTATGGAATACGGACAGAATTCGTATCAAACCATCGGTCACCTCCCTTCTGTGAGCGCCAAACAATACTATATGTATTTATTTATCAAAACTAAGGAATGACAAGATATCCGAAAATAAACACAAAGATTAAAAAGGTAATATATTGTGTTTATGGCTAAAGAAGAAGCCGGCAAACACTACCGCACACAAGTGACAGCATTGGGGGAAATATTATTTGGAAAAAGCTCCTTGTCAGAAGTTCCGTTTTCCAAATATCGAAACAAAGCTACTTTACAAAACTACTTTACATAACTACTTTAAAAAAATACTTTATAAGACTACTTTATAAAACTACTTTACAAAACTACTTTATAAAACTACTTTACAAAATTACTTTACAAAACGACTTTACAAAACTACTTTACACAATTACTTTATACAAATACTTTACACAACGACTTTACAAAACTACTTCACAAAACTACTTTATAACACTACTTTACAAACTACTTTACAGAACAATAAACAAGAACTAGCTTCCCACACTACTAAAACACTCGCCTTGGACACCATAAACAGCTACCCAGCATCGACACTGCAAGCTTACACATATGCTTCAGCAGGTAAGACTGCTTATTTTGGAGGTGACAGCGAATGCTGAGTTATGTTATTCATGTCATGAAAATTGTAATAAAAGAAGAGGCAGAGAATGTTTTTAACACGAACTGCTAATGAACTACTACAAAAGCAGTTCAACCCGGCAGAACAAAAGCGATGAATATAGTGATTTTGACTGATGCCTTGTTTGCCCCGGTGACACTGAAAGAGCACTCCATATGAAAACAAAGTCGTCTCTCTAGGATGAGCGATCAACAATTTAATGGGATTTTCGGTCAAACAACCACATGGGAAATGAGAAAACCGATAGGCTTGCTAAAATAGCAGAATCAAAATAGCGGAGGGGCAGTGCTTGGAGTATGAGAACTTACAACAGATTCTCAGAAACAACACAAGGGCAGACAGGTTGAACAAATGAGAAAAGAAAATAATGGGTCGTATTCTTTTTAGTGAAATGCACTAAGCTGGCCTTTGACTTGAGGACGTCAATTACTAGTACTTCAGACGTAAGAGTGGGTTCGTCTGATAGTGAGGGATACATGTAACAGGGAAAGCGAATCCACACGCAAAATAACAGTCCAGTGCACTAGAAGAGGAAGCAAGTTTATGGATTATGCTTGCGTTCAAAGCGAGCGAATGCAAGAAAGAACACAAATGCACTAAGCAAACGCCAATGTTAAAATTAATTACCTGTGTAATAAAATTAAAAAAAAAAAAAGTTAAAAATTAAACAAATACAGTTCAAATAACTTCGAATAGAGCATCCTAAAATCAATTACCACATATAGCATGTCAGTGCCAGAGATGCACCGTTGTAAAGACATAGATCGACTTTTCTGAACCCGACGACTACTTTCTCTTCAAATGCTCTGTGCATTCACAGTTCAAGTAATAGCTGCTAAAGTCGTCTGTAACAGTTACTAACTAACTTTAAGGGTTAATGGAACTGCCGCTGGCGACCCCCACCTTTAAAAGACCGGCATTTGGACTATCAAGAGTAGACAGATCATCAACATTGGAATCAGCAACATCAAAACAAAGACGGTGACAGCAGTAGTACTCGTGTTTTTATGCACAACGTCTCAATGTAAGATAACGTTTGTATTGCGTGCAATGACAATCTTAACGTCTTGTTCTCTACTCCAGAGTACCGTGGGTCTAGTCAAGTAAGGAATCTATGATACCAGGGCCAAAGAACATGACTTACCAGGTCCTTGTATGACGGCTCAGTACCAACTATGTACGGCTGAAACTGTACAATGACCAAAATAAAGCGTAAGATGAATAATCCTATGAACTCAGGGACAAAGAACATGACTTACCAGGTCTCTGTATAACTGCCCAGTACCAACAATGTAAGGCTGAAACTGTACGCTGACCCAATTAAATCTGAAAATGAATAATCTTGTGAACCCAGGGACAAAGAACATGACTTACCAGGTCTCTGTATGACGGCCCAGTACCAACCATGTACGGCTGAAACTGTACGATGACCAAAATAAATCTGAAGATGAACGACCCCACCAGGTTCTTATGAATGGAGTTTCTGCTGCACTGCAATGATCTTGTCCAAAAGAAAGGTGAAAGGTTAATTACGAGCTTAACACAGAATTGATAAAAATGTGGCAGTTGCAATTAATTGAACAAAAACATCACAAAAAAGACAACAGTAATATTCATATTCCATGTTGCATTTACTTAAAGCAATTAAATCATTACATGGTTCGAGAGAACAGAAGGAAATTCCCACATGATCCCATTCCAATACTAGAAAGATCACAATGCATCAACATTTTAGACTGCAAATCCGCCCAAAGTGAGCAGTGTTTTTGCTAAAATGGCTCTTTAACTCTAGAAGACAATATACGTATAGTGGATAATCACACACTTCTAGCTCTTAGAAATATGCACTGCTTTCAAGGTTATATGATTTAATCGTTAATCGTTATAGGTCAGATACTGAGCGTGTGAGACGTCTGATGGTGCTTGATGGTGGACATTACCATTTGTTCATTTTCTTCCATGGTGGACGAATATTTACCACGCTAATTGGTCTGCTCTGTCACAATTCATCGAATAGAGGGTTTGAAATCAGCTGCAGACGATTTGAAAGCAGCCTGCATTGCGTTAATTTCGATAATATAAATGTCAGCCGGTCAGAAAGCAATGGCACAGTAATGAACATAAACATTTCTTAGTAAACACCAACACATAAAAATGCTGGGGTTCATTGCGACATCTTTTAAAGGACAGCCAGCTCACTTTTTATACGTTAAGAGAATTGGCATTGACATGTAGGACATGTTAACGTTGACATGGACATGAGGGCAGACTGATGTTGACCTTGTATCGTTAAGTAGCTTTGTTACAAGAACAACAGCAAACTGACGGCGGAGTGACTTAGACATCCTTACATCCATCACGGCTTCGTGCAGACCCTTAATTTGACAGTCTGTCCTGTGTGGAATGTGTATCAAATAAGAACACCGTGGATGCTACAAGGATGATATACACTGCCGAGATACTGTACTAGAGGTCCGGACATCTAGCTTATTGGACAAGGAGAACGAACGAACGAACAAATGAACGAAAAGACCTTTATTTTCAAAGGGTCACAATTTGCGCACGCAGGCCGGTCTTACATTCTGCTCTTCCAACAACTCATCTTTTTCACACCAATTATTTACCGTGCATATTACCTTTATACATTAAAATAAACATTGTCAAATGAATGTTTGCGAACATAAACAATGCATGTTATAAGGCAAGCAGGCAGACACATACACATACACGGACGCATGCATAACCACATACATACATAGCTACATACATACTTACATCATTTACTTAAACTCTCTCAGTTATCACACACTCAATAACACACTCATACACTCTCCAGGACGAAGAGAAACTCGGAGAACCCTACTCACTCTGCTCATGTTAAAAATCTTTCGGCATTAGGAGACCGAGAAGTGCAGGCTGATTCGACCGTGTCTTAGTTGTCCTTGCCCTTTATTTCCCCACTGGGACCTATGACTTCAACAAACTTGCTTTCTGTCCTTTGTTATTTTGTTATTTATTTTTTTTTATATTTATGTTTTCATGTAGCGTTTTTTGATGTAGATGCATGTGTTTGCTATTTCTGGGGTGACCAAGGCTTTGCCCACAACGTCAATTTTGATACATGTTATAGTGCTCGAGTAAAGCTTACTTTCTACTTCTCGGTTGTTTTTTGGTGACTCATTCGTCGTATTCGTTGTTATATCCTTCCGCTCCCGCAACTTCCTATACGTATAGTTCATCTCTGGCTTTAATTCTCTTTGCGTGTCTTTACATTTTCCACTATTTCGATCTTGTGGGTTCCAGGCAAGGGAGTGTCTAGTTATTCAATCCTGAGGTGTTTCCAGTGTCCAGGAAAGATCAAGTGGACACATAATCTCTCTCTCTCTCTCTCTCTCTCTCTCTCTCTCTCTCTCTCTCTCTCTCTGTTTGTTTGCCTGTCTGTCTGTCATAATCAAGGTGTACAAATACCGACCTGAAGTAGGAGAAAATGAAGAAGGCGATGATCAGAAAGACGAGCGACATACTTGTTGTTACAATCATGATGTCCTTTAATGCGAGTATCAGCTGAACCTGGTGATTATATAAAAGTAAAGAACACAATAAAACACTTCCAGACGAATATATAATATAGAGAATATGTGTGTGTGTGTGTGTGTGTGTGTAACGCAGGTGTGTGTATGTGTGTGTGTGTGTAAGAGAGAGAGAGAGAGAGAGAGAGAGAGAGAGAGAGAGAGAGAGAGAGAGAGAGAGAGAGAGAGAGAGAGAGAGACCGCTATGGCAAAGGTGGCCATTTGCAAAGTGGAAAACATACTGACCAATAAAACAAATGTCGATTGCAACGTGGAAAAGCGTGTTGAAGTGCTACATAGAACCTTACTTTTGTATGTATGTGAAAGGTGGACAATGAGCAGACAAGCTGAACAACATACAATGGCTGCGCAAATTGTGGTTTCTGCGGAAGCCGTAAAAGATACCAGAGATAGACAACGTATAAGGAAAACGAGTTGAGCAATAAATACAACCTAACGTGCAAAGTAAACCCGCACTATAAAAATAGTAAATCAATATCTAAATTAGACTCACAATATGACGATTTAAAAAATAGCCAAAAATTCTTCCTACAGAGAACGAGGAAAGGGAAAAACAGAGGACTTTCCATAAAAATATGTTTTTGCCAATAATGTAATTTTGAGTCAAAAAACATGACGAATAAAATATTGTCACACATTCTCGAAAAATAAAAATAAAATAATTTTATGAAGACATGAGTTGCAGAGTTTATCATGGGGGGAAACTGTAAGCTCTTTTTAAATGAGAATAGGAAAGCGACAGAGATGTCTGTTGTCATTATCTTTTATTCTAGCTGACTATAGACTGGGTGATGAAACATCAATTCTTTCCACCAGATATTGCATTCAATGGTTTCTGACAGAATAGCTTAATAATCTGGACTTCGTTGACGTGATTTCTCCTTTGTCTCAGACATAAAATCGACTGGCACCTTGCCGTCCTAAAAAAAGTCACTTATAAGTCAACAGGGTCGTTTTCATTGCACCGGTTTTTATCCCATATGGCTCAGTCTCTTTCCGGAACCTTTTTTTGATGCTTAGTTTGTGAGATTCGTATATGTGCAAACTAGGTCTAATGTAACTATCTTTTTGCTAACGTCGCCTTCTTTGATAACTTTTGTAAGTAAATAAATATGTTGGTTGTCTTTGTTTTTTTGTTTTTGTTTTTTTGTGTGCATAGCACGCGACTCACCATGATTAACTTAGTTGATCGTTTTTTTTCCCCAGTGCGTTCGTTCTGGCTTGCAAGTATTGTTAAAGTTAGTTGCATATCTTTTAAAGGACGTTTGCAGTCAACACAGCATTTTTTGCTGTTGTTGATGTCTTGGCAACTTTACGTTCAGTAGTTAGCCATTGCTGGTCTCTCTGGTCTAGAGGTTACACGATTTTCCTCGTAATCTCGTATACTCTCGTAAGTAACGTGACGTTGCGCTAGAATTGGTAGGGGGTCTCTCCGCGTCGGTAACTTACGGGATATTTGAGCAGGTCCCTCAGAATGCAATGGCAAACTACTGAGCGTAATCTTGCCAAGAAATCAACAATCAGCTGAAAAAATCAGCGATGTCCTGTAAAGGATATGCGAAAAAAAAAAATAGCCATTGCTTTCTGAACGACCGATACCCATACCATAGCGTAAAAAACCATCGCAACGCTGTCTGCTGCCAAATCGCACGCAGGTGTGTTTCGACCGCTGGTATACGAAATTACGAACCGCGTCCTTAAGACCTTCGCCACAGAGCCGGCGCAAGTATTGCGGCCCGCGCTCGTCATCTTGTCAGTTATCCGGCATGCTGTGAAAAAAAGTTGGTGACCCCTGCTCTAGAGGAAAGGTAACACCAATACATCTGGAACAAGGCTTGGTGACCCTCGCCCAACATTCGGCGGTAACAAAAAGCAGATAGTACCGTCTAGTGTCATACGGTAGCTTAATCACGTATGCAATAGGAAACAAGATAAATCTAACACACAGGATGACCTGTCAAAACAGTTATGTCTGAAAATCCGCATGTGACAAGGATACTGTGAATCAATCAAGCAAACGATAGCGCGATCTCCCAAATAAATACATGTTTAGGTAGCTTTGATTTGGTCAGTCGTGAGGGTCTTTTCAAGGTACTAAAGAAGATTGGTTGCCCACCAACTCTTCTGTCCATTGCGGAATCGTTCCACATAGGCATGAAGGGAATAAACAAGTTTGATGGTGCAACTTCAAAAGAGTTTGAAATCAAGAGTGGAGTTAAGCAAGGTTGTGTACTAGCTCCCACTCTCTTTGGAATATACTTTTCACTTTTACTAAAATATGCCTTTCTTGATCAGGATGATGATATTTTTATTTTTATTTATTTATTTTTATTTTGCGCTCGCTCTTTGTCCGTAATCCCGTATATATCTCGTGAGTAACGTAACCTGCGCGAGAATCGGTAGTGGTTCTCACCGCGTTGGTAACTTACGGGGTATGTGAGCCGGTCGCTCAGAAAGCAATGGCAAACTACTGAGCGTAATCTTGCCTAGTACATCAACAGCAGCTGGAAAAATGCTGATGTTGAATGCAACGTCCTGTAAGGGATATTTAAAAATAAGGTGGCAACAACAATGAACACGTTAACAAAAAGAATATGGAAGAACATGGAGCTTTTTGCCAAAACAAAAGTCCTTGTCTATCAAGCCTGTGTCCTTAGTACTCTTCTTTATGACAGTGAAGCCTAGTAAACTTACGTATATCAAGAGAAACGTTTAAACAGCTTTCATATGGGTGTCTTCCAAGAATACTTGGTATTAAGTGGCAAGACAAAATCACAAATACTGAAATATTGGAAAGATCAGGTTGTGTGACTGTTTGTTCCATGCTTAGTCTTCGTTGACGTAGATGGATAGGACATGTTAGGAGGATGGATGATGGTAGAATACAGAAGGACATCGTTTTTGGTGAATTACAGATGGGTAAGAGATCTCATTGTCGGCCTCTAATACGATACAAAGATGTGTGTAAGCAGGACATGATTTACATGATTGGGTAAGTCAAAATAAATTATTTCACTCTAATGCCACATCAGCGCTGAAATAATGTTCAGAAACACAGATAAGGATAAAATAGTTGCTAACAATTATGAACTAACGCTTGTGTAGAACAGAAACTAAAATAATATGAACGATTTACTAATCCGGGGCTTGTGGGGCGGATTACACGGGTCTAAGTTCAGCGCAAAGTATAATTTCTGATCTCTGGATTTATGGGATATAAAATCTTGACTATCAGCTAATGTTGTGCTAAAGTTGGATGTCTAGAGACGAAAGGTAGCATCTTCGCTATAAACAGACACAAAGGAACCAACGTAATTTTAATGGTGCTTACGGAAGCAGCAGCAGCAACAACAGAAGCATCAGCAGCAGCAGCAGTCGAAGAAGAAGAAGAAGAAGAAGAAGAAATGAAGAAGAAGAAGAAAATAAGAAGAAGAAGAAGAAGAAGAAGAAGAAGAAGAAGAAGAAGAAGAAGAAGAAGAAGAAGAAGAAGAAAAAGAAGAAGAAGAAGAAAAAGAAGAAGAAGAAGAAGAAGATGATGATGATGATGATGAAGGATAACAATAACAAGAAGTAAACATAACAAGAGTAGCTTTCATCTCTGGCGAGGATTTTCTTAAATACATATGGGGTCAAGGGTACAAAATAATCTTCAGGAGGAAACGCCCTTGTCTTCTATAACATCTACGGCCAATATCAGCGGTCAGCGATTGGTTGTTAGTTAGTTAGTTAGTTAGTCGACAGATCATCCTCATTGCACATCGAACCATTCAGTCCATAAGTGCTCGGATCCCCTCCTCAGCAAATCTCGCAGTGTGTAGCGGTTAACGACGCCAGTTCTGTGTTGGTTTATCAATCTTCTTTGGCTTCCTGCGTAGTGTTCTTGTTTGGCCACACCTCTTTTAATTTGCTGCTCTCGCAGTCTGGCCATTGTTGTAGATTCACAGTCATCACTTGGTTCTCGCAAAAGTCTTACTTCTCGTAGAGCATTCAGAATGTCGGCCTGGTCCATGGCGCGTCCGCCCTCCACAGTAGCCTCACCTGCGAGCTTGTCAGCCCGCTCATTTCCTTGTACTCCCGCATGCCCTGGCACGAAGATGAAACTAATCTTTGCCAGTCGAGACCACTCCAGAGGCAGCAACCATTCTCTTTGGATCGACCCCTCCTCTATCCTCTTGATCATGTTCATTGAGTCGCTAAGGAAACAAGCCCTAGTGAATGTCTGTGTCTCGAGCCATGTTATTGATTTACTTACTGCCATGACTTCCATGGTCAGGCTACTTGTGGTTTCAGTAAAAGCACCAGAGTCCTCCTTCACAATTCTCCCTCCGGCCCGAGCTGTAAAGGCCCATGAGCTTCTCACATGTCGGACGACCGACCCATCTGTGTAGATGACCGCGTCACCGTCTAGCGAATTCTCGAAAATCAACGCTTGTACTTCAGCCTCAACAGCAGCCGGATTTTCTAGTCTGCATTTTCTGTCAAGTTGGATGCAAACTGAAAAGGATGTGCAGAAGTCTGTTGGCACTTGCACCCACTCCTCGCCAGGTTCTAAATCCTCACACACAGTGAACACACCTGTTGAAGAATGTCTTCGGCTTGACCCATCCACGACCGTCCTCTTTTTAACCTGCTGCCCTTCACCTTCCTAATTTCACTATGCAGTGGATGTTGTGTGTTTGCGTTAATTCTGAGGTAGGCGCGTGCCCTGCAATCTTGTATTCTCTCTTCAATGGTTGGAAACCCAAGAAGGTAGCGCATCGCCCTGCATGCTGTATCTCTTGTACATCCAAGAATAATGCGCATAGCTTCATTCTGTATCCTTTCCATCCGTTCTATCTGCTTATGGCTGAGAGTCAGGATTGCCATTGCATACTCCAAAACAGACATGACCAACACCTCGTACAGAAGACATAGATGGCGCTGCTCACAGTTTGCTGCCGCCATCACCCGCATCGCTGCCAAACCCCGCTTGGCCTTTGTTATCACCTGGTCTATGTGCACATTATAAGCAAGGCTTCGATCAAACCGTATCCCCAGGTAATTCATTGCCTGCGTTCTTTCCACCGTCTCTGAACACAGCATTACAGTTGGTGTTGGAGTGTTGACAATATGATTATTCGACGAGAACCAAGTCACTGTTGCCTTTGTTGGGTTGACCATTGCCCCAGCTTCATCACACCAAGTACTTATGCGATTGAGTTCGGTTTGTAGTTCCACAGCAACATCCTCTCTATCCTTCCCCTGACGATACACTAAAACATCATCGGCATATGACAATGTCCTGCCAGGTCCAGTGATCTGCTCACTGGTGATTCTCACTGTGTAGGCGTTGAACAGTACCGGAGATAATGGTGATCCCTGTGGTAGGCCAGGATATATTGTTGTTGGTTCCGAAGTCCAACTGCCACATCTAAAAACTACGTTCCGTTGGAAGAGGGCTGCAGCGATCCAACTAAGGAGGAATGGACTTATGTTTAGTTCGAGAAGCTGAAACATTAAAAAATCCAGTGGTACTCTGTTGTATGCGTCCTCAAGATCAATCGCTGCAGCAACGGTTTCAGTGCCTGAGTGGAAACCTTCATAGACATCCTGGGCAAAGACTGCTGCATTGGTCCAGGTTTCCCTTTTTTGGACGGTACCCACCCAGGGTGGGTGGGAAAACACCTTGCCTCTCTAGTTGGCTTGATATTTTCCTGGCAATTACCTTCTCCAGCAGCTTGCCTATTATATTCTGCATGGTTATAATTCGATATCCCTGAATTTTTTTGTGGTCTTTGTCAGGCTTCGGCAAGGGAATCAGATAGCCGTGTAACCATTCCTCCTTGATGCTAGCACCCCCTATACTGTTGTTGTACATGTCTGCTAGTTTTTCTAGCTCATTGTCGGTACACCTATTGATGTCGTCGTATCTTATACCATCAGGACCTGGAGCACTGTTTTTTGATCGTCGAAGCACAGCCTTGATTTCTTTCACTGTCACCGTGTCTTCATCCGAAGTGTCCTGGGCCTTGCATCTGTCTGAGGTGACCTCCTTGGCGAGATTTCGGCCTCCCATGTCTGTCTGGTTGCTTTGCTCAAGGTAGCGTTCAAAGAGGGCTTTGCCATTGTCCTCGTCAGTCCTCTGCCAGATGAGGTCAGCACCTTGGAAGTCAGAAATGCTCTTATTCTTGACTACACCACTCATGCTTTTATGTAGTCGCCAGAACAATTTCAGTGACTTGTCTGTGCTTACTCTTTGACACACCTCTGCCCATTTTTCGCTTTTAACAACCTTGACCAGTTTTTTTGAAGTAGCTTACTTTTGTGTGCATCTCTCTTTCTAAGTGCAAGCAGGGACTAGGATGACCAGCTCTGTTCTTCTTGGCATTTTGCCATCTCCTTACAGCACTACGCTTATCCACCCAAGCCTTCTCCACCTCGAAACTCCACCACGGTGGCGGCTCCCAGCTTTTTTTCCTGCCCTGAAACGTTCTGCGCTTGTCACGTCTTATTTTACTCACCACATCTTGCCCTGTACTGTCATACTGGAACGTCTTTACCTTTAGCTTGTGCTGCCTGGTTCTGCCTTTCTCCACCAGTATGCTGCACGGGTGGTGGTCGCTGCCATGGTGTCCTAGGACACCCCATCTACACACTGTAGTGAGTGAAGGTGAAACTAGCGCCAGATCAGTGATCACCAGACCAGCGATTGGTTGTAAGCATACCTAGTGTTTTGTGCTGTCCTAGTTATAAAGTTATTAATTTAGAAAAGAAAATACACACCATGTAACCAGGTATCGTGCGCTGTAATGAAACATAGACAAAATATTACGTGTAAGCTTTTACAAAAAAAGTTATTAAAAACAAAATACTGCATTCAATATGCGAACAATTGAGCAAAAGACTCTTGTTTTAATAAACGTTGAAACTTCTAACCAATAAACTCCTCATAAAACACAGCAACAATGATAGTAAACAGGGAACTTGTTTCTTTATATATCCTACAAGAAAGCAGCTATGTCGTCGTGGTTAGTACGCTTGCATGCCACAACAGTTCTGCGTTCCATTCTCAGGAGAAACATCAGGATTGTTTCGTTTTTCAGGCCAATGAGCCTCTGGGGTCAACCCAGACTCACAAAATGGATACATGGCAATTTATTGCCTATTTTTTAAAGAATTCTTCCTCGACAAGAAAGGGAACTGGCCATTCACATCATATGTAATTACTTAGAATAAGTGAAAGATTAACGCTTAAAATCTAAACATCAGTGTCTGTTTTAGGAATAAAATTTTTACTTTCTCCTCTCAGGAAAGTATCTAAAGTTTATGTAAAATTATTTTCTTGCATTGTGTATGGCAATTAAGATCCAGTTTCTGTCTTTGGGTAGGTTTTCTTTTCTAACATGTTTGTCACTACAGCGGTTTTACGGCCTACTCTTGGTTATTTCCAAACGATGTGGTCTTTTTAACGGGAGCATCTTACACGCAGTACCTCCTGTTGTTGGCCCTACTCCGAGAGGGCTCGGTATGCGAACTGACTACCCAAGTGATCTATTGAGTGCTGTTGTCGCGTCATTAGATACCAAAGTTTCTTGAAAGAATTCCCAGCCTATGCTAGGATCGAACACGGTAACCTCAGGGCCTGAGGTGGGCACCGTGACTCCTCAACCTCTAGCTCTCTTAACAATATATTTCAGTACACATAGATTTATCAGTACAAGTGCCAGTGTATGCCTTTTACATTTGTTGCTGCTGGTTCTTCTCTTCTTCTTGTTCTTGTTCTTCTTCTCCTTCTCTTTCTGCTTGATTAAAAACTACTACTACTACTACTACTACTACTACTACTACTACTACTACTACTACTACTACTACTACTACTACTACTACTACTACTACTGCTGCTGCTGCTGCTGCTGCTACTACTACTACTACTACTACTACTACTACTACTACTACTACTACTACTACTACTACTACTACAACTGCTGCTGCTGTTTCTGCTATTACTGCTATTATTACTACTACGACGGCTGGTGCTGCTGATACTACCACTAATATTACAACAACTACACCTGCTTCTGCTATAAGTCAAATATGACTAAGATACCGTATAACAATAGACGGTATTGTCTGCTTTCTTTTAGTATCGAATGTTGGGCGGCGCTCACCAAACCCAACATCCACATTGTGCCAACGGCTTCCGGCGGAGGAGCACAATTGGGAGGGTACAAGCCCTACCCTAGTGCGAGGAAATGCAACCCTAAGACTAAATGTCACGGCAGGGCAGACCAGGCTCTAAGCCTTGGTTGGCAACCGTATGCTTTGGTGTTTCCATTCCTCTGGATTAAACTACGCAACCGAGAGATAGATCATGCTTTATGGACAACACAAGGTCTGTACATTCAGCCGATGCTTTAGGCTATGAGATGTATAACTCAATTTTAAGAGATGCCAGTCAGTCTCACTAGTAGTAATAGTACTGGTAGTAGTAGTAGTAGTAGTAGTAGTAGTAGTAGTAGTAGTAGTAGTAGTAGTAGTAGTAATAGTACTGGTAGTAGTAGTAGTAGTAGTAGTAGTAGTGGTAGTGGTAGTAGTAGTAGTAGTAGTAGTAGTAGTACTGGTAGTAGTAGTAGTACTAGTAGTAGTAGTAGTAGTAGTAGTAGTAGTAGTAGTAGTAGTAGTAGTAGTAGTATTAGTAGTCGCAGAAGAAGAGATAGTAGTAGTAGCAGTTACAGCAGTAGTAGTAGTAGTAGTAGTAGTAGTAGTAGTAGTAGTAGTAGTAGTAGTAGTAGTAGTAGTAGTAGTAGTAGTAGTAGTAGTAGTAGTAGTAGTAGTCGCAGCTGAAGAATAACAACATGAAGTAGTAGTAGTAGTAGTAGTAGTAGTAGTAGTAGTAGTAGTAGTAGTAGTAGTAGTAGTAGTAGTAGTAGTAGTAGTAGTAGTAGTAGTAGTAGTAGTAGTAGTAGTAGTAGTAGTAGTAGTAATAGTAACAAAAACAAGATTCATAACTGACAGGATGGCTGGTTGGGCCGGCACGAGGCGGTAAAATATTACTACTACTTGTTCTCCTCATATTCAGCTCTTCCTTCTTCTATTTCATTGTCACTCCTGTTCTCGTTGTCGCCTTCCGTCTCTTTTTAATGAGCTTGCTTGCTTGCTTGTGTTCGTTGGCTTGAGCTCCAACGCGACGTCCTGTATGTCGGATGAAGGCATCCTGTTGTCCAACATCAGTGTGATGTCATACAGGACCTGAGTTTTGCGTGAGTATCCGTTGTCCCATGTCTGGCTTATTGGTGTGCAGACTGGTGGTTCCTCGCCGTACAGGCAGACACTCTCCGACTTCGGAGGAATCGGCGATCCTACTGACTTTAGCCAGGACCCCGAAGGGACCTGTTGCCCAGGACGCTCGACGAGGACGCGTCAATAGGTCTTGGCCAGTATATAACCCGGCCCTGGTGCCTTGGAAACACCTCTGCGTCCCTTTTAATGAGCAATATTCAACGCTTACATTAATGTCACTTTCGCAAAGTATCATCATTTATTCTAAGGCATTTGATCTATCGGCCATTTTCTAACGAAACAATAACTGTAATCACTGTAAAATGCCATGAAAAGAAGCTTCACATTTACTCAACAGTTTAACTTCGTTTGTACGAAGTGTGTAAACTGCCGTGACAATTATTGTGAGCGTAAACGAGACACATACGACAATGGTATTATGTTATTGTGCTAACAAAATAACCCTACAGCAATCACTGTGCTGCATTCTATGTTATCAATTCAAACGAAAGGTTGTTACATTCTACAATTTCTTAATCTCTATAAAGTCTGTGAGGTCTTTTTACAAACGGAATATCATGTTGATGTGGAAAAACAAGATTTGTAGGTTCGGTTGTCAAAATTTGCAAACGTGAACTGCCAGGCACTGCGACAATGATTTATCTCCTACCGGGCATTGGAGTCAATCATTTCAGATCGCTTAATCTGCAAGATTTATACGATCATTCATTACAACCCTAAGAAATGTGATAAATGGAATTTGTGGGACGTGTCAACGAAAGAGTGGAATACAAAAATTAGCCTAAAATGGCAACGATACACGCGGAAGCTAAACTGCCACGAAACAAATAATAATAATATATCAGCAGCACCAACTTCATTAAAACATGAGATAACAGATAGGGTTCGAGAGTTATTGCCGATGCTTGATACCGATCAGGTACATGAAAAAGAAGAAGAAGAAGAAGAAGAAGAAGAAGAAGAAGAAGAAGAAGAAGAAGAAGAAGAAGAAGAAGAAGAAGAAGAAGAAGAAGCAGAAGAAGAAGAAGACGACGACGAAGAAGACGAGGAAGAAGAAGAAGTGATAAGTAAAGAGACATCACTTTGCCATCAATGTCTTTGTTGTTGTTCAGTATTTCTTTACCGTGCTAAATATTTGTTTCGCATACATACTATTTATATATGGTAAAACTAATTTAATATAACTCTGGGTAAGCTTGATCATAAGTCAGTACCCCTATGCCATATATTTTCATGCTCAGAGCATCTTTACTAGTCGCTGTCGACAGTCGTGTTGGTAAGTCCTGCCTGGACAATGATTCTAAACCCCTGTAATATTTAATATGGCTAATGTACTTTACATATTCAAAACAGTGTATAAACTTAGTAAATTTAAATACATAAGTAACAAACAATATGTTGCACGATTAATGCCTGGTATATACGCCCAAATGATCTGTTTGTAACTTCCATCGTTGAGAGACATGTCCAGCAGCCAGGACAAGTTGACACTTTTGAATTGCTTGTTCCCATTACAACTTTACAGACAACATTACATGATGCAGTAGAGCGATTTCCTTCGTTAAAACAAATATTCTTGTTATTTCTCATACTCCCCTGTACTGTTGACATCGCTATTGACATGCTACACTATACTTAATCACCACAATGTAATAACTAGCCACGCGTTCCGTGTCTGCTTTTGGCGTCCGTCCACTATCTCAAGGCAGGGAAACACTGACTGTCAATTCCTGTTTTTGTGAGTTATATAATGGGGTTATAACTGTTTGTATAATTGATGCATGTATCTGTTCATGAATGTGTCTATGTTGGTATGTATGTATATATGTATACATGTGTGTGAGTTTCTGTGTGTGTTATTTATGTATTTGTCTGTCTATATGTCTGCCTGTCTGTCTCATAATATACTAATATGTATTGTTTATGTTCGCAACATTCATTTGACAATATTTCTTTTTCTATGTGAATGTATTAAGCACTATAGATAATTGATGTACGACAGATAAGTAAGTGGTCGCATGTAAGGCAGGTCTGCATACCCCATTTTTGACCCGTTCGTACACCCAAGCCTACTAATGTGATATTTCTAAGACTTCACATACCCAAAGCCCTTTCCTGCTTCGAGGACACTTTAAAAATGACGTGCGGCATCGCAAAGAATGTGATCTGTCTTCATCTGTTGCGAGTAACTAGTTCTCTTTGTTCAAGATAGCTTCATTACTCATTATATCCGTATGCAGTATTCTCATAATTCTTCTATAAAACTACATCCACGCAACTTCCACATAATTCCTAACTTGTCTCCTAAATGTCCATGGTTCACTTCCATACACCAAGATTGACTCCATAAAGCCCTGGAAAACTAATTTCTCATATCGAGTGACATATTACAGATAATGGTCTTCATCTTGTGAAACGCTGCTTTTACTTGCGCTATTAACTTCCATAATACATCTTCCATCTACTGTTATTAAAGTACCCACCTACTTAAATACATTGGCTTATTTTATATTGCTTCCATTTACATTGATGTTGCATTCTGGAAGATATTCTTTGTTTTGTAATTACGATTAAATTTGTCTTCCTGTTATACCGACTAAGTGCTTTGTTGTGATTTTATGTTGCAATACAATCTGGGAAACAGCACGTGGAATTTATATTTAATTAAATCACGATGTGGCGAATGTTAAGCCACAGAAGTATATGCTTGTCCAGACATATAACTAAGTAACATCTCATGAATTAACTTGTTCTAATGCTTGTCCAGACATATAACTAAGTAACATCTCATGAATTAACTTGTTCTAATGCTTGTCCAGACATATAACTAAGTAACATCTAATGAATTAACTTGTTCTAATGCTTGTCCAGACATATAACTAAGTAACATCTCATGAATTAACTTGTTCTAATGCTTGTCCAGACATATAACTAAGTAACATCTCATGAATTAACTTGTTCTAATGCTTGTCCAGACATATAACTAAGTAACATCTCAGGAATTAACTTGTTCTAATGCATGTCCAGACATATAACTAAGTAACATCTCAGGAATTAACTTGTTCTAATGCTTGTCCAGACATATAACTAAGTAACATCTCAGGAATTAACTTGTTCTAATGCTTGTCCAGACATATAACTAAGTAACATCTAATGAATTAACTTGTTCTAATGCTTGTCCAGACATATAACTAAGTAACATCTCAGGAATTAACTTGTTCTAATGCTTGTCCAGACATATAACTAAGTAACATCTAATGAATTAACTTGTTCTAATGCTTGTCCAGACATATAACTAAGTAACATCTCAGGAATTAACTTGTTCTAGTGCTTGTCCAGACATATAACTAAGTAACATTTCAGGAATTAACTTGTTCTAATGCTTGTCCTGACATATAACTAAGTAACATCTAATGAATTAACTTGTTCTAATGCTTGTCCAGACATATAACTAGGTAACATCTCAGGAATTAACTTGTTCTAATGCATGTCCAGACATATAACTAAGTAACATCTAATGAATTAACTTGTTCTAATGCTTGTCCAGACATATAACTAAGTAACATCACAGGAATTAACTTGTTCTAGTGCTTGTCGAGACATATAACTAAGTAACATCTAATGAATTAACTTGTTCTAATGCTTGTCCAGACATATAACTAAGTAACATCTCAGGAATTAACTTGTTCTAATGCTTGTCCAGACATATAACTAAGTAACATCTAATGAATTAACTTTTTCTAATGCTTGTCCAGACATATAACTAAGTAACATCTCAGGAATTAACTTGTTCTAATGCTTGTCCAGACATATAACTAAGTAACATCTAATGAATTAACTTGTTCTAATGCTTGTCCAGACATATAACTAAGTAACATCTCAGGAATTAACTTGTTCTAGTGCTTGTCCAGACATATAACTAAGTAACATCTAATGAATTAACTTGTTCTAATGCTTGTCCAGACATATAACTAAGTAACATCTCAGGAATTAACTTGTTCTAGTGCTTGTCCAGACATATAACTAAGTAACATCTATTGAATTAACTTGTTTTAATGCTTGTCCAGACATATAACTAAGTAACATCTCAGGAATTAACTTGTTCTAGTGCTTGTCCAGACATATAACTAAGTAACATCTAATGAATTAACTTGTTCTAATGCTTGTCCAGACATATAACTAAGTAACATCTCAGGAATTAACTTGTTCTAGTGCTTGTCCAGACATATAACTAAGTAACATCTCAGGAATTAACTTGTTTTAATGCTTGTCCAGACATATAACTCAGTAACATCTAATGAATTAACTTGTTCTAGTGCTTGTCCAGACATATAACTAAGTAACATCTCAGGAATTAACTTGTTCTAGTGCTTGTCCAGACATATAACTAAGTAACATCTCAGGAATTAACTTGTTCTAATGCATGTCCAGACATATAACTAAGTAACATCTCAGGAATTAACTTGTTCTAGTGCTTGTCCAGACATATAACTAAGTAACATCTCAGGAATTAACTTGTTCTAGTGCTTGTCCAGACATATAACTCAGTAACATCTCAGGAATTAACTTGTTCTAGTGCTTGTCCAGACATATAACTCAGTAACATCTCAGGAATTAACTTGTTCTAATGCATGTCCAGACATATAACTAAGTAACATCTCAGGAATTAACTTGTTCTAATGCATGTCCAGACATATAACTAAGTAACATCTAATGAATTAACTTGTTCTAATGCATGCCCAGACATATAACTAAGTAACATCTAATGAATTAACTTGTTCTAGTTTTCATATAAGCTCTGTAGCTCAGGGGACATGAAACTCAGTTTTCAAAATTCCCCGACATCGAAATTTGCAGCTGGCGATTAGGAAACATGGTTTTGCGTTTATTTTGACTGTATATAGCGTTGCCAGTTCAGAAAGCAATGGCAAACTTACAAATGTTCCATGTTCTTTTCAGGAAGTTGCGGTCAACTCAAACTAATTAACTAAAATTGCCCAATTAACAAATATGCAGCCAGTAAATACTGGGGTTGATAGCAACGTCTCGTAATGAACATACAACTAAATCTCTTTCATGTTGTTGTTGCTGATTCAAAAGCTGCTAAGCTTCTGCTCTTGGCGCTAAGTTTTCACATAAGAGGCAATTCGTAGGAGGGAAAATTAGCACCCTGACATACATTTTACAAGAAACGTCACTTATCTGGCTACAGAGCCAAAAACGTCATGGGAAAGGTGCTGACTTTCTCGTAGACTAATGGAAGGTGCAGTGTTAATTATGACAGGTCAAAGGCCCCGGATTTACATTGTTAGGCTCTACGAGGGCTGGATGGTTTTTGTGTACACAAAGCGGTGCTCTTGTGAGATTATAACGGCTCGAATGTGCAAACGCAATATAAGAGAAACACACATGGGAGTCATGATCCGAGAGGATCTGCACACCCGGTCTGTGTCAAGAAGGTAATGGGACCAAACTATTAGGCAAGGAGGACCCTTTCTAGTGATAGTAATCCTCCTGTCGTTGTTGCTTCGCGGTGAAGTTCATACGACTGACAAGAAAGCCAACAGCCAACTAAAGAGGATACTTATATCTAGAGAAGACAATTATAATCATTATGTGCCATTCCGATAAGCGTGGGGGAGGGGGGGGGGATTCATGATTAGCCACCTCATACGATCATCTGAGTCGTGGATAACCTCTGAGTTCTTGTTTTGACCATGTCACGTGGTCAAGCCATCTAGATATTTACTTCTGTGGTGACAAGCAGATTACTCCAAAAGCCAGGTAAGGATCACTCCAGACGTAATGGATACCGAATCATAACCCTGCAAAACACATATGGCAAAGTCCTCGAAAAGATAGTAGCACGCAGGCTCCAGCGACATTTGGAAAGTCGTAATCTGCTTCCCAAAGGGATCGGGAGTTATCGGCCTGGGAAGGACACCTGGGCCAATGCTGCAACCTTTGCATTTGATGTCTACGAGGGCTTTCAGGATGAACAAAAGACAGTGGCTGTGGCTCTTGACCTGAAGGATGCGTATAATGGGGTCAGGTATGATCGGTTAATATACACACTGTTGGACATGGAGGTCTGCCCTTGCCTTGTTAAATGGGGTATAGCGGTCCTTTATGAGTGTAAGGTTGCACTGAGAATGGGTTCCTGGACTTCTGACCCTTGTAATATTACACCTGAGTTGCCACAGGGATCCGCCTTGTCACCAGTGCTCTTCAATGTCTACACTAGCAAAATCGCAGATTTTGAGACACCAGGTGTGGGTAGAATCTTGCCATTTGCAGATGATGTGCTGGTGTACAGGCAGGGAGAGACAGGGCCAGTTTGGGAAAAGACTTACAGGTGGCAGTAAATAGGGTGGCAGAATGGTGCAAGGACGCAGGGGCCATTATAAAACCGGACATGGCATCAGTTGTGTGGTACTCCAGGGATAACCGGATCGCCAAGGCAGATGTCCCAGGTATTATGTTGAATGGATGTCCTCTTAGTCGAGAGAGTA